>JARGXW010000043.1:0-513418 GCA_029204085.1 Mycena sp. CBHHK59/15 | reverse complement strand
GAAAAATTGTGTCTTAGGCGTCTTTGGGCGTCTTGGCCAAGACGCCAAAGACACCAAAGACAAACATGTAGTTTTACTGATGGGATGAAGGAAAAAACAATGTCATCAGTGGTGACTAATCAGAAAGTGGCGCCATTTTTTTTCTTTTCTCGTCATGGTGAGCGCCGGCGAGGAGGGTTTGGGACGGCGGGGGCGAGGCTACAAAGGGGTTCTGCAGCACAGTCGGCTCGTATACTAGCGGGCCCCGCGGGCCGTTGTTTACAGTGGCGGTACATTATACTATTCGGGTTTTCCGAAAGCTCGCGGTACAGCAGCGTAGGACATTGTGCTAGTCACTACGGGTCCTCTAGACCCTCCACGCTTCCGTGGACCCCCTCTGAGGATAGGGGTGCGCTGCTCCCTATACTGCTTGCTCACGGGGGGGAACAGCTAGTCTCTCTTGACAGACTCCCTCGCTCGTTCCTCGTTCTGAAGTCTGTTAGTCTGATTACCGTTAGCTCGCCTTATTACGTAATGATGGAGATGCTTGCGCAAACATTCAATATCCCGGACGCGTTCTGCACGCGTTTTGAGCTTTTTACTGTCTCTGAACCCTGAGTTATGTTTTGAAAGCCATTCATACGGAAAATAAGATTTTGAGATTTTTTCTAGTCCCCCAGGACCACACACGGGTCGCATCCCATCAAATGGAGCACAGTGATGGGCCATTGGTTTTTCAGGCGTTGAACTTGACCTCATGTAGAATAACATGTTCTAGAGTACTTTTTGTGACTCTATGAGGTACATCACATCCGAAATTTGCCTCCGAGAATCTTCTATCGCGGCAGCGCGTCCAAGTTGCGTCGTTGAGCGCTGCACGTGACTAATTACACCTTCCTAAACGAGCGAGCTTACATAATAAGGGACCTAACGGTTACTTGGGCGCGGTAACTAACAGACTAGGGAACAGCTCGTAGAAAACTCACCATCACCAAAAAGATGGTGGTGGTAAGAGATCACGAGAGCCCCCGGCCTTCAAGGAGCTTCCGTCTACAGATCTCTGGCATTCCGGATTCTTGAAATACTCGCTCCTTCTTCTGGACTCTCTAGAGCACTGTGTTGTCCGTGCTTCCTGAATACCGCCGACCGCTGGAGACTATGAACCTGCAGGCCCGACTCACGTCGTTGATCAACAAGCATAAAGATGAGACATGGGATGAGGGAAAGAACAACGAACTAGGTTTGACCACAGACAACCGTTCGACGGCGGAGTGAGTGGATAGCTCCCCGCGGATCCTCCAATTTCAGCAGGTATCGACCCCGAGATATGCCATGCACATAGTCACCATCAGGACTTTTCGGATGACCCAAAGTCTCTGACCAATGCATATTCCGGCCGTTCCAAGGTCAGCCGTTTCAAATTCCAAGGTTTTTGAAAATGGCCCCAAGAATGGCCCTACGGCCTTATGGAAAACTATGGTTCACATTGACATCGGCCGACACCTTGTCTTCCAAGTTGCCGCCACCACGACCATGACTCGCCGGAGCGCCAACAAAAAAGGGAACGTCTTGGTCTGGAGAATTTATTATGGCAACATTCACCTTGCTTATCTAATTCTCTCAATGCCATATCTTCGCCCCTGCAAGTCTTATCTTTGCGTCATCCGAGTCAAGCGGTGGCACGAAACCTATTACTATTTCTACCCCCAATCTTCCTTCAGTGGTGTGTTGGCAATAGAGTCTCTGGATATCTCCGCACCGTGGAAGCAGCTGGGCATCTGGACCGCCATAGGTTGCCAAAGGTCCCCTCAGCCCCAATTTTAAAACTGCGGAAATAAATGCATAGGAATCAATCAAATCAACATATTGGCACTTTATATCGAGTAAATTGGACCAGAAATGGTGGAGATATTGATCTCAGAACACATCCCCTGTTTCCGGCAAACATCTCTCCGAGATTTTCCAGCTTGCCGGACCCGAACCTAACAGATGACCTACAAACCATTGTCGGAAACTTTCCGAACATCACATGACCTTCAAGGCTCGCATCCGAGTGTCGGAAACATTCCGACACATCACATGACATTCAAGGCTCACATCCGAATGTCGGAAACATTCCGACACATCACATGACCTTCAAGGCTCACATCCGAGTGTCGGAAACATTCCGACACATCACATGAGCTACAGGGCTCAAGTTTCCGACTCAAGTTTCCCACACTTTTCAGAGCTTCAAGGCTGAAATCCGCATGTCGGAAACTTTCCGACACATTGCATGAGCTACAGGGCTCAATTTTCCGACTTAAGTTTCCCACACTTTCAGAGCTTCAAGGCTCAAATCTGCGTGTCGGAAACTTTCCGACACATTGCATGAGATACAGGGTTCAATTTTCCGACTCAATTTTCCCACACTTTTCAGAGCTTCAAGGCTCAAATCCGCGTGTCGGTAACTTTCCGACACATTGCATGAGCTACCAGGGTTCAATTTCCGACTCAATTTTCCCACACTTTTCAGAGCTTCAAGGCTCAAATCTGTGTGTCGGAAACTTTCCGACACATTGCATGAGATACAGGGTTTCAATTTTCCGACTTAAGTTTCCCACACTTTTCAGAGCTTCAAGGCTCAAATCTGCGTGTCGGAAACTTTCCGACACATTGCATGAGATACAGGGTTCAATTTTCCGACTCAATTTTCCCACACTTTTCAGAGCTTCAAGGGCTCAAATCTGTGTGTCAGAAACTTTCTGACACATTGCATGAGCTACAGGGCTCAAGTTTCCCACACTTTTCAGAGCTTCAAGGTTCAAATCCGCGTGTCGGAAACTTTCCGACACATTTCATGAGCTACAAGGCTCAAGTTTCCGACACATTGCATGAGGTTCAAGGCTCAAATCCGCGTGTCGAAAACTTTCTGACCCATTGCATGAGCTACAGGGCTCAAGTTTCTTCAAGATGTAACTCAGGTCAAGGATGTGGAGGCGGAGGGGGGAGGTCGTCCATGGAGGACGAAGAGGTGCGTCCTCTTCTCTTCTTTCCTCCCTCCTCCACGCAGCGCGTTCTCCCTGCACCCTCCCGCTTTGCGCCGTTGTGCTCTTGCGGGCGACGATGGCGCACAAGCGTCGTGCTGCGCCGATGAGCATCGTTCTGGGGCTCAGCCACGCTTGTGGCGCGGGCCGCACATCGACAGGGGGCCGTCGTGGCTGGCGTGCATGCGAATCCCGGGGACGGTGCAGGGCGGGCGGCGCTCGTGGGGCAGGCGAACGTCGGTGGGGCCGTGCCGTTCTTGGGATGGGGCCACTGGTGTGGAGTGACGGTGTCGCTCCTGGCGTGTGGACGAGCCCTCGAGAGCGGAGGGCGGACGGCACTCGTGGTGCCTTCCGCTTGCAGGCCGTGCTGTGTTGTTGTCCCGCAGCTGCAGAGATGTGGCCGCGGCGAGCTTGCTGGTCGTTGTGGGCACAGAAATGGGAGTTGCGCAAACTTCGCGATGTCCTTCCGTGCTCGTGGAAAGAGCGGGTGGTGCATGCATGGTGGCAGGCGGGTGAGGGTGTCGGCAAGCGAGGCTCGCTTCACTTCTTTCCCCGCAGACGACGAGTGGCTGCGGTCGGTAGGAGGGCATGTGAACTAACAGATGGCGATCACGGTATGCGGTGTGCGGTGTACGCGTGAGGCGCAATCTGCCGGTGCAGAGCAACTTTTGGCGTCTCGGTGGCGGCAATACGCAGAACTCGGGGGATCTGCCTCGCAATCGAATGACATCCTGCAACCTCGGCAGCCGGGGCCACGCCGAGGTTGCAGGATGTCATTCGTCCCTCCATGTCTGTGCACAGCGAATGATGTAGCTCTCGGGCCGTATCTCGTGCACACGCCGGCGCTCTCTCGTATATCCATCAAATGCCTATATTATTGATGGGGTCGCCCGAGATGAAGGCCCAGCGAGGCGTGATCATGTCTGCTTCGCAATCTTGTTTGTCTCTCGCTTTCTACACCAGATTATTTCTATGGCTATAGCTAAAACGAGTGCCCTTCGATGTCCCGGTGTGAGAACCCAAGTGTCGGCAATCCAGAATAGACCGGGAGGATGTATTCTGGCACCGAGCAAGCGGTGAGAAGGACTTGAAGACAGGAGGATTCCGATAGAAAGTTATGGATTCTCAACTATTGACAGAGTTGATCTACGTGAGTCCAAGCAACTAAAACTAGTATTTATACATAACTATTCAGGATCTTGTCTAAATAGGATCCGGGATGAGACTTTAGAAGAATAATATAAAGTAAGACCAGTAATATGAAAAGCGGTGAGGTCGGGGCAGAATAATAAATAGTGCCGCGAAACCTATACTAGGATGATCACGTAGATCCGTGTCGTGGGAGCGAGGGGTTTCTCACACCCGGTGCGAGAACCTCTGGTATTTACCTGAGTGGCCGCGATGTCCGGCTCAGATCACATCATCGACACGCACGCGTACTTTGCCTTTGACCAACAACCGAACGACGCGCCCATCACGACGAGCGACGAGCCCGGCTAGGCATGTGGCCGAATACCGCGTGTAGTGCGTGGGGAGGAGCATTCATGCGAGGTGCGTTGGGGACATCCGTTTAGATGTATACTGACTCTCAATGTCTCATAATGATTTGCGCCGCATAGAGACAGTACAACGAGTTTTACACTGAGATCAAGGCTTGGCATCAGACTTTTGACATTTTGCTTGTGGTCTTGTACAAGGCCAAACAAGGGCCAAAAAGGCCGAAAAAGGCCGCCAGCTCACAAGACCCCAAATGAAGTTGAGGTTTTCACAAGGCCCTCGGTTCAACTCTCGCTGGTCGCAAAAATCCGACAGAATTCAAGCGAATCACCGGATCTGGGATTGGGGAGAGCGTGAAAAGTTTTCGGAATATCCCCTCATTTTTTGCAATGGGTTCGGGGACCTTTTCTGAATTCCGAGGGGGGGTTTAGAACACTTTGACCTTGTGAGCTTGCCCGAATTGGCCGACAAGGTCACAAGGCCAAAAAGGTCACAATCAAAATGTCAAAAGGGTGATGGGGATCAGGACACAATCTCGACGACTGTCCAAACATGTAATACAACCAACCTACTTTAAGTTTTAGGAGTACATGTATGTCGGTGAGTTTCTGATACGTCCAAAGGTGATGCGTGCAAAACGGAGCGAGAAGGAAGGCATTTTGAACATCTAGTGTTGATGCGCAAAGTGATCGCTTTGGTGCCGCAATCAGGTGGCGATGCAGCCACGCATTGTGGCAGCTCATCTTTTCACCACTGGCACACCCCCACTTGCACGGAAGTGCTTGCCCATCCGAGTCGCGCACAGGGTCTGGTCAATACTTGGAACGTTCTGTGCTCATCTCCGCTGAATGACGCCATCGTTTGCGATCTCGAGGCGATCTTGAGTCCCGTCTGCAGCATTACGGTGGGCGTGAGGTTTTCTTTTTGTCTTCTTCATACCACTAAGCTTTCTCGGTTTCGTTTGTGTTAGGGCTTTTCTACCATCAGCTTCTGGGGCCCAAGACATCGATGAGCATCATTTGCGAAGATTGCGGCCACCTGAATTGGTACACGCGTGATTCCCGGCAGGCACCCCTTCAGCGCAACGCGCAGAGCTAGCTGACATCCAGCACCAGCTCGAAGTGCTTAAAACCAGGGAAAGGGATCTGGAGGCTGCTTTGGCTTTGTGGTGTATCCTGTCCTCACTCTTCCTCCTGAGATCACCTCCACATATTTCTAAATGCCTGCCGTTCCACAGCCGTCCAGCCATCAGCCACCAAGCGCCACTCGTTCTCGCCCAAGTGGTGTCGGCATTGGTGGAATGTCGCACTCGCCACCGCACGGCTGTGGAGCTCCATTGACTTGAAATTCTATGGGGGTCGTCGGAACATTCCTGAGAACGGGACAATACCGCTACTCCGGACATGGCTTTCCCGCACAAAGTGCAGTCCAATCTCTTTGACGCTGCGGATGCCGTATGATCAGCCTATTCCCAAGAAGTTCTCTCCGTCATCCGCTCGTATGCCAGGCAGCTTCGTCGGCTTGAGCTTCAAGCCAGTGATAGGGATTGCGAGGCCCTTTGCGCGACGTGCTCCGACTTCCCCGTCCTTCGCGAACTTGCGATGATGTGTTATGGCTCGGGTCCGGGACCCTTCTCCATTTTTCGCAGTGCGCCAGCCCTCTGCGGAATACGCCTCCCATACAGGAGTTTTCCCAGTGGAGTGTTTTTTCAATCCTATGTGTCTTTGCACACCCTACAGCTTCGGGAAATGTCAGTGGGCACCCTAGTGGATATGTTGACGGATCTCCCGCAACTTTTGCACCTGGACACTCGACTCGCATTGATGATTATACCCCCTTCATCAATGCTGGTGTGGTTCCATTTACAGCAAACCTCGAATCATTGATCATTCAAAGTCGAGAAGATGCACCTGACCCGCCAGTGCTCGACTACCTGACGCTTCCCAAGCTCCGCTGCCTCGAACTTCATCACCCCCCACAGTTCCAGGCCCTGTCTTCATTCGTATTCAATCGGCCTGCATTCTCGAGCACCTAGCATTGCAGGTTTCCACTCACACAGAGGTTTGGGAGCTGATGCGCATTCTCCTGACTTCTCTGGGATCATCTCGCTCGACCTCGATACATACGTCTACCTTGATTCTTTCACATATGGCCTCCAGGATACCACCCTCCTTCCCCATCTCAGGTCCCTTAGTTTGACTTCGTGGCGAGACGGCATGGATTATGCGAGTCTTGTCTGGTGTTTGCGCATCCGGAATCACGACAGAAAGGTCCTGAAGTCATTCAAACTGGACTTCGACAACCCGCTGGTCAGCGAGCTCGCGGGTCTTCCAACAGACGATCTCATCCTCGCTGAACTCGAGTCTATTGTTGCAGGAAGGTCCAGATTTGCAGCTCTGAAGGAGTGTGGCCAGAGAGGACAGTCGGTAAGTCCTGTTATTTTCTGTTTTTTTTTTTTTCTTTCGTGAGGGCACTATAAACCGACTGATGTGCCGCGGCGACAGATCACGCAGAAAGATTCCCATAAGGTCCGGGAGCAAGCATCCATCTCCGTATTTTTACCACATTGAAAGACATTGCATCTGTCGGCAGCTTGGTGCCTGAGCACCTCACTCAAAAACCTCGAGTTATCTATTGATTATGCACCGAGAAGAATATTCCCGAGGTGGATTTGCCCCCAGCTCACACCTGGATCTTACCTATTTTTTTGTATATGTTGCAATTAACCTTTAATGGAATTTTGCAGAGTTGGGGGGACACTCTACAGCAACAATAATCATTTTGATCCTGACCTCGCGGCGGTCCCTCACATGTCTAACTGGATCACATGATTTAAGCCTCGTCGCTACGACCGCAGGGCGGCGCAACGATGCAGGTACAGTCCATCTCGCAGCTCGGGTCCCCAGAGCCGCTCCCGATCTCGCAGGTGTATCCTAATGCCTAGCAGTGGCTCACCTCGGCGGTGCCGGCGGAACAGACGAACTCCGCCGCACAGCATGGTTGTGAGACCTGTTGTCACTGTCAGAGGGTGGCAGCGTTGATCAGGATTAAATGAGATTCACTCAGCGGAGAGATGCTCACACATGCCTCGAGCGCAGGCTCGCGCGGGATAGCAGGCTACGTGCATGTTAAGAGTGGGCGGTGAGCGAGAGGGAGTTTGCGCACGTTGGCCACAACAGCGGCGATGAACGAAATGAGGAGTGCAAGGGTCAGCTTCATTGTTTGCGTCAAATTGCTTGGATATTGGATGGACTTGAATTCACCTCGCGCTCATTTAGAGCATCCTGCGGGGTCATATAATACAGTAGTATGGATGGGAATTGTCAATGAAGCGATTGATTACTATGACTAGCAGTAACCCGTGATTCGCCACGGTCGGACCATAAAAACAGTCTGAGGTTTAGCTAGGCTGTTACCCGTGCTACACTACAGTATTTGGGGGTCACATTGATATGAATATTGAAGACGCCGCTGGTCGCCAACCGTCGGTTGGCTCTTCGCGACATCATGGACATTCTGCTAATTATCTCGTATTTTTTAGACAGGAACCTTTGTAGTCTATGTACGTGTATCATTCAGCTGAATGAGCACTTTAGACACACGTTGACGGCAGATAAACATCCAATCACCTGGTCGCAAATATCGGGACTGAATTGTGAAGTTACCGATTTTATTTTTCCGCACCAATTCGAGTGCTGATACTTTCCCGGGAATGTGGGTTACATAGAGGACTCTGATGATGTTAGTACTGTAGGACGTTCCAAGATACTATGAGTCACCTTGATTCAGAATGGCGCCGGACCCCGATCTTGTTTGCTGATTCGAATTATCCCATGTTTGAAAAGTAAGTAACCTGAGGAATTCGAAACGATAAAGATTTAAGTCGAACTACCAATTGAGCAGTTATAAATAGAAACTCAACACTCGAGTGGAGCGGCTGTGGAAAATTGAACATTGGGGTGGAACCGTGGAGCAGATGATGTCGATTGGAGTGCCCACAGCCAGTACGGTTATCCGGTTGCTTGACTCGTCTTGTCTCGCTGGGACACGGGGAGCTCAATTGTAATATAGAATTAGCGGGATAGATGTTTATTTGAGCACATAATCCCGTTAGTGATATATTTGGCTTGGCTTGACTTGTAGGCCGGGGCTTTGGCTTACAAGCCCCTGGCTTTGGCCCACCGAGGGTCAAGCCAAAGCCAAAGCCCTGCAGCAGGGATTGGCTTGACTTGGCTTTGGCCGAAGCCTGGCTTCACAAGAATTTTTCGCTGCATATCTGGAAGCATCTAAAAGGTGTGGAGACACTCACATATAGGTATCGAACAGATTCACCTACTAGTTATCCAAGTAGGCCTTCAAAATTGTAGTCCATTGCGAAAATCAGAAAATCAGGATCATGACATGATGCGACCATACATTGATTTCACGCCCATATACCGTATGGGTTCTGAATGAGTTCGGTTTTATTGGATGCATTTGAATGTCATTCCGTGAACTGGCTCTGCCATCCCAGAAATTTTGACGGCCCTCCTCAGGTGTCTTTTTGCCCTGCTCAAAGCCACGGCTTAGGCCCTTGGCTTTGGCTTTCCGGACCCTAAGCCAAAAGCCAAAGCCAACTTCAAGCCACGATTTTGGCTTGGCTTGGCTTGACCAAGCTCGGCTTTGGCTTCTTGGCTTTTTGGCTTCAAGCCAAGCCAAAAACATCACGAAATTCCGCACCTGGGATAGTGAGGACGCTTCATGGACCCGAGGGCCGAGGGCGTTGAGAGCTTGGGGAAGGGAGAGAGGTAAGCGGCGGGAGGCGGCCGTGGAGGATTCATCCGGTGTAGCAATCTTTAGTGAAGGTATCTTTAGAAAGTTGAGGTGAGAGACATCGACAGAGGAGGGTCTCAGTGTGACGACCGTAATGAATAAAGGGTTACTTTACTTAACATTGCACCGATACTCTAGCGAGCTAAATAAAGAGACGTTGAAGAACGTGTCACTGCAGTAGATTACTGAATTAAATTACTGCAGGGGCTCGCCGCTGTCAGATGGGCCTAATAAGCATCTATCAACTGCAATCCAAGTGAAAGGTGTTCGAGCGGATCCGAGTGGACTTTGCGCGTGCAATCAATACGAGACAGCGGTCTTCTGTTCCAAAGCAACCCCATAAATCTTTCTCATCCGAGAATCGGGCTCCTGATTCTTAACCATAATGTCAGGCCAGTTGATTGCGTTGAAGTTCGGCTGAATATAGTCTAGATTCGTTGGCATCTTGGCGGACCTCGGATTTCATGATCAAAGCGTGATCGCACGTGCCGTTCCACGGACCAAATCGGGTCGGCTCGTTCATTCGGCCAGCCTTGAGCGCTACCAGGTCATTTTAGAGTGTTCACACGGAATATAATGAAGGCTGGATGTTTCAAGGCGGCTCAGTGTCCAATTTTCATCTGTTTGTCCAGTAAATATTGTATTGGCGTACTAGCCACTGGACATCCTCCAAATTGATGAAATACTTTTCAAGTTGGCCGTCTGACACCATTCTGCCCTCATTCATGATTAAACTGCATTTTTAATTAGCCTACTGAAGTCCTGAGGTTGAAAAATCGCCTCCCCGTCCCGATTTAGACCGTGGGAACGGCACGTGCGATCACGCTTTGATCATGAAATCCGAGCTCTGTCAACGAGATCAGACTCCACATGAGATCTTATGGATTCTCATTAAAATCTGATTTTTGGAGTCTGACTACGGGAGACTAGGCTGAATAGTGAATTCACTGATTCGAAACCAAGTGATTTGTACCGGGCATTTCTGCGACAGCTATAAACATGGTAGGTAGGTAGGTAGGTAGGTAGGATTACACGGCCGGTCCAATCATGAACGCCGGTTCCAGGAATTTTCCCGGTGTACACGCAGTAATTACACCTTTGTCTCTGGGCCTCTCCATATCACTCTAGCCGAGCTCACGGGCGCTATCATTCGACACGCCGCGGTAGAACTAGACGAACATGGAAAAGTGTTAGTACGTCAACTCAAGACAACCTCAGAAGCATTCAACCGAAACACGGGAACAGCGTAAAATAATTCCAGGACTTCGAATGCGAACTTCGCAACGAGTGCAATAGTCGATCTGGGATATATAATGGCTTTTAGGAACTCTGTATTTGAGAGTTCCGCCATCCGCTGCTGTAGGTACGGCACATCCGAGAAGAGTTTCCCGAGAAACACAGTTCTTAATGCAACCACCGAGTCCGAGGACTCGCAAAATGGGATTCAGCAAGTCATAGTACCAGGTTGAAGAGACTGACACTGTGTGGGGGAGGGTCGCTGTGATTGAAGCTCGATTCGCAGACAAGGACAGCCACAGAAAACAGCGGCAACGGGGCAAGTTATCGAGACAGAGCAATATGTAGATGGAATGAGAACTGGAATTGGACTTGGACCGGTGAAGAATTGGGCTGAAGTGTGCGACTCCAGTTGAAAACGGGAAATACGTGACCGGAGCCGGCGGTTTTTGGCTCTCAGCCTGATATAAGTTGATTGTGGAAAGTCGCAAACCATTCTCGCTGGAATCTTCAAAATATCTTTCTCCGTGGCATTCCAAGATCGCCTGGAAGCCGCCGTAACAGAGATCCCCACATGATTCCTTCGACACAACAGCCTTCGAATGCCTCTCTGGCTTCATAAATCCCAGCCCATAGTGGGTTTCCCTGCCTTTTTGTACCACAGAAGAGGTGGCCATGTCTTGGAACCTACTAGGATACGCCTCAAGCCTCAGGGCGAACCGTGGAATTCGGCAGAGGAACCATAGATTCGGGGTTATTGCACACGTCAAGACTCATTAAATGTAAGCGGCTACAAGATACAAGCGGAGTCGACTCCATGATCCGACGCACTCGAGCCCACACGTGAGCATTACGGCTGTACATTCTGTCTGCAGTAGACGTCAACAACGTAGACCGGCTTCGACTTCACTCAATTAGGCACTCACGGAAACTCTCCAATGACGTTCCCCGCCGGGGAGTACTCGCAGACGTAGAAGGCAGCGGGGGGCTTTAAATTTTTGAAATCATTCAGTAATCTTGCGAAGGTATATAGTAGTGGACAGAGTATGACTTACGAAGCCGGCGAAGAGGTCAGGGCAGCTTTGCACTGGGTAGGCAGTTAATAACAGCTCAATGAGATCCGGTTCATGTTCCTCTCAAAGAAGTGACAATTACTGACCTGCACATCCAAGCTTAGTCGTCGCCTTCCAGACCATCTGTGTCCAGTGCGAGGGAACGGGGTTGTTGGGATCGTATTGCGCTGCCAACACGATCAGTACACGAGGCTCGAAAAGTGGGTAGGCAAAAGGAAATATAGATACGTACAGGCTTCATTAGCCCAGGACTGGATGGCAACCGGAATGGGGAACGACGACGCAGGCGACCCGGCTGCGAGGTTTTCTGCAAAGAATAGAGTTGTCCATCAGCCACGCGATGAGCACATAACACAACGTACCGCCGAACGGCCCGAGCTGGCCACCGGAATGCTCAAACACACACCTGTCCGCCCATTCTTGCGCGGCGGCAGCAAGCGTGTTGTCCCACACAAGATTCACCGCGCCGTGCTGCGCGCGGACCGAGTTGTGCGCGTCCAAATACGCCTGTACGTCTGCGTCCGAGGCACTGCTGCCGTTATCGGCACGAGCGCGCGCAGGGACGGCTTGCCCGCTGCTTAAGAAGCAACCGATAGTCAGTGCAAAGAGGAGGAACCGCGTCATGGCAGATCGAGGGCACGGTGCACACAGTTGCGAAAAGGTGCCGCTTTTATAGGTGCCAAGTGCCAATTCTGAACAATAGGAGGATTCGTTTCAAGGGGTTCAGCTGAATGCTGACCAGCGTGCCGTAGGATTAACATCATACAAAGTACTATAGCAAAGGAGCTAACCATTTGTTATAGGCGCTGCAAGGCGCTGTAATAAACACGGCATCTGATGTGAGTTTACCCGAGCCTAGCTCACCGATATATCATACAACCACTGGAAAATTCCATTGTGCTAACCTGTGTTCTGGCTTCTTTGGGTTTTTTTTAGTTCTACCACGATTCCACTCGACCGTGAGCTCGGCTACGAAAATTCAGAGGGGCCCAGGGATGACGATGTAGCTATTTAGTGCGTGTACATCGGGATACGGGATACTCCCTAGAAACCGGCGTTCCTGAGCGGGACCGCGGCGTGTGATACTACCTCCCTACCTACCACATCAGGAAAGACCTCCTTTGGGAATAAGGCCGGATTGCCCCCAAAAATGGTCCAATTCGGCCAAATAAGTTCGGTTAGGAACGTTAGCTTTTTTTCGGACCTTCAAAATAAATTAGCCACAAAAAGCACCAATTTACCTCAGCTTGGCGGGGTTTGGCAAGGGATTATCTGGCATATTTCCCCCGCATTGCTCAAGAATCCGACGAAAAGAGCTCGAAAAACATTATATTGAGCAAATCTATCTACAGACATGGACGTATACTGGCTATGGAAAAGATACCCGTTGACCTGTCTGCGCCCACGAGGTCGACCCCGCGCTACGCGGTGCACTCGTCATCAAGACCTACGAGAACGGCGATAGCACGAAATCAAAACGACGCGCGCGGCAGCACTCACCTCCCCACGTCCCCCACCAACTCCTCCTGCCTGCGTAGTCTTGCCGTCGATGGGAGTTCGTGCCGGTCGTAGAGACCTCCCAGAAGACGCCGCAGAGGTAGATTGCGCGAAACTCGTCGGGGTAGACGTAGGCGTAGGTGTTGTCGTCTGTGCAGGAGCAATCAAACTGAAGAGGAAACGAATTTGTCAGACACAGGAGGATGAACGAATGGCTGAATGAATGAATGAATACGCACGGTGTAATCCGAGTACGTGGCTCGGGATCGTGATGTGGTGCGCGGTGGTGAAGGTGCCGAACCAGGTCACGAAGCGCGGCGTAGTCGTCGTCGTCGTAGTGAGGCAGCTGTTGCTGATTCGGAATTAGTTGAAACGTGCGAGAAAGAAAGGGAACGCACAATGTAGCGTTGTTGGCGTAGGTCTGCGCGGCGGCGGAGACGAGCTGCGTCGTCTTGAAGGATGAGCAGCTCTGGTACGCAATGCGCTTGTCGGGGAGCGGCGCGCGACTGCGAGTTTTCTCGAGGCGGCGGCGGTGTGCGCGGCGGCGGTGTGGATGGCACGGGGTCGACGGACTGGAAGGCGTTCACTGCAGCCATGTCGTACATCGACGCGCCGCAGGCGGTGAAGTTGTACGCCTTCGAGACTGTTGTTATCATAAATGTGAGCAGTCTTATTTATTTTGGAGCGCGGAGCAGGGCGCAGGGTCCGCGCCGCGCTCGGCATCAAGCTTGCGAAAACGGTGGTAGCCCGAAATCAAGATCGCACTCACCCTCCAAGCACGTCGCGCCCACGCATCCTTCCTCAACTCCCCGCTTGCCCGCATCCTCGCCTGAGTCCCACGTCGCGGACGGCGTCGATTTTGACTCTGAATTCCGTCTTGAGAGGCCGGATCTATTTAGTCGAAGTCAGCAAGGGCGCAAATATCAGAGCAGGCTGAATACACTTATCTCCAGCACAGGTACAAGTACAAGTACCTCGCGGCGTCGTGAATTAGTACCTCGTACCGCGCTGAGGACATCCCCGGGAAGAGTCTCGGCGCACCTCCAAGTCCCCGGGCGCGAATCGACGAAATCGCAATGCTATAAGTCAAAAGTCAGTCAGCTACCCCAAAGTTGAAGGTAACATTGACAAGACTCACCTGAATCTGTCCATTATCGCTGTACGTCGACGGCCAGCCACAAGAGATCTGAATCATTCGGAGAGGTTCAGAGAGCTTGCCGGAGACTAACCTTGAGGATGGAGAGGTCATAGGAGGGGTCTCGAGCCACAAAGCGGCTGAAGTGTGAGGACAACATGACGGAAAAGGAAGAAGAGTTGTTGACGAGTGTTGTCTGTTCTTCTGATACAGACACAAACCAACACCACGTGATCACCGGCAACTCCTAAGGCCGGAGTTTACGGCAGCTCTCGGACTTAGACAGATTTCGAATTCTCTTCCAATCCCTCCTCATTCAAAGCCATGTAGGTGCCCCGTTTGCATTCCAGACCATCGTTCCAGTACACTATGACATGAGAAAATGTTATCCCCGTGTCTCCATATAATTTTCGAAAATCAAGTCAAGTGTTGCCACGCTGACTTGGGAAATCTGGGAAATCTGGCCGCTTTTCCCAATTTTTCCTCACTTTGGCAGAATCTGAAAGCCAGAACCAAATTACCCCCAGATTAGGAAAGGAGATTTTTTCCTGATGCATAACGAGGCTGAATTTCCGTGCTTAATCTCCCATACGCGAGTTGCTCAACAGGATGTCGTACAACCGCAGCAGGCCGCGGAAACTCCCTTTAACAGCGCTCCCCTTTTGACCGAAAATTTTCGCTGTTTTACTCTATGAATTTCGTCTTTCAGTCCCTGATTTACTCTATTTCGGAGCAACATGTTGAAAATGCCTTTTTTTTTCTCCTAGGTCCATTTTTCCGCTCCTGTGCCGCTCCTGGTCCCTCCTCCCCCCCGGAACATCCTTCTGAGCCTAGAATTTCTCTTGTAGGACGGGTGGGAGAGGTCGCCGGCGGCCAATCGGCACCCCAGCTGTACTAGTCATCAAAAAAAAAATCTCGCGATTTACTCTATGTAGGAACAACATGGCCACTTCCCTGGCTGATTTACTCTATAAGTGACATGGGGGTAGGGATCATTTGGGGGCTTGATTTCCTCTATCGCGGAGCGCTGCTAAAGGGAGTGTCCGCGGCCTACCGCAGCAATTAATCAGATGCGGCAGGTGAACACACCGCAAGCGCAACACATCCAATACAGATACGGCACACCATCCACAGATGTGGCACTTTAGCCCCAAGTGCGGCACAGATGTTCCGCGATGTGCTGTGGCTGCGGGAGAACATCACCAGCCAGCGGCGCTTCGCGCGATCACGTGGACCGCGACTTCCACGCCGATCTTTATCCAGTGGGGTCAGCTTGGAACCATGGGAAGCTTTAGCTCCGTATACTTCACATTTTCTCGTACTTCAGGGCTACGCTGCCGACGGCGGCGACGGCGGCGCGAAATTGGTACCAAATTCAGGAAAGCTCCTCGGCTTTTCGGATGAGATACATTCTCAAACCCAATAGTTCACAGGGCGCCGATCGCTAAGCTATGGAAAGCCAGAGCACCACGCTTTGAAACAAATGATTGGCGGAAGTGCCGGGTGATGGCCGCCAATTTCCTAAGGCGGTAAGCAAGTTGAAATGGACTTCAATGGGATGAATTCTGCTTTTTAGCGGAATCTGAGTCAAAGGCTATGTATTGTAGTTGCTTGAAACAAATTTAAACCTCATTTAACACCTGTCAAGGGAGAAGAAAGAGTATAATGCACCCCATTATTCCAAGTTGTCCAACCAGTGACCAAGAACGGAGGCAGAGGTGATCTGCTGCCATTAGAACCTTCTCCTACTTTTCATCCATGCATAGATCTGTGAGAGACATTATAGATGTTGAAAATGCCGCCTACATTGATGGGGTCAAGATGCCCGAGATACCCGAAGTGGCCCATCATATTTGACTCGACGCAATACGAGCACTAAACTCGGGTGTCCTCAATTTTGATCTTTTAAATTTATTCATGGCTACCGTGTACTACCAATGATACATGAGCAAGCCAAGGATACCGCCTTTTACACTGTCCAGTCCTTTGTTGCCAATAGGTTGAATAGACCAGTTAGACGGCTTTTCGACAGTCTAGCTCCTTAATATGCTTACAAACTATCTTTGGGTGTTCTATAGCTCCCTCCATGCAAGTCCTGGGTATTTTCGAGGAAGCAAATTGAAGTTCCCAGTGCGGGATTTGTCTGGATTGTGATCTACATCCCACCCGGTTCTTGGCGGAACTATAGACGGAAAAACTCCATCAGCAACTGGCGAGTGCTTCATATACGGCGCGGGGTCTCTAAAAGCTTATCATATGGGACGCCTCGATGCCATTTGAAAGAGATGAAACACAGTCAAAGGTGCCAAATCACGGCTAAAACCGAATAATTTGCTTGACTTTACTGAAGGATAGGTTTGGGGGTGTATTGTCCATATCCAATGTCTTCAATGCGCTACAGCAGGGATAACATTCTGCTAGAATCGCAATTTCACCTTAATCACTGCCTCGACACGCGGACGGCATTGACGGCATCATCACCATCATTTGTTTCAAAGCGTGGTGCTCTGGCTTTCCATACTAAGCAGTGATCTCCTTGCCGTTCACACAGTAGTGTGATCCAGTGTGGTTCTCTGATTTTCCGCTTCCCCATCGAGTTTCGCGATTTGTTCACCCATCACCTTGCCATCACCGACGGTCAATCTACTCTTACTCTCCACAATACCATATTGCGGGCCGCGCCTGCGCGCGCGCGCACGGATCTTTATACATTACCCATCTGGTACATCTTACACACACATCGTGGTTTCAGGATTCATTCTATTTCGGTCCCGCATGTTCGTTTTGTTTTGGACGGAGTTGTATACCCATAGTTAGGTCGATTTTTATTCGTTTGCTAACCCTCCGGGTGGATTCCTGGAGGGTAGATGTATAGGTGATAGAAGATATAACGCCCAGTGACCGGTCATCAGTCCCCGGGGTTCGTAAAGCGGGTGCAAGCGCCCATGGCAGATGATCATTTTACGGCGCTTAGAACAGCGCGCAGAAGGGACATGATTTCTTCATTTTTGCTGTGTTATTGAATGCATTCGACGTGTGTTCAACCTCGTTTCCGCAATCTATCACTAGACCTGATTCGCGACCGAGGCGCGGTTAGCACCGTCTGCATCCTCAACTATTGTGGCGAATTAGAGTTCTAAATTTCCGCGATGCCGCCTCGCACGTACTTGAGACGTACTTCCGCTTCACATGGACGATGAAAGAATATATACTTATATTGTGATATCCGAGTCGCAGTTTCGGCCGCCATGGTCTCCGAAAAGATCTCATTCAACCAGATGGCGCTGAGTGTGTTCCAGAGTTGCTCCTGTCAACTTAAGTACTTAGAACGCCTCAGAGAACTCTCATCATGTCGAACGAGGACTCCCGTAATCCATTCAGCTATGAGGCGAACAACATGCGCGGTGTGCTGAACAGATGACGGCGGAGATAGTGAAGCGAGTTATATTTAATGTACTGATTCAGTCGCCTCCGTTCGTCTGCTGATGGGCTGCGCAAATTGGCATGTTTTTGATCCTGTTGCTCATGGTGGGATCTTGGATCCCCTGATTATGTCAATTCGCGAAGGATTCGCCGCGTCTCTGCACGGTTAACAGTCGCCGTGGGTGTTCAGTGCCGCTGAAGTAGTCTAGGCTCAAAGACCATCTACTGCATCTGTCCTGTGGGACGAACTGTGTACGGCAATCAACGTATTATTAGATCGATGCGTACACATTAGCGCTCAGCGCTCAGCAGTCATTGGTAGGTGCTAGTAGGTAGGTAGTAGCACTGGTATTCTGAAGATCCATGGATCAGCGTGGAAAATGACGTGGATATACATCGACTGCGGCCGAAGTAGGACCCCGGATAATCGGTGAAATGGCCTGATTTCAGACTGGGAAATTAGTCAGGATTGATTTCGAGAGTTTCGTCAGGATTTCAACAGGCCTGAGACCCGAAATCCGCAGAAAAATGTCAGGATTTGGCTTCAGGGCAATTTTTTCCCGCCCCATGGCGCATTTTAGCGAATTTTTTTCGGCCGCTGGTGCGATTCAGTCAGGATTTGACCAGGGGAAACTGCGATTTTGGCGCTTTTCGTCCGGATTTGGACCACCCCTGAGGCCCAAAATCGTCAGGATTTGTATCAGGGATTTTGGCCTATTATCCGGGGTCCTGCCGAAGTACAAGTTGAACACATCAGATCCTCCATCTTTTCCCACGTATCTTCCACTGTTCTGCCGGCATCTCATCTCAAATTTCAACGCCTCTCGCAAATAGGATCCGTACACGGGTACCTGAATGACTCTCCCACAAAGTTCTCACATTCCGTCAAGGGCATCGGATCTTTTCACCGTTCTGGGGCCTCCGAGTCTACACATAGCTATATAAAAGGTGGCCGTGCACTGCCTTGTTCCTCAGTTCGCTCCTGAACCCCTCCTTTCCCTCTCACCTACTTCTAAAAATGTTCTTCTCTGCCAAGGCCGCCGCTCTTGCAGTGCTCGCTGTCGTCGTCAATGTTCATGCGGAAACCCACACTATCGTGTTTACCAACAAGTAAGTTCCATTTGTTCCTCAATTTTACCACCGTCTCAACGATCATTTCCCCTCCAGCTGTGGATTTGGAACTGTAAGTCGCCAGAGTCCAGAACCAGGTTCTACCCCAGGAAAATGGGGATTTACTCATAACCACCCACAGCCTACTTTAATCCAGGGAGGCAACGTCCTTTCCACCGGGGGCTCCTCACGATTAATGGCCCCCTTCGCGGAGCTATTGCGTATCTCCAGACTGGTAAAAATATGTCCAATCAACCATTCGCGCAACTGACATTTCCAGGGGGATGCGGTTTCAATGGGAGGGTTGCACGCTCGTCGAAACCACCTTGGTTAACCCATCCACCGCCGGTTCTGGATCAAGCACCGATATCTCCTTGATCCCACCGTTAGTCACCGGTTCTCTTAGGGGTTTATATATTAACATGACACGGCTATAGCCACGCCTTCTCTGTGACCACTGGATTCGGGTCAGTTAATCTTCCTTTTCTTCTTCCTGGCTCAAGATCTTTTTAGATACTTCAACGGATGCCAGCCGGCCGGTACAGACTGTACGTTCTTTCTCGCACATATCATCGGGATATATTCTTATTAAACCATTTAGGCACAAACTCAGGCTGCCCGATGGCTTTCCGCTCGCCGGGAGACACTTTCGCGCAGATTGCATGCCAGATCGACAACGCTGACTTGGCGGTGTGTACTTTCCTTGGCTCTCATTTTATACTGCTCAAACTTGAATCTCAGATCACTTTCTGCGACTGAGACTCAATTATGTGTACATAGTACCAAATGTCGAACCAGTCTTAATTATACATACGAGAGCGAGCTTCATCATTTTCGATTGAGATGGAGAGGAAAAGAGTTGAATTTCTGAAACGTTCAGCACAGTTCTGCCGGAATCATTACAGTCAGTATGCTATTTAACTCGTCAACTTGCCTCCAGAGACACCACATGGGATGTGATTCACCTGAGGGAGGGTGTCGCTGCGGATGAGATGAGGGAGTTTGGATCATCACGTCCTGGTCCGTCCACACAGTGCGCCATATCGGCGGAACACTCTCGACCTGTTCGACTTCGCCAGCGAGGGCATGCATGTATAAGGGAGTACGAGGACTGCTGGCCCGATGATCGGATATGGCAGAACTATATCCATCCCGGTCAGATGCATTCGGGGTCATGAATGCATCGGAAAGGTGGGAAGAGATCACAGTTTAGAGTATCCGGGAGTAGGACGTGGGCGGGGACAAGGTATGCCAGGTACATACTAAAAAATAAAAAATAAAACAGCCCTATGAGTCACATCAGACAGTAGTACCCCCCTCGATGCGGGAGACAATACTGGTATCGCGGGGAAGGTGTGTGTGAAGCCCTGCACACTGTGATTCAGCGCACATACAAGCCGGATGGAGAGGTTGGAGATATGGGCACATGTCGAAATCACCATACCCCTAACCGCAGTATAGATGGTGGGCAAGGGCCTGGATGATGCTGGCCAAATCAGAGACTTCGCCTACACGTAAATGCACAGATTTGAACTCCTCCAAATTCTGGATGTTGAGACAATGCAAATGGATTATAGGCCAGACTTCGGGTTGAAGCGGTTTTCTGACACACAGATATAACTATACTAATCTAACTTTATACCAATCTAGCTTTATTCCAATCCATCTTTTGCTGCCCGGCAGTTGGACATCATTCGGCATTGCAAGAACTTCAAGTTGCATATTCTTTGAAGTGATTGTGTAGCATAGGCGTTCACGAACGCCTATTGATGGCAGTGAACGCCTATTCCGTCGCGTGAACACCTATTCCGTCGCGCGAACGCCTATTCCGTCGCGCGAACGCCTACTCCATCGCGTGAACACCTATTCCATCACTTGAACACCTATTCCGTCAAAGATCCCCTATCTAGGATATCTATCGTGCCCTCAATGCCCGCTTACCACACAAATGCAACTCCGTGGAGATGTTGCGCAGCCAACGCCTTTGGTGACCGTTTTCCAGGATCCGAGTCAGGACAAGTTGAGTTATTCACGGGAATTGCTTTGCATGAGCGAAAGAAATTAATAAATTGAAGTGTCTAAAATAGTCTACGAGGACATCTCAAACCGAACATCACCCGCCCACAAAAGCTGCTTCACATCCTCAAGACGGGGGGCTGTTTCACAAGACAGCCTGCCCTGTGTGCACTAGAGTACGTGCGTTAAAAGACACGCCAAGAGACCATACAATTAAGACACACCAGATCCACCTAACGTCCAACCGGCAGCGGTGCATTTCCTGATTTCTTCCCTGGCGCTGGCGGCCATGGGGGATGCAACTGAAAGCCGAGGAGGTCCACGCGTCACCGCATTCGATTTATAACCTGAGCATTTGTGAGGAAAATTGTCGCTAGTTTCTTGGTCAAATGGGAAGCTCTGCGTGGCAGGAGTGCGACGTACGGGACCCCACCCCGTGGATGGTCCTCAATATCGTCGTCGCTGGGCCGAAGAGGGACCACAAGGACAAGGTCCTGTCCGCCCATCGAGGGGCGAGGTAGTGGGAGGAAGAACGAAAACTCGCGTAGCTGTGATACCGTCGGGCCGCGCGCATCAATGGTGCTCACCTGATGAATAGGTGTTCACAAACCGGATAGGCGTTCGTTGTCGGAATAGGCGTTCAAGCCGCAATAGGCGCTCAGCGAACGCCTATGCTACTAATCGTGTATGTACTCAATATGGGGGGGCGAGCACGATCCAGGCCGGCGATCGGTATATTCGCCGTGTTAGGTCCCAGTTCCACCAGTGTTCGCCCTTAAGGCCTTAACGGACCTTTTCAAAATGGCTAAGGCTTACTAAGGGCTAAGGCTTAGGGGCTAAGCCCTCGGTAAGGCCTTAAGCTCGATTTTCCCACGCCTCCCCGGCTATTTCCGCCGTCCGTCCGGCTACCGTGTTGCGGCCCATTTAAAGTCTTTACAAGGTACTACCCAAGATACTCGTCCTCAGAATGAATCTCCACAGCTCCATCATCCAATCTTGCATCCTCCTCTGCATCTGCGTCCGCCTCAGCATGCCTCAGAGCTTCCATCAGAGCGCCGTGTTTTGCTTCGTGCGTCCTTGGTGGAAATGCTTCAAGCCCAGCGGGTTTGTCGTCCACTGCGACATCGTCGGTGGTTAAGGTGGAGTCGTTGTGGAGCAACAAGTTTTTGTGATGGCATCAAGATGACATTGGCGGGCCCCGAGGGCGCTGCCGAAAATTTCGGCACGAAGCCCTAAGGCCTCCTAAGGGGTCGAAAAAAATCGGCCCGGCGCTAAGCCTTAGCCTAAGGCCTTACTAAGCCTTAGCCGAGTTAAGGCCTTAGGCCTTAAGGCGAACACTGAGTTCGACCAAGGCAACACGGGCTCGACCGCGTTTTATGACCTCACAGGGGCCTTCCACCGCATCTTGGAGGAGGAGGAGGAGGTATATTATACTGACGCGGTCCCACAACTGGAACAATCAGTTTACTACGTCTGACCAGTGACATCGTATGTCAGTGACATCGTAACTTTTGTAGACTAAGAAGTTACCCATCATACATAGAACACATGATACACGAAATGGCGGCACTTAGATACCTCCGACAGTTTATCCATTGAGTGGTCTTTTCCGACTCTTTTTTACATCACCATCTGGTACCGGCAACACATCACCATCTACCGCCGGCAACATTTACGTACAGTCACGGCAAAGCCCGCAGTGATTCGCGTGGGCACCTGAATATGGCCCGGGCCACGACACATACTCCGTTGGTCCATTTACAGCTGTTTCCGACAACCTTGAGACTGCTCACGAATTTTTTTGCCCACATCAACTTTTGATGAATGCTAAGGATTACTGCTTTTGGTATGGATCACCGACCTTTTCGGGATGCCCAGTCCAGGCCGTCTGCAGGAACGGAAGTGACTTCTGCTCCAAGAGTCGTTGGATCCCCCCCGAAAAAAAAACCAGAATAAGCAGACAATATCAGGATATATTTATTGTAGTGCTTTCGCAAAATTATGCTTTACAAACTTGAAGTTTCAAAGGATAATGAATTTGGGTAACCTGGAGCCGGATAGAGCCCGTCATACCCAAAACAGTAATCCTTAGCATTCATCAAAAGTTGATGCGGGCAAAAAAATTGTGAGCAGTCTCAAGGTTTTCGGAAACAGCTGTAATTAATTGTCAGCGCCGCAAGGATCCATGAAACCTCATTGCCAATTCTTTGAAGGCCTCGAAAACTGGTTATCAGGTGATACGATGTTGTAGTACGGATTGACAACGCCCACGCTCTTCTCTGATCAGGCTACCATATCAACAGCTTTGAGCTGCTGGTCTCAGGACTTGGGATTTCGGCGCTGCCGTTTTAAGAGAACACTGAAACAGTGCGGGCCACATGATGATCGACAAGATTGAACATGCGCAGCAAACGGATTGCCGCAGAACTGCAGAGATTACCGCATCCCGTCGACTTCATGCGTCAGCGCCCATTTGCACCGGTGAGCGCCCGTATATCCGTATGGCTGCCTGAAATCTCTATAAAGCCAGGACCATTGCTCGACTTTTGTTCACCCCAAACATCTCCTCTCTTTAAAGATGCTCTTTTTCAAATCCATCGCCGCTCTCCTCGCGACTGCCACCATGGCGTCTGCTGCAGTAATCTCTGCCAGAGACTTCACTGCCATCGGTACGTTTCCCCCTCGTGCCCATTCGAGCCCAATGCCAACACAATTCTCGCAGCGACCTACTATGACCCTAATGGTGGGTTTGGCGCGTGCGGGAACCCCCTCGGGAACGGCGACTTTGTCGTAGCGCTCTCACCCTCGCAATACGCTTCCGGCACCCGCTGCGGACAGAGAATCAATGTTTCATGTGCGTTCTAATTTTGGGTGAGACGCGTCGTTGCTGATGATTATGCAATTCTGCTCCCTTCAGACAACGGCAAAGGCGTCTCGCTCGTTGTCGCCGACCTGTGCCCGGGCTGCCAGGGCGCGGACGGCATCGATTTGACTGAGGGTGTCATGGCGTTGCTCGAGCCGAACTATATCGCGCTCGGCAAAATTACCGTCGACTGGGCGTTCGCGTAAACTCAACACCATTACATTTAATCTCTCTTGGGCAGATGTATATCGCTTGTTGTAATGGGTTTTTACCGCTACATCGTTTTTAATCGCATATTTTCCGACGTTTGATTCTCACAAGTGCTCAGCTATTTGAAGCAGACCCAAATATAAGTTTCAAACGTCCAAAATCAGGCGTGCGCGATAAATTTAAATCGACGTGAAACAGCGGGTCGGACCGACGGAGACCTCAGACCAGCGTGAGGGAAAATAGATGACATGGAGCAGAGGCGAATGAGCAGCTGCCAGTCGTGGACTAGATGGTGGAACATTATATGATGTCCTGTCCGTTGATTCGGGGACGGGGAACGTCACTGTCAACGCGACCACCTTCAATGTTACCTGTGGATATGACATGGATGGGCGCTTGAAAGCGGTCCATCGGTTTGATATTCTTGGTAACGTGAATGAATGAGTTGTTGGTTGGACTGGTGGAAAGGATACACCCGTAGAAAATACCCGTATGGTTCAATGTCGACATGATACCACACCTCTGATCTCTTCTTTCAATTTTTAAGTCCCGGTATTATCGTTATCGCCGAGCCGACCGACAAGAGCAACTCCAACAGCCTATACAGCACAATGCCAATCGTTGATTCACAAGGAAACACGGGAGGCGCTGATTGCTCAACATGCAATCGTGGATTCTCAGTCACCATCACTTCTGGAGGTAACCCCGAAACTGTATAAAGAATTCTCTACTTTGGCTGAATATCACACATCCAATACACCATCGATCATCTCCGACAAGAAGCAGGTCGATAAGTTGAATAAAACTCAGAATTTTCTGCTCCACACGGTGAGTGTCAATGCTATGTTTCATATCGGTACCTTACAAATGGCAAGGGCCCTGCTGGTTGGACCATCTTCCGATGTCGGGTATCGGATTGGCCCAAGACTCAGACGACCCATACCAGGTAGGAACCACCTGCAGAGCCAAGAGATCGAAGTTAAGACGGCTCGGGATGATGGTACAGCGCCCGTAGAATCCGCTCTTGCTGCGCTCGAGAGATCGAAGTCAAGCCGGCTAGGGATGACGGCACAGCACTTCTACCACCACCAATTCGGCCCCTCTCCATGCTCATCTTCCACCCCCTTCAGTGGTATTGGTCTCCTGTGTACCTCGTTCGACACTGTTGGATCTGTCGGTTAGCAATCTCCGAGTCGATAACGCCCTGGCCTCCACTGAGGCATCCAGAATATCTATCCTTGTCGGTACCTTTATACTAAAATTGTCAGTTCTGTTCAAATGTATTGAGTGGAGCCTGGACATCAGAACACTAATTTGGTCGATCTGAAGTTACTTAAACAAAGCAGTCACTACTGGGGTCCTCAAATTTATTCCACCATCGGGATGACGAATGAGTGCCGTGGACTGTGATCTTGATATTTTGAAT
Organism: Mycena sp. CBHHK59/15; assembly: GCA_029204085.1. Lineage (NCBI taxonomy): Eukaryota > Fungi > Basidiomycota > Agaricomycetes > Agaricales > Mycenaceae > Mycena > Mycena sp. CBHHK59/15. Next base: position 488,115 of record JARGXW010000043.1, on the reverse strand, counting down.
AGCAGGCTGAACAATGTTGAACCCAAGAGATGGAAGTCAAGCTATCTCGGGATGACGAATGCGTATCGTGGACTGCGATACAGATTTAACACACACGTTCCACCCTTATGCCCCCTGTATCCCAAGACCACTCTGCGCGCCTGCTGTACGTACCCAATTGGAGCCCCAGCGCACCTGGCTTCCGCCCGTGCTACCTCCACTCACTTTTTTGAAGTCATCACAGACGTAATCCCGCATTTCGGAGCCCAGCTCTCTCTGTGTGCCCAGAATGCGCACCCTGGCTTCCACCCTGCTTGCACCCCATATATCCGGTCAGAGACATCTCAGTTGACTTAACAGAGCTCCAACACATGTCCTCCCGCGTCTTGTGATACAATCCATCCGGATAAGAGCTATTCCAGCGTCTCACGACTTTTTGTATAGGTCTGCCCAGCAGGCGCTTCAACGACGTCCATGTTCTGGAAATAATATCAACAGACCAATAGCCTTTCCTGCACGTTACACGTTCCAGCCGAATTAAATTCATTGTGCAATCCAAAATATTTCAGCTCCGAAATCTCGCTGCGATTTACCAGCACCGTCGCAGTCATGGCTGACAAGACAACTATTTCGGGAGACAGCGGCTTCAACCCTCCAACGGCTAGTGGGGTTTATGACGGTTTCTGGAGCGAAGCAAAGGCTCATCTTATCAAATTGAACGAGGCGGTTTTGCGGCGGTGCTCGTTTTGATCGCGTTTTATGCATCAGGAAAAAAACACCTCGCTACGGCATTCTGCAAGTCCGATGGATTGCTATCATAGCGCTGCATAGTTTTGTAGCTAGGTGGTTTTTTTTCCTGATGTGATTTATCTGCTGTTCGCCTGGGCCCTGGGGTGGGAGCAGGAGTGGTACGAGTGGGGCGGCCTGGCTTGCTCACGAGGGAAGCGGAGGAAATATGATGCAATCACGTCGAGGTTGTAACCAGAGCAGCGATAGGGGCTTGTCAAGGCGGGTGGACCTCTCGGGCCGGCGCCGTCCGTCGTTGCCGTGGCAATCAACAGCTGGCACATTGCTTCCTTTGACCACTACCATCTGCGCCGCTCCCGCCAGCGCGACCCCGCCGCATACGCTCCTCAAGCCTTCTGCTGTTACCTGCGTGCCACCATTATCCGCGCCGATCCCCAGCCTCCCCTTGCCCTCCGTCCCGTCGGGTTAGCGAGTCAGTTTCTCTTCTCTCTCCTTCCTTCCTATGGCCCTTCATCTCCCTCACCGTCGGATCCGTTCTCATTTTCCCGTAAAGTGGCCCCCGGATGTCTACCGAATGCCGTACATCATGGAGCGTTGATGGTGTGTGAGAGGCGACCCACGCCCATCCAACAACTCCTGCTGGCCCTGGCACCACTGGGGGTTTTGGCATTCCGCCGTCGCCGCGCCCCTTCCTGCCCTTGCCCCCGCGCTGGCGGCTGGTTTCGGCCAAGTTTCGGTGCCATCCCTGTGTTCGGTGTTGGCCATGGTGGTGGGAAGAAAGTGCTTAGTTGATAAGGAGGGCTCTTTGATTCGTACCACCATCACTGTTTCTCTGGCAGGGCTCTTGAGCCGAGCCGTATTCTGCAGGGATTTTGGTGGTTTTTTGGTGCGGGTTCTTGAGTAGCACATCATCTTTCCACACAGGACTATCTTGTCCTTCCTCGAGCTGTCTGTGCTGCCTGCTGCTTGCCTTGCTTGCGTCGGGACCCTCCTTATCGACTCTCGTGTCAATCTCGGATCTCGGGTCATATGGTTGATGGGACGCGTCACCATCCGGTTCTCGGGCCTTTGCAGTAACCGGCACATGACTATCTTGATCTGGGTCTCGAAGCCGACAATCCACTGTGACGAGTCATTGTCTCATGATCAGGGTATGGAATGCTTGCAAAATAGCGGACCCAATGCCCTGCTATTGGATTGGGGTATGAAATGCTTGAAAAATAGCGGATCCGATGCCCTGTGCATTGTTTACCTGGCCATCTGGTATGGAAAGCTTGACAGGTATGGAAAGCCTGAAAAATGGTGGACCCGATGCCTCAAATAGTGGACCTGCTGCCTGGCTATGGTGAACCACTTGCATTATCCATAATGGAGTCCCCTCTGGCTCATATCTAGGGGAGCAATGTTGGTCTGTGCCACGCTCCACGTCTGGGAAGACACTTAAACTATGCTTTGACTGCCTGATCAGAGCACGTCCCAAGTACGACATAAAAACTACTTTTGCCAAATCCCGGCAGGGTCCCCTCGAGGGATAGGTGAAATAAGTCGGGGGACTGCTTATCAAAACCATCTGAATGGACCGGCAGGTCTCAGGACACCCTGCACCTGGCCCTTTGTGCAAGGTGGTTAGTCGCATCACATGGCGGTGGTGTGCGGCAAGACAGAGAGTCTCCATGGCTGCGGATCCGTACGAGGTACCAGTCCTCAAATGAAGCAACCAGGGAGGCAACGGGAAGCTACCCTAGAGTCGGTGGGTGGTGGGCCGTGGCGTATGAGGACTAATAGCCTCATGCGGCTGGAGAGTACTAAATCCTCTGTCGGTCTGCATGTCTGAAATGGCATGCAGGCTTAAGTTGATTCCTGCTGACCCTTCCTGACTGTCAAGCCCATGCATATATATAAAGGGTTTACAGCCCCATGGGTGTCGTTGAGGCTATGGGGAAGGGGTGGGCCTCGAAAGAGAACCCTCTATGGTGGGCCATTCTGGTATCCACGGCCTGGCACACAATCTGGAACATCCGAAATGATAAGGTTTTGAAAAACCCACACCGCAACATTACAGACATTGAGATTCACAACAGATGGCTGAAGTCTGTGAATTCCGCACTAGGACGAGATCGAATCCTCACCAATAAAATGAAATTTGGAAATGTTGCGCTGAATAAAGATCTCGTCCTCAGAACATGGAGTGGTCTACTAATGAACGAAGACGCTCTGCTGGACGATTGGACTTACACAGTGGGGGTTTTAGTGGGTATACAGCCATTGACATTGAATGATCCAAGAAATGGGATAGGATAAAATTATGGCTGGAGTCCTACACTATGGTACTTGTGCGTAATGGCATTTCCTCCCTGGACAACTTCCCCGGCATTAACTGGATTTATCTGGTAGACCCAGTGGATGACTTTTGGAATGCTTCTGCAGACTGAATTTCATTATCCCAAACACTCCAAAAAAAAAAAAAAGAAAGTGCTTAGTTCTGTCACATCAGTAACGTCACGGCCACTAGCTTGTGCTTCCAAGAGGTGTCAGATCGTTGAATCATGCACAGTGATCAACATCCGTAATACGTCACGTGTTTGAGCTCCGTTTGGAATTTTCGTCAGCAGAAATTGTCAGTTGACCAAGAGGCCTCGTAGCGTCTTCACGAACTGTATAACTGAGGCTACTTGAATACATCCTCACTACTATTACTTGTAGAAACATGGGACTTGGAAATTCCAGCAGGCAGCCTGATAATTAAGTGGGGAACTTTGTTTCCGTTATCATTCTCTCTACAATGTAGTCGCCGCGGTGTTCGTGGCGACATCGGGTTTGTACGCTTCTGCCCAGATACCGGTGAGGGAGGTGGTTCTGCTGGGGGCCAAGCAACAGCTTTTGCTTCAGGAATTCCAAGGGTCATTTCTTCTGCACGGGAAACAGTGATTTGGTCAACAAATTTGTCAGAAGTGAGTGATCTCCAGGACGGGTGTCGCTCTTGGAGGTGCCGAGGAAAGTTATATTTCCAGTGCATCTGTTCGCAGTTTAACGGGCATTGCAGTGGGACATTTGTGCAAGGACGCGTCTTGCGGAACATCGATGCCGAACTGATTCGGAATGCATATGTGGACGGACAATCCGAGTCCACCTTTTCGCTCTTGATGCGTACCTGACAGGTCCCGTCATCCATGGAACGACCACATGTTCCACATGGATACATTTCCGCAACCTAGTGAATAAATCAGTAAATAACGGAGACATACTGCAACAGGTTCCAACGTACCAGACGCTTGACAGACTCCTCGTGGACATTGCGAAGGGCCTTTCGAATATGCTGACCCATGTGGGTTTGTATGTCGGTGTCTTTGACAGATTTACCACAAACTCGGCAGGCTTGACGGTTGGCGATGGCATCGAAGATGGCCGTATTGAGTATGGAGAATGCATAGGTAACACCTGGGGAGCCTATAAGGAGCCATGAGAGATCTAGACTGGGATTAAATGCCAGAGTGAATGGTTACTGACTTTCTGTTGGCCCAGCTTGATAGGGAAAGACACCATCATGCACCCCACCAAATACTGGAATTTTGTCCGATTCAATCCGTTCTTTTCGTCGATACCACACCGCTAAAATGAAGTCGCTGGAGAAAATCCAGGTCTTCTCACGTTCAGAGTTGAAGCATATATCATTTTCGGTGGAGCCTAGCTCGGAAATGAGGACATCGTGTCTGTCACTCTGCATGATTGGATCAATCAGTCTGCTCGAGACGGAGAGTTGCAGGTTTTGCAATCGTGAAGGATCATCTACGCCCTGCTTGCCCTTCTTCTTCACGGACAGCAACACACATTTCCCATCCCATGCCCATTCGGATCCATTTTTCGTGAGCGGGAGAATGGAAAAATCTGACCACACACAGTGTATGGGGACGATGGAAGGCTGAGTTCGGCAATAGGTATCGCAGATATAGAAGGTGATTTGCTGCCCAGGATACCACGCTTGATAAGGGTACTCTTGGCAAGGACAAGTCCAAGATCTGTCCCATTGTAGCAAACAAATGTCGCAAATAAATTTCCCAACTGAAAGTGCGTGGAGGAAGACACAGTTTCTGAGTCAGTTTCCTCTCTCTCCCAAGTCTTGCCCCCGATTGTGAAACCACGGATACGCTGGAGCCGATCATGGCTACTATGATTGTTTTGTGTCATGTCGAAAATGTACGGACAATGGCCTTCTTGTGGCACAGTTCACCTTCAGAGTTGATTGTCGCAAATACAGAATGGGGATTGTCAGATAGGGCCGCGTGCAGGGCTAAATCATCTGCCAGCCTCGCTTCGAAATTGAATTGGCAAACCGGGTTGAAATCAGTATCGGGGTTAGAAGGATCGGCAGGAGGGGCAGTGTTGACTATGGAACGATCAATTTCAGGTGAGAGAGCCGGATATTTGCCACCAAATGGCCGCAACAAGTCGGTGTCCTTCTTTTGGAAGTGCTCCGCAGATGATTTGGGCACCAGGACCGAATATTTATGCAGCAGGCTCTCCACTGCGTCAACTCCGGAGTCGTAGCATGCTTCAATATCGCAGCTCCTCGCAGAAATCTCGCCCGTCCACTCTGTCGGTCCAACATGGTCAGCATCACGCGCTCGGACTAGTTTTAAGCGGTGCGACATTCGTTCAAGTTCCGGATGATGCCTGAACATGTTATCCAGGTTCATGGCGGAACAAAACCGTGTCCAAAGCTCGGAGATGCTGCAATTTTGGGAATGACCGCCGCACATGCGGGTTCGGCCAAAAAGGGTCTCGATGGGATTATCGCCAAGGAGGCAAAGTAGTACCTCAAGCCGAGGATCAAGGACGCGGGTTTTGGTGACCATGAGAATGGCAGCCTTTACCATGGCTTGGAGGTCGCCATACAGCTGGTTCGACATGAATGAGGTGCCATTCTGCAGGTATAGACTGCACGCAAGATGCGCGAATGTAACGAGGGAGGTGACTTGCTGTGATAGGGATAGTGTTGGATTTATGAATGGTTGGAGCAACACCTCGAACTTTTCGCCAAGAAGGCCAAGAGCCTCAAACTCCGCTTCCTTGCTAGGGTCGAAGCTGTCCTTGTCTAAAGTTCGGATCTCCACAATGCAGAGAAGAAGTTTGACAGCCCAGGAAACATTTTGCGCATCAGTAGGATGCAAAAGATTTTCAATGCTCATCTCCGACCAATCATGACTGGTGAGGTGTTCGAGCCATAGAACAAGCAGATCCCGGTTCATGCAAACACTCTTTACGAGCATCCCCATCCAAGAACACAGAAGCCAGAAGCGTGCATATACCTGCAAGATATAAATGAGAATAATTCATCGAAAACTCAGGCATTAAACTTACGCTTGAAAAGATGCCGGTAGTCCATGTCCATCGTAATATTATCATTCCCCACCCGTCGGTTGAAGCCACGGAGATTACATATCAAGGGATAAAGCAGACACTGCAGTAACCATATGACGATTGCTTAAGTATTCCCTGTCTCAACAGACAATCCGGTTCAATCTCTACTCTACTTAAACCCTTGCTGCGCAGGACCCTCGGACTCTGACTCCGGTTCAGGCGGTTCAGGCGCTGATTACCCGGAGTTCAACCCGTGTTCAACTCTGTGAGGATCCGGGTTCAACCCGTGTTTATCGGGCGTTCAACCCGTGTTCAACCATGGATCGATCGGTGTTTAATCCATGTTCAAGCGGTGAATCAGGGCCTCCAAAAAGGCCGCCGCGAGGGTCGAACCTGGTGGTCCAGCTCGGACGATTACACAAGGTATGCCCGCCACCTTATTCAAGGGCAGACACCAACCATTCGACTAAAACGCCGATGCAAGATACTGAGTTTGGCGGGCCTTGGTTGGTCTACAGCCTCGCAATTCACCCACATACGACTCTCATTTCGTTCTTTGGATTGATTAAACATCAAACTGATTCAGGGGCGTTGAACAGTGTTTCTGCTTAATCAAAATCTTGGATCTGGTCCAACAAGGTAAATCTTCGAGAGACTTGCCAAAAGGAATGTGAATGTAAGGATGAACAAGAGATTCAAATTTGAACACATTTTGAACGGGTATTTTGAACGGGTTCAAACTGTGTTGAAAGGAGTTTGAACCCGTTCAAATCAGTCGGAACGGATAAGTGACAAAAATTGGAACAAGGTAACATCTGTGGTAACGAATATCAAGCCTTCCCGGGCCGGGCCGCCGAGCTCAGTCACTCTCGACCTCATTTCCATCTGAATCGATGGCTGCCCAACCTTTCCATCTGTAACAAGGATCAGTAGAGCGCTCAAATGACTGTCCTCCAACTGAGACTCACCCCTTCTTTCTTGTATCCGGTTTAGCACGTGTCTTGGGAGCCGGGACAGCAACAGTGCCATTCTGGGCACGGCGGGACCGTCGTCGTGTTGGAGGCGGGGAAGCCGGCTTCGGTGCGCTTAAAGGTGGCGTCACACTTGTGCTCTGTGGAATTAGAAACTCCATAACTCACCTTGATTTGACCTTCTTGACGACTTGCTCATCGGGGGCTGCCGCCCTAGATACGCACGTGTTAGAGTGCCGTGTGAGACAAATAATTGATCAGTACCTCTTTCTTTTGCCCTTTGAGTTCTCCGCTGGGATTTTGACGTCTCAACGGGTGGTGTCGACGGTCCGCTCCCAAGAGGAGGAGCAACTGGGGTAGGAGGAGTATCGTCTGGAACTGGTGTTTTTTCGGGGGCAGCAGAGGTCCGCAGCGGGGAAACAGGTTGGACAGGCGGCGTAGACGGGGTTAGTATCACCTCCTTCGCCTGCAGAAAGCGAAACGGGGTGGGACTGTCGATTACCGATGTCAAAAGCAGCTGCTGGGCGAGATTAATGACCTCAAGAGTTTCAAGTTCTGAGGGCCGAAAAATATCCCGCCCCCGTGTCGTAGTACTTCCCAGGGTCCACAGCGATCTCATCCCATGGAATCGATATATTTTTCGTGCCCAATCCTCTTGCCGCTGCGATAATACTCAGCGTTATCCATTTGAAAAGCGGGTTGACTTTACCCCAGCATTGATCAAAATAATCACCAAGGAGCACACGGACTTCGGCAATGGAGACAGTGTTCAAGTCGATGGCCGGAAGGACGGGCTGGTTGGACGGGTTGCGTGGAATAATGGGGTTCGAGACAGCCGCACCTGCTCACAATTAGTTGGAGTAAAGTTGCGGCGTCTCAAGTCACGTTTGGACTCACGTGGAAGAACATGTTCTGCGAACTCTGACCAGGCCCTTCCGAAGTGAATCTGAAGTTCTTGATTACTCCCTCCGAAATTCATCTGATTTCCTGAACAGTGACCCTGTACACTGGGTGTGGTGTGTGGAATAGGTCAGGTGCTCAGTTTGGGGACAACTAGAAGTACCCACCTTCCGGCGAGAAGATCCCCGTCCTCTGGATCACGGAAGCCATAGAATAGTACCATCTCGGCGGCGCCTAGGATTCGACCCTGGCAGAGGTCGTTCAGAGCCAGACTGATATTGGCTGCAAACGCAGCCTGGTTCCTGAGACGTGGATCAGAATGAGGGAAATCAATTGAGAGCGCGGTGAAAGTTATTGACTTAGCAACATCCGCTGCATCCGTCTCGGCCCGATCATTCCATGAAGATTGATCTTCAACACTCAGGGCGTCCCATCGGTCTTTCAGAATTTGTTGATAGAGAGCGGCGGGGTTTTTCTCCCCGGTCGAAAGTGCCCGTTTCTTCGCCGCTGACGTGATGGAATCATGGCTTTCTTGCGCAAACAGCTGGCGGCCGGTCGGTATAGAAGCGAACTTGAGCAAGGGATTGCCCTTTTTGACGCTCAAAGTCGATGTTGATCCTTCGGCGGACTTGAGATATACCTGGTTCCGATAGTTCGTGAATTTTCGAACAATCATCTGAAGGACAATTTATGTTAGGTCGCAACTTAAACCAGAGAGGAAATGGAGACGTCCCTCAAACCACGCCTTCCGAGAGAGGCTTTCTAGGTCGAGTGTCGCAAATGCTGGTGTTTCAATTATTTTTGAGGCTTTGGTCTGCTTCCAGTGCGTCAATGGAGTCCCGCTGAGACCCTTGTCGAGTTCTTGCACGAATTCCGGGAAGTACGATTGTATGTGTTGATTTTGGGCTTCATTGAACTTTCCTTTGCCCATTGCTGAGCCTGGAGTTGAATGAGCGGTGCGAGCCAGACAAGCGGAGACGGTGTACCTTGGGCTTGGGTGGAAATGAAAAGAAAAGAATCCGAGCCCGGTGCTAATAGCTTGACCTCAAATAATATCGGATGTTCAAACACAGCTTCCCAAGTGTCAGGTGGTGATTTAAACCCAGGGACTAGCATCCCTGGATCCGAGAGAATCGGCAGAATCTCTTGAATCTGGTCTTGAAACGCTCATAATGGACAGTTTCGGCCGTACCACATGGTAAGCTCTGTTCAATTACCCACTTGCTGATTTCAGTGTAGTGGAAATCGGTTTAGGGATCTCACCGTCTTGCGTCCCTGGATCCGAAAAAATCGGCAGAAGCTTTAATCTCGTCTTGAAACACTCATGAATGGGAAATTTCAGCTGTACCACATGGTAAGCTCAGTTCAATTGCCGACTTGCTGAGTTCGATGTAGTGGAAATCGGTGTAGGGATCTCACCGGCTCGCGTCCCTGGATCCGACAGATTCGGCACAATTTTTTATTTGGTCTTGAAACACTTATGAATGAACAAGTTCAGGTCAGACGCATGATGAGCTCAGTTAAATTGCCCACTTGCTGACTTCAGTCCATCAAAACATAGGTGTGAGCCGGGCCTTTCTCTTGCCGCCCTGAGAGTTTCAAGTTTGTGTTGCGTGTCTCGGTGTTGAAATACTACAAACAGGTCATTAACTGGCTTCGCCCAATGCTCCAATCTCACTGTGCTAGGGTTAGTGAATTGTTCTGGCATTAACGTGCCCAAGGTGGGCGTGTTCAAGGGTGCCATTCACACGGGACACACGTCCCTGCCATTCCGACATGCAATTGTATCTCTGTTTCTTACTGCCGAGGATTCCCGATTTCACCGGCGCTCATTCACATTCTGTACCGGCAGCCACAAGGGGAGCGGTTGTATATTTATTCTCGGTAGAGCAGCCAATGCCCATGCCATGTAGCCGGTCCACCGCCCACCGATTTTATCGCCACACACATTCACTCCCAGCGGTTGTCTATTTTTTTTTTTTGCGATGACCCTGAGCTCGGAGGATTTATCTTTGCGCTTACTACGGGCAATGCCGCGTGATTGTATATTTATTCCGTGGAATGGAGAGTGGTGGGAACTCTGATTTTTTTTTTTAACCGGGTGGAGCAGCCAATGCTAATGCCGTGTAGCTTTTCCGCCCCATACCGATTTTATCGGCACACATATTCACTCCCAACGGGTGTCTATTTTTTTCCGATGACCCTGAGCTTGGAGGATTTACATTTGCGCATAGCGGGCAATGCCGCGCGGCTGTTCCGCCCCACGCGGTAGCCGGGAACAGCCGAGAACAAGCGACCCGGTGTCATGCGTTTCCTCGGATATGCATAATTTGAAAGTGATGGCGCTCGCTGCCCAAGAGGGAGGCCTGAGTTTTTTTCGGCTCGACTTCGGGTATAAAATTCGTCGGTCGCATCATGTCCACACTCTACAGCATTCCAACCATGTCCTCTCTTGAAACTCCCCCCGATTCCCAATTTGCGCTCGCCTTGGCTATCTTTCTCCGCACAAGACGAAGATTCAACCCAGGATAAAGAAAGACATCTCTGAACTCCTGGAGGCAAGTTCTAATTTGGCCTCAGATGACTACCCAAAGCACTAACCCCCACTTGTTCTCAAGACGAGCGTCACAGTAAATCAGCGGATGCAGGCCTATAACGTGGCGCGAATGGCAATTATAAGCCTCAAAGGCTCCTCCGATCTTCCGCCGATGACTGAGGCAGACCTGTTCATGAAATCGGTTCAGCAAAAGCGCCACGTTGGAGATTCGGGGCGTCCGGATGGTCTGTTATGGAGGGCAACAGCGCTTCAATCGAATGACGGTGACGACATCGAAATGGGAGGTCCGGAAGAGGACGAGTCGGCAGATGATGGATTTCAGAGTGAGCACCTATTTTGAATCCTCGGGCTTGCCACTGAACCACCTTTCCTCAAGTTTCCTCGGTCACTGGGACGCAAATGGACAAGCGGCGGTCAGGTACGTGTATTGGAGGCCCACGGATATAGTCTGTAACCGATTTTTAACAGGTCCAATGCCCAAGAGAAAATCGGGGGAGATTCAGAAACAACCAGAGCGGCCTGAGGGATGGCTTTGGCACCTAGGAAAATTGACAAAGATGTCGGACGAGGAAATGGATGCGTGGTCCAGCGAAGGTGTGAATAATCCCAGCTCAGTTTGTCCCGTACTGAAATTTTCGATGCAAATAGGTGATCGTGTTCAATGGTTCCGAGCCGAGGCCGAAATGCAACGTTGGCAAGAACAAGGGGAACAAAAGCTTGTGGAGTTGTTGCGAACCATGCGAAGCTTTAGAAAAATGCAATCCGTGTGGGTTCAGCTTGCAGAAAACCAGCCAACTGATGAGCGTGGTCGGATTGCATATGCACGACAAAAGGCTGCCATGTATGACAGAAGGAGGCTCGAAGCTCGGAGTCTTGTGAAGGCTGGCGGGTATGGGCACCTTCTCGAGGACACAGCTAATGTTGTCTCATTTGTGGAAGAGCAGAGGGGGAAGGAGAGATTGTTGATAAAGAGTTCCGTAGATAATGCCAATTGATCCGTGTACAGCAAGGGCGAGTCGAGACATGTTTTGACAAGACTACATGCAGTGGGCTTTGAGACGAGGCAGAACTGTCCTTCCAGGCAAGTTGGAGCTCAAAGGTGATTTTCCGCGCCCCGAGCCTCACAAGGACAGAATGTGGCACAGAAGGTTTGATCCAGACCAGCGGAGCCAAAGCTGAGCTGGCGCACAGAAAGAAAGAGGGCTAGTACACAGCCACCACCCGCTTTCGGCTCCTTCCTCCGGAATCTAGCTGAATGCATTCAGTAAGCTATTGCGCACGTATTCCGCTTTAACTGACCTACCTTCAGACCCCGTTGAGGTCTGAAGTGCCATGTACTCAATAGGCAGTGCTTTTCCCACACCCGAGATCCGAGTCTTTGCGAGCTCGGTGTTGGAACCAGGCATTGGGTGGGGCTAAAACTCAGTCTGAACACTCTTTAAGAGTCCTACCCTCAGTAGAAATAGTTTTACAGCACAAAACCTTCGATCCTGGTTGCCGATATTCACCGCTAATCCCATCCTACGGCGTCTCGATGTCTCGATTGCCAGCGAGCTCAGCGTGCTTGTCCCGAGATGTCCTGCCACCATTCGGTCAACGAGGGCTGTCTCAAGCTCGTGTTTCCCCCTCGCAGTTCCGTGAAGAGGCAACCGAACTCAACACGAGATGGAGCGTGTTTGGAGCCGGGTGTACTGAAGGATGTGGCGGCACCCAATCGAACTCCCGATCCTACGAAGGTAAGTCGGGTCCGCCGCCAATTGAACGGGTATGTCTGCTGATAATATGCGCAGAAATTAGATGGCTGAGATCGTTCAGCGAGCTCGTAGAAGCCGACGCGGAGCCACAGAAATGATGTATATCTAACTGTGCATACGCTACATAACTGAAGGACCTGAGGGCCTATCTAGACTTGAATTTGGTGTGTGATGAACAACGAAATGTACCCTGCCTGCGGATGACAGTCAGATGAAGTTTGAGTGAGGGCTGACTCTGATACAGTGCAGTGCCGCACAAGGCATCAAGCCACGACACACCATAAAGGGAGAGAGACCTGCCCGCCAAGATCTATGCTGACAGCACGCACTCAGGAATAGTTTAAGCAGGGGTCGAAGTGCATATTACAAGGTGGGCTCATCGCCGTCCAAGTAATCCACGAGCCAGATATCCGACACAGTACACAGTCAGGTTAAAATTAACGGCGGTTCAAATTGCAAGGCAAGCGCAACGTAGCCATGCAATAATGTTAATCCGAGGTGGCATATGACGTTGAACCAACAGTGACAGAACACAGTCATGTTGGAACTACAATCAAAGCCGAGTCCACAGCGGGCGCAACGCCTTTTGTGAATCAGATCGAACCGCGTGAGGGACAGGGTAAGCTGTTTCGCGGAACAATCAACTCGGGTGGGTGGCAAATGAAATCGAGAGCCACTACTGACAGCACACAGTCAGAGTGGGTCGATATTCATCCAAGGGACCATATAGGGCGCAACGCCGTCTATGTAGGGACCTGATCAGCAGGAGGGACAGTGTAGATGTACACTGTGTCGCCGAACGGGCAAGGCAACCCAGGGGGGAGCAATGAAAAGTGCGAAATGAGATCCTCCTTTTATACCTCAGAGGCAGTGGAACAATGGGTGGCTTTGCGGCGTTCAAATTACCATTGTGGCATCCGAAATGGGCAAGTTTTGAACAGAGGGTGGCCCAGCGCTCAAAGAGGCAATTGAAGAATGGGTGGCCACTGGTGAATGGAATTCAAAGCCACACATCAATTCGATTGTCCTCGCTCTCAAGGTGTGGTATAAAAGGAGAGCTCATACCGTCCATTTGCCTCATCGTCTTCCCATGACAAACAAAAAATCTCGAAAACAACTTCCTCCCCGCCCTTCCCATGCCGCCCACCGTCAAGCCACTGAGCGGTCAAAGGGCAATAAATCGACGCAGCCTGAGCTTACACAGGAGCAGTACGTATCTACTCGTTCGATAGATGGTTCACTTACAAAGTCAATCAAGACTGCAGGCTAAAATTTACAACCGGCGTCGCAAGGGCTTCCGCCGCCAAATTCGGCAGTCCATCGAGATTGCGCAGAGGCCGGAGAACCTTGGTATGTGATCAAATCCTCCGACTTGCGCCCGGCTGATGTCTTCCACGCAGAAACTGTGGCTTATTTCAAGTTCATGCGGGCGTACAACAAGCCACCCCTCAAGCAACTTAAGAACCCGAACCCCTTACCTGCGATCGAATGGTTCGATGGCCTCCCTCACTGTCTACGCAGTGGCGACGGAGTCGATCTGGTGTATTAATCCCTGGTGCTCTTCGCCAAGACTCATGCGTAAGTCCATCCACAATTTTTATAGGCCAATCCGCGACGATGCTGACAGTCCTCTGCGCAGAATAGCGGCGAAGATCCCGTCATAGCCACGGACATCCTACGCTCCGGCAAGGGATTTTCTAAATTCATTACCATATTGCCCGCTCTTGGGTTACTCAGCCATCGGGTCAACGATGCCCTCGAATTCGCCCACCCCGACCACTTTTCCGCCCTCCCGGAACTCAGAGAAAAGGCGGAGGCCGAATTGCCCTTCCTCAAGATGCTCAACACGAATGATCCCCTACTCATGGAGGGACGTGAACTCATGTACAATCGCAAGACACCCCTTCACGCTGACTCCTCGGATCCGGTCGCAGGCTGGGCCGCATTGGCTGCGGTGGGGCCTTTCAAGGGTGGTGCGCTGGGAGTGCCCTGTGTCAACCTCAGGATGAGGTACGAGGCCGGTGATCTCATCCTGCTGCGCGGGCGAGCTCCTAAGCACGAGATTGAGGAGTTCACTGACGGGCAGCGAATTTCCGTCGCCCATTTCACTCACCAGAGTATGTGGGACCAGTTCTCTGTTGAGCCGCCCTTAACCGTACACTCGTAAATACCTGAATTACAACTGCTAGTTCATACTTCCCTCAAGGTCGTCCTGTAATACACAATAAATTACAACATGACTACGACCGAACATTGATTTGAATGGTGTTCAGTGCACGATGGGTCTTGACGGGATTGGAATTTTGTGCGCAGAAGAGGAAAGCAGCACGCGGACTGCAACGATTTCGGAGATCTCGGACAGGGGTGAGTCTTAGTACCTCAAATGAATACTGTGACATAGATTCAAACGACACTGCCACTAAGTTCATTGGCACAGCCCGTATTCCCTGTACTACGGATAAAGTCGTCAAAAGTTGGGAGGTCGCGGAAACGTCCCTCGAGCGATTTTAGAAAAGAACCATACCTAGAGTTATCGTAATTGCGGGGGCTGCGAGCAGCGATATCGGCGGTTTGACTCAGCGGTTGTGTTCTTCACTTTCTGCTCCTTTCTCCTGACTCCTGCAAAAAACCGTGTGTGTTCGAGCCCCGCACAGGGATGTTTTTGGTAAACACCTGTTCAAACCAAGTTCAAACACGATTCAAACCAAGTTTGAACACTGATCATTGATCAAACACCAGTTCTTTCAAACCTTGATCTGATTAAACACGCTGACCCCTGCGACACAAGTCGAGCCCCAGGTCTGTAATCTTCTGTTCAAGCAGAACAAGGATTGAACCGGTTTGGCTGTTGAGACAGGCTATGATTAAGCAAACCTCATATAGATTCATGACACTGCGGGCAAGTGCCATGACCGTGGGTTCATGGTGTATGAACGACACTTGCTATGGCATTTGCCACGGCGTTGCACAAACTGATTGCGTCCCTTTGTTCTTATATTACATAATATTCCCCCCAGTCTAAATATATACAACACGTCTGGATTTCCATTTCCCCTCTCTTCCCTGTGCCTCTACGCCCCCGGTTTTTTCTGGGATTACTTTATGTACTATTAGTCTACGAGTATGTAAAATAAGAAGAGGATCTGGCAAAGGGAAGATATTAAGAAACAATTGCCGGCGCGTCGAGTCAAGGCTATTTTGGGACTGTGCTTAGGTTATGAGCTCATCGCGGTTGCAGAGCTTCCAGGAAAAATTGAGATAGGCTATGTATTCAATACAACACTTCCTGCCTCTTGACATTTTTCCGCCAGTGTCGCAGTTACAAGTCATCTGCTCGAGGTCCGAGGACAGAAAAATGGGTCGGTCTTCCAGAATACGTGGTGGATGAGTGAAGCAGGAAGTAGATGAATTGTAGATGAATAGGTCCCAACGATGTCATATAAGCATGGAATAAAATCGAGTGTGAATAGAGGAAAGTGCAGTGTGGGTGTGCAGCTCGTGAGAACTCGATGAGGAAAGGAATCTGGTGTAGAGGTGCTTGGGGTTCACTGGTGATGTGCTCTCGGTGCTGTGCTCTGGTCACTGGTCATGGTGGTGGCTCGGGTGTATGGAGGATCTATTTGTCCATATGTACATACAAAACAATTGTGCGGTCCAAAAACTGATGTATCATAAGGTACGGAGGGACATAGGATGAATAGGGAAGGCTATGAGCATTACATCCTAGTACTATAGTGCACAGGTAGTGGAGGTGTATTTGGTCGAATGTTAAAGCAGAAAAGGCTGGGATCAAATTGTCACGTACACCCCTTCTACACAACTGCCCTGCCCTGGCAAAGAAATCCCAAGAGGAAGGAAGTGTTGTATTGAATACATAGCCTATCTCAATTTTTCCTGGAAGCTCTGCAACTGCGATGAGCTCATAACCTGAGCACAGTCCCAAAATAGCCTTGACTCGACGTGCCGGCAATTGTTTCTTAATATCTTCCCTTTGCCAGATCCTTTTCTCATTTTACATACTCATAGACCAATAGTACGTAAAGTAATCCCAGAAAAAACCAGGGGCATAGAAGCACAGGGAAGAGAGGGGAAAGGAAATCAAGATGTGTTGTATATATTTGGACTGGGAGGAATATTATGTAATATAAGAACAAAGGGACACAATCAATTTGTGCAACGCCGTGGCAAATGCCATGGCAAGTGTCGTTCATATGCCATGAACCCACGGTCATGGCACTTGCCTGCAGTGAGATTTCCCGGAATAATCTCACTGTGCATGCACAGCATGAATAGTGCGATCCGCAGCCCATAATCCCCATCCGAGGCAATGTTTTGAATGGGCCCGTGCTTGGCTTCCCCATCCGGCGAGTGTTTCCATGCTTCGAGGATGCAATGAATTGTCTCGAGCATACTTCGCCAGTTGCCCTTTTTGCAAGTAGGTCCAATGAACACTGGTTTGGCTGCGTAATCCTGTCACGAAAGGTGCGAAATCGCACCAACAGTTGTCTTGTGCACGATGTGAACCTTTCCTTCTTTGACAGCTGTTACCGCGTCTTTGACAGTCTGTGTATCTTTGCCGACCGCGAGAGTTTGGAGGGCATTGACATGTTCTAGACAAAAACCTGCCATCTGGTCCGTTGTTGACATATAGTCGATCCTCCGTTCGGTTGCAAGCTCATAGAACATCAGAGTATGTCCGCAAATCTTGATGGGAGCCTCGCGGCTCTTTCCACCCTTCTCGTCATGTAGCCCGAACATGGTTGCCATATTTTCGGAAACCGTAAGGACATCAACATGGTCAAGGCATGGTTTGGGCCTGTGCTGGCGCCGATAGGGCTGCAGAGTGTTTAAGGAGGGAAGCACAAGAATTAAATGGTTCATCGCGTAGACCGTGGAACCACCCCCAAGCTCGTATATCAATATGGCGAGGTCAATGTCATACTGAGTGAAGTTCTCCGGGGTATACTCCCCTCGAGAAGCGGCCCGACTCCGTTCAAGGAATTTCTTTGATCCCCATTGCTGCTTCAGCGGATTTGGAAACATCCGGTGTAGCCCAGGCACAGTGTTATTTCCGAGAAAATGGAAGATCACCTTGTATTCGGCAACATCTTCGTGAGCCGAGGCAAGCGACCGCTTCAGGTTAGCCTTCTGTTGTGATCCTTATCAGACAGAATACAAGAGTCGAAAGAGTCGCAAATACCTCTAGATTTAGATCGTTCACTTGCTTCTTCAAATCTGCCACTTTCTCCAGAAGCTGAGTATGATTAAAGCGCTCCTCCACGCGTAGGTGAGCAAAAGACTGATTGGCCCGGTTCCGAACATCGTCAACGTCGTGCGTGAGGCTCGAACACCATGCACAAGGAGTTCCCGGAGTTTTTGAGCTTCCGAGACAATGGGCAGACCGGATAAGAGGAGGTGATAAAGAGATGAAGTTGAAGCCAGGATTATATTTTGATTTTGGGTCATGTACATGGAAGGGATATGTAGACCAAAATGCGTCGAAATCCCATAGAAGAGGAAGACCAGGCACTGTATTATGGCAGAAAAAGAAGGCCCAGGGGCACTTGGTGGAGGTATGAAAGAAATCGGGATGGAAGGCGGTCTGCGAGAGGGCTGCTTTTGCGAGGAAGGAGGCTGACCTAGAACAGACGAGTTCGAGTCGGTCGACGCGATTTTGGAACCCTGAGACTCACCTGTACATGTCTTTCCTTCCAGATTCTTTCTCAACGACCACTCATTAGTGTTTTCAGCAAAAACCTTCTAGCATTTCGGGCATTTTAGACGTGCCGGCGTGTTACTGACCGGAAATGAAGAAACATGTATGGTGTTGTCCGACAGAAGGAAAGATTGAGCAGTTGAAGGGGTAAATGGAGAGGGGGAGAGACGGCCAGCCTCTTCGTGAGCATGGTTCTTGCCGGTATGTACTGTATGTTCAGTATTTACACTGTTGTTGGCTGCTGGAACGTCGTTCACTGTGTAGAGGGCTGGGAGAGAGTTGTTGGTTTGGTGGTTCCAGAAGGTGTGGAGCACCAAATACTGCAGTAGGACCAGAAGCTGGCCCTACTACAGCGGAAGAGTCGAGGAGAACGAGCCTTTGTCGAGTGGCGCGACGAAAGCGGTAATAAGCTGTGCCATCCGCATTTGGGGGAGGAGGTCCCTTTACGTTCGTTGATCGCTGTGGCCGATAAGGCGATCTGACACCTCTTGTGTGCTTCGTCCAAGAGGTGAGCGATCTCTGGATCTCGGACTTTGATCAGGTTATGCGAGCGCCACTCGATTTCCGAACAGATCCCGGATCACGGCAAACAATGTCAGCCGCAGATGCCGAGTAGTGAGAACACCCATGCTTGCGCATTGCTCGGGCACGACATTTTGCAGTCTTGGAGAAGTACCACTCTGAGAAGGTAGACAAGATATAAAGCAACAGTTATTGGCATGTATATATACATATTATCTACACTGTGAAAACATCTGAATTCCTGATTGACGGTTGGAAACTGGCAACCGCTAGTTGTCGATGGGACGTCCTAAGCACTCTATAACGACGCTCTCGTTGTTATTTGGAGGCAACGAGAGAGGTGAGACACATTTGGTGGAAGGGGACGAGAAGGAGTCGGCGTGGGGGGGAAAGGGTGTATACCAAGAAATGTATCCATTGCTAAGTGACAGGGGATCTGGAGCATGTGCATTATGAACAGGACTAGTTGCTCTCCGCCTTGACTTCAGGATTTAAGCGTGAAAGACGCGCGAAGGCGGGACACGGACGCGTTCGTGTCGCTGGTGATTAGTGGCGTGCTGACTAAGTGATGATGTGATGATGGGTTGATGCCCAGTGATGGCCGATGTCTCAAAATCACCCTATTTGGGAGGGTAGGTCACCCGTGGGAAACGGTCCTTGATCCAGAGATCGCTCGTCCAAGCTTCGTCTTTGTCCACCGACAGTTTGCCTGCTCGTTACCTGCGCCGCTGCAGACTCCAAGTGCCAGCTATTTGCAAGCTCATCGAACCTCCATCGCTCCTCTCCATAGCCCGCTCAGTCTGGGAAAGATGGAATGGCGACTCACCAATAGATTTAAGTGTCGAGCCGCTCCATGTGACGTCGACACACGATACCAGGAGGACCTCTTAATAGACATGCTACTTATGGTCAGGACACCGTCGATTATATCATTTCAGTGTCGACCCATACCTTCCCAACCTGCACGACGAGATCCAAATCAAAGACCCCGCACTCAACCTGCTTGCTCATCATATCGTCGACTTTCTGAGACTTATGCCCGAGTCTTCCCTGGCCACAGGTCACAGAGCCCACATCACCTTCGCCCACACACGCGACATCATAAAATCATCCCTGACAGTCACGAGTACGGTCATCCAGATATCCATCCACGATCACGTTTGCGCATCTCTAACAGCAACAGCAGGACGGTTCTATAGAGGCCGCCTGCTAACATTCTCAGCCGTCTATGCTTAGAACGGCTGGAGTTGATTCTCGATCTTCAGGGGAAGACGGAGGAGAGAATTTGGGGGACGTGTAAAAAAGCGAGGTCAAGATCATAAACCACCCAGCCGATTCCTCCGAGACAGAGGAAGAAGACGGAGAAAAGGAGGAGAAAATGGAAGGTCAAGACGACGGTGAGGGTGATGAAAATGCTAAATAGATTCATTCTCATCAATGTACACTACTCACTGGATGATTCTCCCGCTTTTGATAAATCTCTGTCACCACATCTCCCATCTTGTCCGGGTCGCCTGGAACCGCGATATCGTCATTCGTTTTTCTAGTCACAGTGTCAATAGGATCGGACATAGCGCAACGAACAAATACTCACTATCGGGATTACAGCCACATTCGAGCATTGGCCCGGTATTCATGCACATCCCTTTCCCGAACGTTGAGGATGTACGAGCCGGATTGGGGTCCTAGGTCTTTTTTTCAGTTTTCCTATGCTCTTGAGCGTGCGACATGGTTGTTGTTGAACCATAGCCTCATGTTCAAACGCTGGTCTTTTTCGCTTCGGTCCTCACCGTCAAAATTCAAGTCATTTCAAATCTTCCAGCGCTTGACTCAACCAGCTATTCACAGACTCGTCCTCGGCAAGCAAACTATCCAATAGCATCTCGGCTTCCATCGAAGTCAGCAGTTTCCTCACTACATGATATGACCTAAACTGTTCTCAATGGGAGGGCACGCACATGGGATCACTTCTGAATCCGAAAACCTCGAGGTATGCGGCAAATGGTCCGCCGCCCAAGGCGGTGATTGAGATCGGCGAATCATTTCGACCATCTTACAGTTGCTCCCAGGAAATTACGAACCTTTCCATCGTGCCAGAGTCAGACGCACCCTTTGATTCCCTAAAATAGCAATGTGAGCAACCGCTCCCACGCATGCACGACTCCATCTTTCTCAGAATTTACTCTTCAAATTGAGAAAAGATTTCCAATTGAACCTAAAGGTTCAGCGCCCGCCTCAAAGAGGCCCAATCCCAAGTCATACGTGCTCACTTTCATCCGCGCATACGCTTATAAATAACCGTATTTCATCGAGCTCTTTTGCGTAGCCCCGCACACTCACCTCCGACACGTGCGTCTACATATCTAGCCCCCGTGCAAGGCCAAATACGCGCTTGGGGTGCGACCTATCTTGACGACGTCTGGAAGAACGACGTCGATCTCGACGCAGTTGGCGAGTTTCACCAGAGGTGAGCGGCCAATAACCTACCGCATGTCGTGCGACTCATGTCCGGAGCGCCAGAATGATCCGCGGAGTCGAGCAAAAAGATCCTATACTCGGCCACTTTTGTTCACTGCTCACCGACATGCCCCAACATTTCGACAAGATCATAGCCAATCTGATGATCTTGTCCAATCTCAATTTCATTACGTCTATGCTGTTGGAGGAGACTACCCGAGGAATGACGGTAGGGATCGTCGGTTCACCTCCTTGAAACTTCTTTTTACATCAGATTAGTTACACCAAGGCGTCAATGGTTACCCGAATTTGGCGATACACATAAAGTGCCATCGGAATTCCGCCGCGGATAAAGGGCTTCATAAATTTACTCCCATCTAATGGATATCCATGCCTTTCGGCCTCTTCGAAGCAGCGGGTTTCGAAGGTTGAGTCAGTGCCAATGTCCGGGTTCACAACACCACAGCGGCTGCTGAACTGGAGAACGACACTGAAGATTTCCTGTTTCTGGAGAGAGTCCATGGTAGAGTTTAATGTTCAGACGGGCTGCCACTCAATATATATAGTGGGAATCAGGACTCTCAATGGCCATGCCGTACATACCGACCCGGGTCGCATCAGTCTTATCGCGAGTTCAGGCTCGGCTCCCAAGGTATCCGTTAGATGAGGGTAGACGTCAATTTAGTTACTACCGACTGCTAATATCAAAAGAGACGCGCGTCATCGTCGATCGACTCAGATTGCAGGATGATTGCAAAGGTCCGCCCGGTCCTGCATGTCCTAACGTAGGAGAAATTCCACACCGGCCAAATATGACGCATGGACGAGTTCGTTGCTATCCGAAGCAGACCAGCATCAAGTTGGATTCCGCTGCAACTCGTGGAATCTGATGGTCCGTACTGCGGTGTGATTCCGCCTGGCCAAATCTCATAAGTATCGACCAAGAGGTTGAACTAATGCATCTGGGAATACGGCGACGGATACTCATTTCACTCCCACACCACCTCTCCACCCTACGGCCCACTCGGAATTTCCCTGCACGTTCGGTTATGTCCCTATTAGCGGCCGCCTCTCAGCCATTCACCCTCTCATTTCGAGTCACAAATAATATTCAATGATGACGCACCCGCGCTCCGCAGTGATACACGGCCCCGAAAATTCATGGACTCTCACGCAACATCGGGGCTCGCGCTCCCGACGAAATCTTCGCCGCGATTTATATTGATCCCCATTCAACATATATGAGCGAGGCCGGGTCTTACTCCCGAGTTTCCAGGTGTGTAGACTACAATCACCGCCAAAGTGTCCGGGAAATAGTAGACCTACTATATCTGACTTGGAAGCTGGGCACACAAGGAAGCTGGGCACTTGCCAATCGGATGGTGAGGATTTGGACTTGTGGGAGGTAGTACGACCCCTGAGGACCACCCATGTCAAATTTTGAGGCCGAATGATGCGTTGTTCGAAAGCTGTGTTTGGTTTGATGGCGGGCCGGACGGTGAGAAGATCATTTCGTTAACGCCGAGCGGCCATCTCACATGTTTCTCGACCAATCCTTGGCCAATTCACCAGTTCTTTGGCTCGTTCTGATCGCCGAATGTATTGCACTAGTATCCCACATCAAGTGCTTCCAAAAAGTGCTCTTTCCTTGCTCAACCTTCATGAATAAACATTATCTGCCTTCAAGTATCCCACCGCCGTGACGTGTATATCAAACAGCCCTTTGACCCTACGGGTCTAGACCTTCACCTGATTCATTATGATGTATAAAGCTTCAATATCGAACGTATACCGCTATTATATCTGTCTGATACTTCTCTCAACATTGACCATGCACCAAATCACCCCATTTTCACTAGTAACAATGTCTAAATGCCAGGTTCTCGACAGTTCGACTCAGGAGTGGAACGAAGGGCCCGGATATGTTGATCGACTTAGTATGAAGCTCTCCTAAGCTTATTTTGGGCAATTACACCCTCTCACTGTTGCGCTGCAGTCGTTTGATCAGCAGTTTGGATCCCGTTGCATGCGCCTGGCATCGGGAGCACTCAACTGTACCATTTGTCTAGGTCCAACATACCTTTTTACCATCTCAAATATTGTAGTTGGATCCCTTGAACATCATAGAGCAGCATACTGGCATTAAATGAGCCGATAACAATGGATTTGTGTGGGTGCCCAGCTTCCCCATAATTGCCCGTTCGGGAGTTTCGCCCGAACTAAATTCACTGCGGTTTCAAATCTTCCCCAAATGCGCCCCAAATAGGCTCAACCTGTTCTCAGAATGCGCGCCTACCATCTGGGACTTTCGGATATTCACAAAAATCCTGGAGGGAGTTGTGAACAGGTCAAAAGCCCTAAGCTGCCCAGGTTCCCAGCGCCATATAGTATCCCTATTACAACCATAATGGCCCCTGCCGTGATATCCAAGTCTGGTCAATCACCCCCAATTTTTCCTGGGGGTATGTGTGACCCATAGGGACCATTGTTTGGCGGCCTCAGGGGGGTTTTCGTTCGTTTTTCGATAAAATGACCAAAACAACCTCTTGGATCATGCAAGTGTATGCTTTAGTTGCCTCAGTAGAATATCTGCAATGCATGTCCAAGATTTGACATACAGTAATGGCTGGGGCCATTATGAATGTAATAGAGATAGCTCCGCGCGGACACAGTACATTTCTTGGGTCAATTAACACGGCTTCACTCGCCGCAGTACTAGTCCCAGCAAACAGCATGACTACGGGGTTCATCATTCGGCTCGCGTAACCAAGCACACACTTGAAATTCCAGCCCACCCCATGAATACTCAGTTGAACAATCAACCTCGCTCTG
Source organism: Mycena sp. CBHHK59/15 (assembly GCA_029204085.1). Lineage (NCBI taxonomy): Eukaryota > Fungi > Basidiomycota > Agaricomycetes > Agaricales > Mycenaceae > Mycena > Mycena sp. CBHHK59/15. The sequence goes on along the minus strand of JARGXW010000043.1, from coordinate 464,322 downwards.
CCAACCGGTGGATCGTTTTGCCGGAAACCGGCATATCTCCGTCCTTTCTCACAAATGAATATGGATCCGAAGCTTCTCTAGTACCAGCGATATGTGTGCACTCAGCAAGCATCACTCCCAGGATCTTACGCTCGCTGGTTATCAATTACTAGGTTCACTTGGGGCGCCGGCCGTGTCGATCCCACCATTGTCACGACGAAATACCTCAATCCCACCATTCCTGTGCCACGGTAAATATCAATCGCACCTATTTGCGCGTGCCCCTGCCAGTTTTGCTCAGCCCAATACATCCCACCTTGGGAGCCCTTACCTCCCTACCCTCGCTTCGCAAATTCAATTCTACATTCTGCTCGTGCCCGATGAGCACACAAACTTTTGGCCCGCGCTATATACGAATACATCAACCCGTCAAGTCACAATCAACATCGCTCTGCCTGCATTTTTTCGGAACCCATCAGGATTCGTCCTGAGTTCTGACACACAGAAATTGCCTACTGAGCCTTGTAGCAGCTATAGGGACGCTTGGGGACGCGAGCCTGGTCCTCGCGCTGAGCTGGATCAACACTACTTCCTTCCATACGTCCCGCTATAAATCACAGCCGGAACTGTCCTCCCTCATAAGGCATACTTGTGGACGGCCCAGCCTCATTCTCATAGTATGCGGAGCGATGCGCCTCCCGTGATCTCGATACCAGGTGCGGAAGGAAAAAGGCCGAGATATATTGATGTAAGATCAGGATGACCCGGTAGCGCGTTTGGGTGGATTGTTGTAAGTACATCGCATAAAATGGTTGACTTTACACAAATCAAGAGGCAAATCTGCTATGTATGCCGAACCAATCCGGCCACTGGGTGGACCAACCGCTTGAGGATTGAACTAAATCGGTGTCTAAAAAGACAGAGGTAAAAATAATGAATCGCAACCTAGTGACTGCTCATCTTACCCTGGAGGACTCCTTTTCAAGCGAGAAGTGGGAAATCTCGAGCAGTTGGGAACCATTGGGGATATTGTGGGCATTGGAGATGGATCCCGGCTGGCACCTTACAGACAATGATCTGAACCCGCCGCAGATGAGACAGGGGAGCTGCCGATATTTCTTGATCTAGCAATGCACAGTGATCGGGCGAAATTCCCCAAAGAGACGTCCGGAGAAGCAAAGTCTCGATTCGATTGAGAGGGGAAACCGTGACAAGACTATTCGCCAAGGGTGGAACCGTGCCAATACCTAGGTCAAGAAGGGAAAGATGCTTGAATGAGGCGAGATTCTCGCCACCATGCATATTTCAGTGTGAGGGATGTATGGAAGAAAAAAAGCTCACGCACGTGTGGGCAGTCGTATTCGATTCTAAGGGTGTCAACGGTTTGAATGGCCTGAATGACCTACTCGTGCGTGCGGTTACTGAGCATCGCGCTCTTCAATTTCGAGAGATCCAATGTATCCTGCCATTGAACACGAGGTAGGTCTGTGTCACACAGGTCGAAGGAGTGCAAGATAGGACGCTGATAAGATTGTGGGGAAGCAGTGTCCGTGTTGGGGGAGACAATGAACGCAAAGCGCCACAACGCCAAATGCTTGATGCTAGGCGAGCAGTGAAGGTAGCCATCTTTTGTGAAGTCGCCTATTAGGATCAATTGTTCGAGACTGTGCAGACTAATCAGCTGCTGCACGGCTAAACAAAGTGGCAGAGAAAAGTGGCGGGGCATCACAATGCTAAGCTGGCGAAGGCTTGTAAAGTGGTGTTGGGAAAGACCCAACAGCGCATTGTCGGCCCACATATGAATGGAGAGGACTTTGGTGAATTGAGTGAGATGGGGTGAAGCCTCCAACACGTCAGGAAGACGCCTCGATGTCGAGGGTGTCATCGGAGGAGTGGTTAAGTGGATGGTCGAGAAGATGTGCATCTGAGCAGGGTGCGTCCAGATGCGGCTGATAGGAGCAGCTGTGTGGAGATCAGGGGCGGAGTCGCGCATGAAATCAACGCAGCTGTCCACAAGTTCCTGGACTGAAAAGAGAGCCGAGGTCATCTTGCCACGAATCATCAGCCTCGCATTCATCAGTTGGACCTAGAGACGTACCGGAAAAGGAGCCGACATTACTGTGCCTATATGTAGGGGAGCAACGCTCGGGGGACCGTGACATGCCCGTTGCCTTTTTTTCAGGCAATGGGGCATACCGTGATCGTGACCGTTGCCTCCCTAAGCAACGCACCATTTGTATATACCTCTGTGGCCCAGTTGGAGATTGTCCTTTCTCTTAAAAGTGGCAGAATGCATATGGTCTGTTGTTCGAGTCCCCTCAATTGTAGGTTTTGCTCACTTTGCCTTTTTTTTTTACACCTCAATCATGCCGTGCTCTCACTGTTAGTTAAAATTTCGCCACCGCACTGCCAATTTATCAAGATTTAAGATGTCCTATGAGAATAGACTCCGGGGACGAGTAGGGGCGAGGAATTTTTTTACGATTTTTTACGATTTTTTGCGATTTTTTTCAATGTCACGATTTTTTCAAGCAACCAGCCCCACTGTTACCGTGACCGAGGCAACGCAACGGGCTCTCCGTTACCGTGACCGTTGCTCCCCTACATATAGGCACAGTAAGGTTTAATGGAACAAAGATGGCACGGGGGAGGTACAACCGGGGACGGCAGTAAGCTCCAGAAGACGAAGGATACGAGCAGTATATAAGGGAAACAGAAGCTGTAAACAAGGCTGTGTAAGGCTGTGTAACAATAGAGAAGCGACACGTCAGACAAGTCCCACTGTGGCAGTGCCGGTTTGCTGGCCAATGATTGGCAAGTTATGATACCTTATGGCGTGTTTGAACTGTTTGGCCAGATACTGATGTCCGTGGGGTCATGAAAATAAATAACTAATAATAATAATACCCGGTCCCAGTATGATAGTGGACGAAACTTTATGTCAAGTCGCAATTTTGACCAAAACTCTTCAAGATTTGAGATTTGGAAGAAACATAGGGTAGGTTTATAGGTAAAATTTTCATTTCAGAAAAAACAGGGTAACCCTAGCCTGGGGTTTAAAAAGCGCGAAATTTCAGACACAAATTTCCAAACTTGATGTACCTATCGTGGTGTCGGGAAGTGGCTGATTGGAAGTAAACATCCCACCGGCACCTCTCTGCTGGTGGGATGTGTTTTTGGCGGGTTTGGGCATCGCGTGGTGGGACGAGCGAGCAATTGATGCGACTAGTGGCGCTGCACTCCCACCGGGTACCACCGGCCCGAGACCAAAAGCGCGAAATCCGTGTGAGGAAAAACAATTTTTTGATTTTCAAAGTTTTGGTCCGGGGGATGCTTAGACCTGCTTCTTATAGTGCTATTTACACACTCCACATCATAGTGCAGTAAAAAGTGAGTGACTAGTAAGGATTTCCAAATCGGGACTCAAACTTGTCACGAAGTTCGGTCCGCTATCATACTTAGTTATGGCAATAAATTGCAGGCTGTCCACTAGTGTTGCCGCGGCTCGGCTACGGCTGGCTCCCGAGCCAAGCTGACTAAAGCCGGCTTAGACTGGCTGGCTCATGGCTTAGCCATGCCTCATGCCCCAAATGATAAATTTCCCGATTTAACGAGATTCCTGCTTTTATATTTGGTCGGATGTGGGTGCAAATGCTCTCATCGCATGAACAAGCTCGAATGTCCACGCCGCTGCTGTCAATTGAGCAAATTGACAGAAATTGGTTGACGATGTCACATATGTCACATTATGTGACCTTATGTGACACTGTTATAAAACCATGATACCATCGCCAAATAGATGGAGAAAATGTTACAGGGAGCATTGCCAGAACTCTAAGAGCCACCTAAGGGCTATACATGCATCAAACACTACTCATTCACAAGTTATCCAAATCCAGCCAAGCCGTGGCTCAGCCATGGCTTAATCGGCTAGCTACGGCTGGCTTATTTTTAGCTTGGCTTGGCGAACCAAGCGAAGGCAGGAATGAGGGGAAGCTGGGAGCGAGTCGCATTGTAAATCGTCGAGGAATTTGGGAGGTGAAAGTGAATCTGGCTCGTAACTGGTTTGAGAGTGACTCTGTGAGGATGAGGTGCATCCAGATTGCTGTTCTTGTATGCTCTGAACTCGACCTCTGCAGAGATGGCATAGCAGCGACCCTCTATCTCCTCAAATATGACGGACACGAGTGTTCCTGGACTTCCGTTGGAGATTCCCAGTTCGTGCCTGAACGTCCTCGGGGGACAAGGTCAGCTTACCTGCTGTGATGTTCTCCTCGAGGTACTAGGGCCACATTCATTCGAGTCAGTTACTCTGGTGCCAAAAAGAAAAGGAGGAGGGAGGAAGGATGTAAAGTGAAAGTGAAGTGCTCACCTTGATCTTCTTGGTCCCAGGAATCGGAATGATGTCGTCTCCCTGTGCGAGCAACCACGTGAGCGCGACCTGCCCCGCGGTCGCACCGCCGTATTTCTCGCCGACGGACTTCAGGCCGTCTGCGAGTTTGAGGATGTTGGGGAAGTTTGCGGCGCTGAAGCTGCTTGGTTGGAATGATAGCGTCAGTGGCAGAAATATTCCGAAAAATGACAAGAAACGGACGGTCTTTCGGAAATCACCGTCTTCAAAGTCGTCTGGGGATAAAAAAATCAGAGGTGGTGTCAGGATTCTGGAATGGGAAGGGGACACACATATTGCCCGGTAAGCAACCTGCGGCCCAAGGGTGAGTATGTGACGACCTTGCCTCCGAGCTCGCATGCGGTGGCGAGGAGACCGATTTTGGGGTCTTTGATGTTGAGGCTGAAGGGCGAGTACTCAAATTGCATGGCGGAAATCGGATGGATGGCGTGTGCACAGCGGAGTGTCGCGGCAGACACTTCGGAAAGGCCGAAGTACTTGATTTTGCCAGCCCTGGAGGTGGTGAAATGAAATGCCAGAGGATTCAGCGCAGCAGGACTGTGTACACACTTGACAAACTCGGCCGTAGCAGAAACAGTGTGCTGTTATTCTGAGCGAATCATTATTAGGTGAGTTTTGAAAGAGATAGTGGATCATACCTCAATTGGTGTTTGTTGGTCGACCCGCTACTGCATTGTAAGGCACAGGAAACGGATACAAAAAAAAAAAAACACCAATAGGGCATACGTGAAGATAATACAGATCGATACAATCAACACCCAGCTTTTTCAGCAACGATTCCACTGCCTTCTTGACGTATTCCAGCCTTCCATCGATTTGATATGTCGAGAGGATGACCCCAAATTTGGAGCAGAGGAAAATTTCATCCCGCTTGCCTGTGCGCTTGAACATGATTTTACGATTATCGACTGGAATAGCTGTTAAAGAGGGTGGTTGCATGGGTGCCATTTTCCAATTAGCTCCTCTGAGTCACCGTACAAGTCCGCCGTGTCCCAGAATGTACAGCCCAGCTGATGGGCAGAATCCAAGACCTGCAGGGATTCAGTAGCCAGACATGAAACACCAGGGTGCGCATACGGACCTTGAATCGTTCGTCATCTGACTCGACCGCCTCGTAGTGTGACAAAATTCCCATCGTGCCGAAGCTGATTGCATAGTAGTAGTAGACATATAAGATGTGGATGGCGGACAAGAGCACAGGCTGCGGGGTTCTTATACTGGGCGGATGACTTCACTTTGATGGACGCAGTTGTCGCGATCGTCGGGGCCCCCGCCCTGACGACGCTGAATTGCCGATGAACCCCACAGTCCGATTACCCGATTACCCGCTTATTTGATTTATGAATCACTGCAGAGCCGGATTGTGAGATTTTTCTTTTTCAAATCTGGAGAGTTCAGCGGGGTCTGCAGGGACATATGATGTATGCGACTGTCCAAGAAAAGTTCGAGTTAGAGGTCAGACGGGGATGGAATGGACCATCGACTGCGCCAAACTACCGTGTGAGAAAACTTCGCCACACAGAGAGCGTATGGAAGATTGCATGGAGTTCCGTTCCACGGTTTTGACGAAAGTCAAAAACGATGTGGTGGTGGAGAAGAGAGAGGGTTATGTCACGGTCACACAGTGGTCCGAACGGGCCGGAACGGCATCAGAACGGCACGGCACACTATGTCTCCGTGCAACATCCACTGGCTACACCGCCGATTATTCGTCAGTCAAATCTGAGCTGGAAGGTTCGGCTGTCATTCATTCAGCCGATCATGCCGTCCCGATATGGTTATGATGTCGTTTCCATGTGAATACTGTACTATTTCAACCGTAGGTTCAGTTACTATCATGCACTGGGATCCTGGGCACCTTAGGCATTTTAGGCTATTAACGTCCTCGTATAAGGGATTTCGGAGGGCCCGAGGGCTTCAAATGGAAGGCATACATCCTGTGAACAAGTTAAGCACATTTGCGCCAATTTCGGTGGTGTTTTGACTGTGTGGCGAATTTCTTTCGGTCGGAACTCCCAAAAAGGCAATAGATGGGGTACCTGGGCACCCCCGCAAATTCGTCGTCGCAGGCTCAATAGATGGCCTCGCGGTGCACCTCAAGTCGCTCTTCAAGTTCCTCGCAAGATATATATATTGGCAGCTCTCGTCCTCAAACCCTGTTCTTTCCTCCGCACCAGCGTTTGTGGACTGTCTTCATCATGTGCTGTCAGGTCCTGCACCAAGTTGCTCTACCTCAAGGACGCCTCAAGGACCTCAAACTGTCCCCTCAATGTCTCTTAAATCCTGTCTCCTTAAGCTGTGTTTTTTAGACCCCTTCTCCTTAAGCCTTGTAGTCTTCTTCTTTAGAGCTAGACCGCTCTTCCCTCGGTTCCGGTGTCATGATGATGTTATGTATGGCCGCCGAAGTGCAAGTCGCATCTAACTGCATTCCTATTGAGCTGGCTGACGTGTTTTGCAGGCGCACCACGTACACGCTACGGCCAGTCTACGATCGGCTACCGGCTATCGGGATGTACAACCCGTCCCCGCAACCTGTCCCCGTCGCGTCGCATATCGACTCCAACGCTTGTGACCCGAGCTTACAGAGCGGAGCGTCCATCATTACATCCTAGGGCAGTGTTCAATAGCTACAAACCAATATTATTCCGCTTTCTTCATTTTTTCATCGCACTGGCCTTATCATTATTGTTGTCATTATATGTGAACCAGCAGCCGCTGCCAGGCCACCCTGGTTATAAGAGGATACAAGCCATCTTAATTCCATAACGGCATGTGAGTGCTTGTAAGCCATGCCGTGGCTTACAAGTACATATATTAACTAGACCCACGTGTTACAATCCACGTCAAAAATTATCGGCTTATAACGGCTTATAATGGAATGTGATCCGTTATATTCAGTTTGGGATTTTTCCGACAACTGGGCTTGCAGGGGGCCGCAAACCTGAGAATGGCGCGTAGGCCGTAACCTGGAAGGTTGCGGCACACTGTCTCGCCGTGTGGGCTGCGAGAATCAAAATTAAACCAAGGAATTACTTCAGGTATCAAATAAAAGTTCGCACGAGGGGATGATTGGAATGAACAGATGAAGCGGAGGGAGAGGAGTGTACTCAGTGCTGGTCTGTACACCGCGCTGATTGACAAAGGTCGGAGGAGAGGGGCAAGCACCACCTCGATTAGCAGGAACTGAGGTCAGCGGATACCAAATGATTCGTTTGTTAGACTATCAGGATCGGTCGGCGCGAAAGTTTGAGGGCATGGAAGATAAATGATATCCGACCAGTCTGTTAGCGGCTGACCATGAGAGAAGTGATCAAACTCACTATTCGTGCTATGTTCGTGGAGGACCTGCGGGATCGCACCCTCCGCCCACTCCCCGGACTAATTGTCACCGATCGCATCTCGCCGCACTCTTTGAGCCAGCCCATTCACTGGACTGGCGAGGATGACATTCATGGACTATGTGACGACGCCATCGACGACGCCGTCGCATTCATCGGAATGCGCAGCGTTTGAGTGATGGACTTGACCGAACTCGAGCGCCCGGATCGCGTCGACAACCTGCGGCGGAAATGGGGCCGATTCCCCTACGTCTTCCCCCGCTCCGCGAGATCAACCACCAAATCAATTTAATTGATGAGGAGGCCTTGTACAACTACCATATGCCCCGCTGTCCTGACGCGCTGCGGCCGCAACTTCGCGAGAAGATTAACTGCTATGTGCGCGCGGGAGCCGGCTGTGACGGAAGCGTGAATACACGAGTTCCGGCACACGGAAATGGGGCAAAGTGACTGTTTTAAGTAGTAGATTGACCGAAGAATCGTAACTACAGGTACAGGGGTTTATATACGATAAGAGGGGTGGCGGTGTCGATCAGATGCCATCAAAGATCGGGCCGCCGCAAACGGAAACTGAGGGAAATGAGTGAATGTCGACGGTCCACAGGATGCGTGTCGAGTGGTGAGCTAGGGGAATAAAGGACGTGAGTAATGAGTGGATACGGGAGACAGGAAAAGAAAAGAAAGTGATGGGGACGTTACGAAGTGACGGTCACGTTCGTTACACCGGCGGCGTCCACGTCGTCTGGGCCGATATCCTCGGCCGTGAGGTCGTGGTACTCGCCGGTGGGTTCGTCTTGGGCCTGGGATTGTTCCCCGCCGGTTCCGACGGGTTCGGCGGCGTCGTTTGGGCGCTGCAGGTAGTGCGGGGTGTGCTGGGTGTCTCAGGGGACTTCGAGGTGCGTTGCCCGCCACTCTCACTGCATTTAGAGGCCCCGTACACCACCGTTTGGCAGTTGAGGGTTGAATTGATGTAATCCGGCTCATGTCGACCTGGTATCAGACAAGCCTGAATTCGATGCGACATCAACGTCGGATTAATCTTGAGTACTAGACATCGTTATTCCATGAAACTGACCTTGAAAATTGGGCCGGAACAAATACGCGATTTTGACGTCTAGCCGACATCAGCGACCGCCGGATCCGATGTGGGATCAACGAAATTTCCCCAACGTCGTTTCGACGTCGGGTTCAGGCCAATCCCACATCTTCTGGCCGCATGCCTTCTTCTCCCCTTCAATTGCGTAACCAACCCATTTTCCGGATAAAATAATGTGCTATGAAGCTGTCCCTCCCTTTGCTCTTTTATACAGGATTGCTATGTTATCAAGCATACTTCTCTGATGCGTTGCCGAAGTCAATGAGTCGCAAGGTACAGGACGGAAAAAGTTATGGACAAAACTGTGAATTTTAAGACGAGGATCGCGGTGACGAGATATTCCCAAATGGGGAGTGTTGCTCGACGTTGAAATGAGGTCGGGGATCACCGACCTCATCTCGACGTTGGCCGGAGCACATTGATTTGGGGTCAAATCAGCGGTCAGGCCAAGGTCTCTTGATCCCAGGTCGCTCCGAGGTCGTCAGGCAAACCGTGGTGTAGGCACAGTCTACTACGTCGGCCTATGTTTGCCGATCCGCAGTAGGCACGGTAACCGTCACGTGCCTACTGCGGATCGGCAAACGTAGGCCGACGTAGGCTCACGTAAACCGACCGTGCCTACGGGGCCTCTGAATGCAGTGTCTGTGCGGAATTCTGCTTACTACCGCCTGTTTTAGGCTGCGTGGAGACTTCCACTGAGATCTCCACGGGCGTTTCCCCCCGAACTCCGTGCCGTCCTCGAAGCGGACGTTTCGCTCGACGGATAATTCTATTTGGAAACCCGGCTTCCACCGGAAACCCCATCTTTTTGAGAACCCCTATCAAATGTCTAATTGGAAACCCCTCGGCCATCACAGGCCGGTAGGCGACGGAGTTTGAAATCCGGATCAACGAAACCAAGCCACATAGCACGTCTTGCACTACACGCGCGCTGAATTCCCAGATATTCACACAGTTCAACTATCAGTGGACCTCTCTTTACCTGGAAAAACCTCCTTGATCTAAACCGCTGGCCGGAGATTGTCATAATGCTGTCATAGTTTTCATTCTTTGCTGTATACCTTCTTGACTAAATCTCCAACGCAACACAGCAGAATGAACTCGGAATATCCTGGCTATCGGGTACCAACAAGGCTGTGATCTCATTGTACTGAAAAATGGGCCTCAACTTTGTCTCGGTTCAATCTCTGGCACGAAAGTACTAATTATAACACCCAGCGTCATTGAGCTAAGTTATGTCTCCTTCTGAGGCCAATTGAGGACGTTGACTCTCATAGATTATTGCCCTACCTGCTACTCATTGCGGTCTGCCTGTGACTTGAGGACCCTTGGCCAAATTCTCTTTGTGTTACTCATTTTACTCTGGAAACTTTCATGTCTGCTTGGGGAAGAATGGTTGTATGAGAATGCCCTCAATGCACTTGCCGAGCCCTTGTACTTCGCCCAGGCTGCCGATTCACCATCTGAGACAGCATGGCAATCTACTCTCATCCTTCCGACACACTTTCTGAACAATGCTAAATACCTTTTCGACCAGTCCGCCTGTCTTCTCTTCTAACCTTGCTGTACTCCGACGCCGGCTCAAAAACAACATCAATTGATAAAATCTTCACAATTCCACCTACAAGACATCCGGGTCTTCGAGGCGCGAACACGGCGATTCCATGCATCTGAAACCCGATGTTATTGTGCTGTCTAGCAGTGGTTTCTTTCGGGTATGGTTTACAGTTCCGACTGTACAAGTGTAGTCTACATCGCCAGGAGGGACATGATCGAGCCAATGCCCCCTCCAGAGTTAGGTACATAATTTTGCACATCTTCTATGAAATACAAGTCTGTAGTTGAAGTCGACTAAAGGCCTTTTCAGACTTGAGCTAATTTGAACCACAAAATACGGACAACATTCCAATAAATTGGCTTCAAAAACGCAGGAATCCCGAGCCCTCGAGGATTCTGTTGGTTCTTGTCAAGGGAGCTATGTGGATCTGAGCTACCATTCATGAGTTATGGCGGCGGCAAGTTCAAAAGTGGTAATGCAGGCAGACACCGGTCTCAACATGCCGAGGCACTGCGTTCCCCCTCAAAGTAGACAGATTTTGGCCTACCTTGGTGTACCTCGGTGTACCCTTCGTCTACCCGGGTACACGTACGTGTACCACAGCATGTAGACCAAGGTTGGTCGACTTCGATCTATCTCTGTTTACCTCTGGCTACCTCCCCCTGCCTACCTTTGGCTACGGGGGTGGCCAGCCTTGGTCTACCCCCAGCTAGATCTGTCTACCTCTGTGTACCGTCATATATTCATCTCACCGACCATGTTTACATGGTGTTCACATAGGTAGCGCAAGGGGTTTGTCTTCCCTCTGTCTACCTCAGTAGACAGACCCTCGGTCTACTCGGGGCCGGAACGCAGTGTGTCGGAAAAACGTAAAGAGCCTTATAAGACTCTACTCTTATAACCCATTATAAGGTCTTATAAGGCTATTGTAACACACCAAAACGTCTTATCAGACCACTGTAACGGCCTTATAAGACCAAAATCCCTGATTAGCCAATTATCAGAGAGAAGACCCCTTATAGGGCCTAAGCGATTTTACAAATTTCCGACATTGAGGCCGGCATGCTGATGCCGGCCGACGGCGAGAAACCCGCGAACATGATAAGAAATCATACCCCGGTCGTGCCTCGCGGGGACATCCAGGAAGATCCAAAGAAAGCAATGATATAAATAAGGTTGTAACGAATGGCATCGACAGTGTGGGTCGTTTCAGACATACGAGGCCATGGGCATTTTCCGACCCTACATCAAGCAGCATGCGGCAAGGGCGATACATGTCGCGAGGTAGGATGGGGGCGCAAACCGCAGACGAAGGGCAGCGTTACCCAGACTGGAGAGAGCAATGAATTCCAGGTGTGAAAGTAGAGAAATATGCTCACGATAAGCCCGAGGCCAGCACGTCCTCCACGCTGCTGCTATCTCCTGCCACTGCACCGGTGGGCTCGTCGTACGCACCAGGCACAGGCCCCCTGGTACCGCCTGAACTGATGACGGTAACCTGCTCGTCCGAGCTTGCGAGGGGCATCACACCGGTGCGCAAAAAGTCCATCGCCACGCCTTGCACGCGGGTTGCCGGCCCAGGGGTCGCTATATCAAGAAAGAATTGTGATTAGGTCACTTGCATTTGTCCCCGAGAGGGATACAGACCCAGAATCGAGGTATGGTCGTCGCCGTGGCGGATCACCAGCGTAGAGTTAGGTGCTTGCTCCCACGCGAATGTTGTCAGTTCTGTTGGGAGGCTGCGCAGAGGTGAGTACATGAACTAATTTAAACCAACAGGATAGACCAACACACTTCAAGTCACAGTCGGACGTCATCCACATGAGTGTGAGGGTTGTCGGCAGGGTGACGGGCTCAGGAACAGAGAATGGCCACACTGAGCACATGAGGAGAAACTGTCCGATTTGCGAGTAAATGATTTGCCGCGGATCGCTCTAATTACGAAAAGAAAATGAGAGTTCAAGTATCGGCGAGGAGCAGGCGACTCACGCTCTGAGCATTGAGGCTGAGGTTATTGAATGCCGCGAAGGTTTTCTGAGCATCCTCGATCTCTGTGGCAGCGTCAAGTTGATAGTTTTCAAGGAAACAAGAAATAACACACTGAAATCCGAACAAAGAAGTGGTGACACGATGGACTCGCGGATGTCGCTGAGGGGTTGATACACAAAAAGGGTGGTGTCCCACTCAGAAAGGCATAAAGGTCGGTTGTTTTGTAGGGCCTTTGTGGTCACGATGTGGTCATGTCACACAAGGTACATGATTACGGAAGTAGGACATGTGGTAGCAGCCCGCACTTTCGTAGAAATGTAGTTGTATATGGCCCTCATTTGTCGCACAAGAAATTGGAAGCAGTGCATTGAGTTTGCGTTGACTGTGAATTTTTTCTGGAGGCACATTTGGTCAGGTGATGCAAGTGCCGCACAAGGTACATCATTGCGGAGGAAGGACACCCGGGAAAGGCCTGCGCATTGGTGGAAATATAGTAATATATAGGTCGGATTTGTCGCACAAGAAATGGGAAACGGTGAATGATGTTGGCTTCCACAGAGAATATTTTCACCTAGCATGTGTGGCCCCATTTGGGCCATTCCGCAGAAGGTACATGTTTTGCATGGGCGGGACATGTGGTAGAGGCCTGCTCTTTGGTAAAAATGTAGTCCTATATAGGCCACATGAGTCGCACGAGAAACTGGATGGCGCGCATGAAGTTTGTGACCACAGTGAATGTCTTCTTCACACCATTTAGTGATGTGTTTAGCTTCACAACGCAAAATCGTGTGTTGCGTCTGCTATAAGTGTCGGAGGAGTCTGAATTTTTGGTATGGCATACATTGACATATGGTAAAGACGTCGAGCGCGAATCATGTACAGGCCGTCGATTGAGGATGTGGAGTGTGCGATCAATAGTGATCGGCAATAATACCAAAAAAGGAAATTTGATCCCGATCGGATAGGGGGACCTATCCGAGGACTACCATAGCTAGGTAACTCATAACTTGTTGATGAAACAGCTCTTGGTTTGCCATGATTGACATGACAGTCTTTGTGAAAAGACTCTTATCTATCTCTCCTTCAGTAGGATCTCAGTGCACACAGAGCGAAATTTCTCCTCATTCCTCTTCATACTCAATCACAGACAATCTAACATGTGCTGGTAATGTTGACTTTGTGATATAATCCATGATGTAAAACATAAGGGCCTTTGCAGCTTCACCAGAGCCAATGTATTTTATGTCCATGTTGCACTTCAACAGGAATAGAACAAAATCATTGAAGTTATCTATTCGAGGATGAAGACTCCATAATTTAATGGACTGTGTTTCAGGATCCAACTCTGTGAAGCACTGTGTATGCCCATCAATACACATTTGACAAGCGGAATCATTGCGTGGTTGACCCGGTTCTAGGTGCTTGAAGCATGTTGGAAGATGAACATGCCAATTACATTCTATTGCCAAGGCAGTAACTGTCTCTCTAAAGGCCTTTTGGAATTCAGTATCATCTTCACCTGGGGCTGGGACCTGAGGTGATTCTACAAGACGAGGATCTTTGGCTCCTGGAATCCATGGCAGCAGCACAGTGTCTGCTTCACTTTTTTCTACCCAAATGTCATCCATTCCAGGTAATTCACAACTAATGATGGACTCAATCCAATGAAAGACATTGGACTTGAACTCTTCATTTTTTTGCATCTGGTCACAGAGCTCCTGGGGATTTGAGTTTCCTTTGATCCATATCAACATATGACAATGCAAAGTCCCTCGGCCCTTGGGCCTCTACCATCCCATAGTAACCAGTGCAATGTCCAAATAAACTTTGCTCAGCCTTTTGGTCAGGCTGACGGTATCACAAAATCATCTTGATAAATGATTGCATCACACGATCGAAATAAATTGCAGCCTCACCTGGATGTCGTGCCACGTATTTTGAACGTTCAAACTGAATCATATTGGCCCAAGTTTCGAAATCAATATCTCCTCATGCCCGAAGAAGAGAGTCAACAATATCAGCAAGGTTGATAGTCACGAACAGAGCAGAAGTCCCCATTTGCCATATCATTGCACAGATCTCATTGCGACACTGTTTGTATACAGAACTGCCCCTGAGATCCTTTACAATAAGCCATAACTTCTTCAGTGTCTTAAGTGCCTTCTTCTCTTGCTTTGTGGAAGGTGGTGAATGCAGATTAATTTCCCATTTTTCAATCAGCTCTGGGAGATCAGGTGCAATATCCTTAATTTCGGAAGCAATTGTTGCCTGAGACGAAGCATTTGTGTGGAAGCAAATATTCCGGTTGACCGCCTTCTTTTGGATAATATTCCAGCAAACATATTCGAAATTGGGATCCCGTTGGAATTGTCCATCATGCCCACGGAGCAAGTTGTGAACAAGGTGCTCAAAGGGAATCTGCTGCTCTTGTGTACGCAGAGGCTCATAGAAACCACCAATCCCCCAGGGATCAAGATGTGGGAATTTATAGGTCAACATGCCAATGTCACGCTTAGAAATGAACTGTGATCCAGTCTGCATTTTCAAGAACTTTCTTGTGGTCTAGGCACCAGGAAAGAGCAGTAGCTTTCATGCCTGCATAAGCCTGAGGTGACCTCTCACCCATTGTATATCCAACAGCCTCCATGGCTATGCCCTCATAGTCCATCTCGGAGTTTCCTGTAGTTTGATTGGAGCCTCGGGAAGCATATCCTGACATCACAGCCTCAGTAGTTGAGGAAAGTGGAAGGCATGCAAGTTCAACTGCTCTGAGAACACTTTTATCACACTGACCGACCATGTGAGAATTCAAATAGGTCACCCATGTTAGATTGACTGAATCCAACAGTGTTTTATAGGTTTGGTTTCGTGACAGCAGAAAGTTCAACAATGTTTTGACTTTGCTCTTGGAAACAAGAACAGGGCTCAGTTTATGTACTGTTTCCTGTGTGGAACAATATTTGATCCAATAAATAAGGCACACATTTCTTGCTTGATTTCTGCAGCATCTTGTGGAAGCAAGGGCCGTACAGTTGCCACATCTTGGGGCATGATAGCAACATTCCCCTGGTTATACCACTGACTCATAGCAGGATTACTTCCCTTCCATGGAGAACCAGCTTTGTGCTATACAAATGTGTGATATGTGTCGCTCTACATTGTGCAATCAACATTAAATCAAACATAGATGCCCTGAGAATGCCTCTCTGACATGAGCTGGCAACTAATCCAATGCATAGTATTGAAAATTTGCCATTGAATTCATCAGTTATTTGTTCACTTGAGCACAGAGTGACATGGTGAGCAGGGTGTACAGTCTCCTCGGAGTGGCAGGCCACACTGTTAATGGCTGAAAGCCAGTAGGGCACTATTAGGCCGCAGCCCAGCAACATCCCTTACAGGAGGAAGTTCAGCTGCAACCTTTACTACTGGGTTCAGGGAGGCTTCAGTAAGCAGTCTCCTGGTGTGCTGGAGGTGGCCAAGAGGAGCAACAATCTCTTACGGCTAGCTGCTGTTGAAGCAGAGTCCCAGAAAACACTTATAGAAGTTAAACGGCTCTTACTGTACCAGGCTTAGCGCTTACGGGGTGGATGTGAATGACAGGAAATGTCTATCGCCCTTATGGGAGCCTCGGAGCTGGCTGAGGCGATGATTTCTCTGATTGGCCTCTTGCCGTATGAGGAGTGACGGTGTGCCAGTGCGCTTGGGCGCTCTGCCACATCCAGACGATCAGTGGCGGTGCAGGATGTTAGGATTACAGCCTGTATACACACAGAAATCATCCATTCTCAGCTTTCTACCACTTCGTCGTTCTGTTCCGTTGCCTGGTCTCAGATCCATTTCGCATTCCGACGCCGCCACCGTTCCGACCTGAGACTACGTCTCCATCTGGTGACAACAGCACGATTCTACACCAATAACTCGCTCCACTGTCGCCATAGCACTGCAAACCGACAAAACAAAAACAAAAACAAAACAAAAAAGAAAAAGAAATCTGGCCTTCTCACTGTATCCACCCCACTCAGCCACCGGCCGATTCCTACCCAGACCCAGACCACTGGACTCCGACTCCTCCGACGAGTCTTCACTCACGCTATCAAGCATCTTTTCACCGCAAGGAGCCCCGAGCCCCCACACTCCTGCTACTTCCCCAGCACCCGCACCAGACCCAACAGTTCTTCACGCCTCGCATGGAGTAGGTTGCTTTTCACTGACGCTAGGTTGATTCTCACATGGCATGGGTTGATATTAGCAGGTTTAACAGCTGGTCAGATATCCATTCACCTTAGTGCGGGGGTATGATACATCAGCAATCAACAATGATCGAAAGTCCGTGATACAGTCGAAGTCCCCAGAACCCATAGTCCTCGTAACCCATAAGTCCTTGTAACCCATACATTTTGGCTGTCCACATACCTTGTTCGCAGTAAAATCCCATAAAATTCCATAACCCCATAACCCATGGGCCTGTGGAGGTCCCAAAACCCATAGGTAGGGCATACGTAAGCGGTTTCGCGACGCAAAGTCGCAGTAAATAACGTATATGGCAAGATTTCCGAACATTCGGAGCCGTATCCGAAATTCGGACACCACTCCGAATCATTTGATCTCAAAAAAAAAAATCGTCGCCCTCACCGCAATGGCCGGTGGCACGCTTACTGCTCTGAAAAAAGGGCTCAAAAAATTCCAGCTCAATGTCAAGAAAAGGAAAGACGAGCTTAAGGCCAAATTGAAGCGCAAGGAGAGGATTTCGAGCGAAGACGAGGAGTGGCTCAATCAAGCTGCCAACGACATCGACGAGACACGCATTATCTGTGACCTTGAAGCGGCCTCCGACATTGACCATGCCATTATCCGTCTTAATTCGAAGGACATGCAGATTGTGGAGAATTTGAGAGCACTTGGAGGTGATGTGCCGCCGACAGAGGTGTCTGAGGAACCGGGCAGCATGCCAAGTAAGAAAAAGAAAAGTGTGTTGCCTCGGATCTGCTCCAGTACCCAATTGAATGGTCCTAATTTTTTGCAGGACCTGCTCCAAAGCCTGACATCAAGAACACTCTACCGAAGCCCAACCAGCAGGCAGCGCCGGTTTTTACAAAAAAGGAAAATGCCACTCTTGACCAGCGCATCGAAATTTTGAATTGGTATCACGAGAATGGCCGCAACCAGACGACCACAGCGAAACATTTTGACGCCATCTATCCAAATCTTCGTATCAAACAGCCTCTGGTGTCGGAGTGGGTCAAGAACGAAGCAAAGTGGCGGGAACAGTACAACGAGGCACGGGCAAATGGGGAAAACACAACGAAGGTGAAGAAGATGAAGCAGGTGCAGCACCCCGAGATTGATGAGATGCTGGAACTTTGGGTCATGAAGGCGATGCGCGAGAAGGTCTATCTTAGTGGAGAGCTTTTACGCCAGAAATGGACCCGCTTTGCCGATTTGGCCAACATACCGGCAGACGAGCATTTGTCATTGAGTGATGGATGGCTGCGTGGCTTCAAGAAGCGCTGTGGCCTGAAGGAGTTCAAGCGCCATGGCGAGGCAGGATCTGTGGACCCCGCGGACGTCGAAGCAGAGCGCCAGCGGGTCCGTGATCTCATCACGAAGTATGGGTACAGTTTGAAGGACATCTTCAATATGGACAAAACTGGGTTGTTCTGGGCGTAAGAATTTTGTGTTCTGCTCCGTGCTTGGACTGACCTTTCTTTCATTTGTTTAGCATGCCTCCCGATCGGGGTCTTATGAACACGCAGATGTCCGGGGTGAAAGGCGGCAAAAAACGATTGACGTAGGCGCTGACAATGAATGCCGACGGGAGCGAGGCTTTAACGCCACACGTCATTGGCAAATCCCGGCGGCCTCGGGCGTTCAACAAAAAAACTGGCAGAGAACTCCAGTTTTATTATGATCACAATGCGAAAGCTTGGATGACGACCAAGCTGTACCAGGGATTCTTGCGTGACTGGGACAAAACCCTTCGCAGACAGAATCGTCACGTCCTCCTTCTCCAGGACAATTTTAAAGGACACACGCCCCCGAAACGTCTCACGAACATTCGCGTCAAAAACTTTGCCCCGAACCTTACCTCCCACATTCAGCCCGCCGACGCCGGCATCATTCGGTGCTTTAAGACTCACTGTCGGTGGCATTACATGCAGAGAGCCCTGGATCGCTACGAGCAGGATATTCCAGCGGCAAAAATCTACGAGATCAACCAGCTGGAAGCCATGCGGATGGCCGATCTTGCCTGGCGTGAAGTTTCTCAACAGACGATCTTCAATTGTTGGAAGAAGACCGGGATTTTACCTGAATCCCTGCTGGCAGCGCCTCCGGGACATCTCCGCGGTCACGTTCCTCTTCCCTTTCTTCTCTCACGTCACTCGCATTCGGGTAACGGTCCCATCGTGATAAAGACATCGACGCCGCCTACGGATGACTGCACTGATGGTGTTGCGGAAGCAGAGCAAGAGCTTGAAACAGCAGTGAGCCAACTACAGGCTACCGGTGTCCTACGCGAGGCAAACTGCCTGAATCTTGACGAGCTTCTCGACATCCCGGAGGAGCAAGCGAAGATGAACGAGACGACTGATCAGGAGATTTGTGATGCAGTGAACCAGAAGCTGGCGGAGGAACAGATGCTAGAGATTCACAGTGGCGACGATCACGATTCCACTGCCCAGGTGCCCAGGCCCTCGCGTCAACAGGCCTTGGAGGCAGCATCAACTCTTCGGGGGTATATTTCAGACTGCGACGATGCATTTGCGCGCCAGCTCGAGGCCATCCTGGCCAGATTTGGACGTCAGACGTGTCTGGACGATATGAAAACCATGCAGGACACTCAAATGATTGATTACTTCAATAGGATTGCCGCAGAGAAGCAGTAGGTAGCGCATACATCACTATAGACCTCATATTAGCCTGAAAAATTTGACCTTTTTGACAACCCATATCACCTAATAACCCATACCTTTGGGCGTCCACCGACAGGTATGGGTTATTAGGACTTCGACTGTATATCAAAACCTATGGCTTGCAGGTGAATCTGATATATCACCTCACAGCCATTTCTCTGGTCATCAGGCCATTCGTTTCAACGGCCGTCGCTGCGCAGTGCAACGAGCACGATTGTCCGGATTTAGACAACAGTGATCAAATTTTGAGCGCATTGCCATCAATAGCGATCAAGCCTCTTCGACATCGTCGACAATGGCAACAACACAATATGCTTCAAAAATCACGAAAAAATTACAGAATGCGAATAGGCTACATAATGTAAAGGAACAACTGCAAACATTGCATTTTAAAGGCGTAAAAACATATTTTCATACAAATCATGCCGGTCATACTTCTTCGTGCCCTGCTGCATTTCAATCCCATGGACGTCGCTGGAGGCTCCTAGGAGGTGTGTACCAGGCCTGAATACTGAACCGAACACTCGCTGCCGCGCCACGGAGATGTGTGCATTCGCATACGTAGCGCGCATCCGGCTCCACCGATGGGGATCTGTCACCATCGCGGCGCATCCGCCACATTGCAGGGCGCCCCGGACGTTTCTGCGTACACGGGCGGCTGGACAGAGGTCAAAGCGCCAGCGAGCAAGCGGTGCACGGGCGCAGCAGCCGTAGGTTGTTGGGGACTGGCGAGACAGCAGGCAAGCCCTGTGGCAGTGCACAGCGCACGCATGGTGGAACAGGATCGCGGGGTCGGGAGGGGAACCGGGAGGGAGTACAGGGGCAGATAGGCGTGACCTCAGGTAGGCACAGGCCGCACGGCAGCAGCGCACGCAGGCCAGCGGTGCTTTAGTAGATTGTGCCACGAGATAATGTGTTGGCCCCAGGACAGTTCGACAGGGAGCAAGCGTGTGCACGTGTGCACGCGGTGGTGGTTGCCGAAGAGGCGCATGCCTTGCGCCACCTAGCGGCACAGCTGGCAACGGGCTGTCGTAACGAGTGCGTACTGCTGCAACGCGCGTGACAGACGGAAAGCACAGGGTGTCAAATGGTGCGCTATTGGTGTCACCGGATGGCGCCTACGGTACACGCAAAGTAGGTATGCATGCGGTGGGGCACTTGCGCTGGAGATGACATGGCACTGAAAAGATGCACCCTGGCAGCGACCGGCTGACGGACTGATCTAGATAAGCATAAGAGAGGATTCTAACAACCAAAGGTGCACCTAGGTACATGAAAATCGGGCTCCGCTACTCCCTCTCCAGCTACTCTGTCTGCTCTGACCATTTGCACACAGGACAGCACAGTCTGCCGGCTCCCAACAGCCAGAAAACAAGACAAGGACCTATTTATCTTCGGCGACCTTTAGCCTGCTAAAGGGTGGCTGTACCCCCCGGAGAAACTCGGGTGACTGTACCCTTTTTGAGTCCCAAGTTTTTCCTGCAGGGAAATGAAAAATAAAAATAAAAATAAATAAGAAAAAAAAGGAGGGAGAAAAAGAGGTTTCCTCGTATGGTGGTACTACCATTGGTGGTCGGCAACCCTGCCGGAAATTGGTGATCACAAAACCGGTATTGCCGGATTAGGAAGATTCCCCCCTATTTCTCGAGTCTTTGCTCAGAACATTCTTCCATCGGCCTATAAGACCTTGACTTGACCTCAGAATGCCATTTGTATGTATTAAATCTCGTTTGGGCTCCAATTTTAGGGGCACAAGTCCCCCAATCAGGGATTCAGCAGCTTACCTTGAATCACTCCTCCTAAAATTCCGACTCTCAACAGGAATTTGTGGGTCCAAAGTTGCAGCAAGGTACATACTATAATTGATTTAGAACAAATTGATTGTTGCTGATTTTCGATATATTCCCAGTGGACAGAGATATAGAGGGATTTATACTTGCAATTGACTGTTTTAGGTACATCCGGACAGTAAATGGAAAATCTGCTACAATCATTTTAACTAGTTATCTCATGCCACTATTTCACCCCACACAAACTTCTTGCAAAAGTTGCTGTAGGAAGTAGAAAACCGTCCTACCACTCTATGGGCATCTGTCGGAGTTTGAAATTAGCAGTGCATTGCTGACCACCACTACCATGGCAACTCGTTTCGGCGCGCACGATCGGTACACGTGATAAATGCTAAAATAGTTTTTTTTTCGGGAAGGGTACCAAATTGTAGCCCTTGAAGAGCTCTACAACATTCCTTGAATGACCTTAATGATCTTATCACTGGTTGGACCAGAAAAGGCAAAAAAACTCGCCGAGACACAGTGGTTTTGGGGATTTTGAAAATTTCAAACCACATCTTGTGGGGCATGAAATTGAAGCCCTTGAAGAGCTCTACAAGATTCTTTAGTCAACCTACTGATCCGATCATTGTTAGGTCCCAAAAAAGGAAAAGACTCGCCGAGACGTGTGATTTCAACATTTTGAAAATCTTGAAGTACCCCCTTGTGGGGTATCAAATTGAATGCAGTACATAAACACCATGTTCCATGATCAGATACCTAACAATTTGGCCCAGGGAATCTGGCTGAAGCTGACTAAGCAGAATATGGCTCCATATTCCAGGATTAGATACATAGGGCTTGAGAGGAAATGAATATGGATAGATGTGAGATGGGTGTGTGGGTGGGATTGGGCCGCGGAGCCCGATTCGCAAAAGCCGTTGACGTGCTGGGAAAGGGCAGGGCCGCGAATCGAGGGAGGCTGCAGCGCGGAGGCCAATCCCAGCACACAGAGGGTGTCAAGTCCCCCCACTATGACATCACGTGGTCACTTTCCCAGCACGTGTTAGTCAGTGCGATGACATTGTTCACACTGAGTTCCGAGTTCAGTGCAAGTTCATTGTCCATTTAAGTCATTTTCTTAGTTTCATTTACTGAAAAAAAGAGAATGCATATTTACAGATCCATTTCAATTATTTCCTTAGTGAATTTAAGTTACAAAAAGCCTTAAGAAAGGTCAGGTTGACAATGGACATGTTCTAAATTAAGTCCTTTTGCAGAGACAATTTACACATCTGCCACATCAACTTAAAGGCAAATTTTCTGTCATTTTTTGCTTAGTAGTCTTATATATGCATCTAGTAGTAGAGTACAGCAACATTGATGCTATAATAAAACCTTCAGATATAGATTACTGCCAGCTGATTTCTGTAGTGGGAGAGGAGAAAACGGAGGTGAAAAGGAACAGGATGTTACACATACGCTAAATGGAAAGGGGGAAAACGGAATAGAGAATGGGGTAGAAAAAGAAAAATATCAGTGCACTCCTCCGGTTCGAACACTAGCAAGACGAAGAAGTTAGGTAATTATGTGCCTGGTCATCCAACCGCTAGAGCACTGTAACCTTACTCTTTTTTCGCAAACATTACGCTATGACACGCTCGCACTCTCGGCGAAGAGCGGCGACATTGGTCAGCATTTGTCCACTTTAGGCAATGTCATAGTGGGGGAGGCGTTGGCCAGCTGAGGGTGTCAGGGTCCTGATGGGAAAACGACCGAAACAGCCAAGCATGAGCAACAGGGATGGGTGGGTGGGACTCCAAAAAAGAGGCTGGATGAGGTGCAGGGACCAAGGGAGGAGCATGCAAGGGAGACGCGATGGACCGTCATTGGACACGTCGAGGAAAGGTCGATGATCACGTGTATGTCTTGATCGTATTGAAAGCAAGACTCTGGAGCAGCCAATACTTCCCACGACCCACCCACCCCCCAGAAAAGGCAATTGCCATCAGTACATCAAAATCCCAGTACCATGTATCTACCCAACTCAGGCTCAATTACCTGGTTATAATACCCGATTCACTACCTGTAACTACCTTAGTATGAAAAAATATCCCCAGCATGCTGAGTAGTGACTGGAAAGCTGCTGAAGCAGGTGTCGGCGATCACCGGGTGATCATCAGCTGACATAATCGTATTCCACGATCCAGAGATCGAGCACCTCTTGATTGAAAGTTTGACAATGAATCATTCAATGAAAGGCGCCGAGGCAGGCGCTCGTACTCTCCCACTAACGTGGCTCGTGGACACAATTTGTACGCATTGTGATCGGGATGCCCATTTTCTGGTGTTCGCCAAGCGGATCGGACCTCTGCGTCCGTCAGCATAAAGGATGTCGAAGTGAACATTGCACCTGCAAACTAGCGATACTGTACCGGTGTGTATGGTAGCAACCGTAACGCGTAACGGGGCCCCAAAATGTTGCCTAAATCGTGCCCGTAACGCCCCAAAATCGACTTTTGGAGCTATTTTAGGCGATTTTTCGGCCCTGTGGGGCCGCAAGTTGCCTTTTTCGGAAGGTTCGGACCCTAATAAGGGAACTGGTTGCTAACTTTCGAAAGTTACGTCAGCGTAACGCCTCCTCAGTGGTTGCTACCATACACGCCGGTACAGTATACGGAGATGTAGATGTACAATGGCAAGCCGACACTGGACGCATTTGGAATCCAATCATGCATCGTACTCTTGGTGTACATTGTGATGACTGTCGAATATTAGGAATTGGCCCGTAACGGGCGCAAATACAGCGACTGACCTGTACGGTGAGGCTGTACCTAGTACAACCTCGGAGGTAGCACTGCTGGGCTTTAACGCGATCACAAAGTCGCCGGGTTTAAGAGGATTGAGCTCCGAGATGTTAGCAAAGTACATATTTTCATGGATCCACTGGACGTCTCGAAAGCCTTTGCCCGAGCTGCGACAAATTTCTATGGAAACGAGAATGAGATATGACGCGACAATGTAGCACTGGCACTCGGGGACGTACCCATAGAGGCCAACAAACTCTGGATAAATTTTAAAAGCAAGATACATGGAGAACCACAATCTAAACAGGCCCAATTTCGGCAACGGAATTCCGTTACTGAGGCCAAACTGCACACCAAATATGGAGTTCGAGGCCACCGGAGTGTCCGGCGCTCCCCGCACTTCCAGCTTCCGCCGGAACGTCCGCAATGCGGCGAGCTGTTGTTGAATCCACCTGCTCCCATCATCACTGCAGCCGAATATGCGGACTTTCTCGATACGATTCCGGCGTGGAATGGTCCGGAGGGTTTCGAACACCTTCGGCAGATGCTCATCCGATTCGCAGAATATATGGAGGAATTCGAGGCGAGTGTATGGAGAAAGGTCGATAGCGTATGTGCCCTGTCAACGCAAAGTGAGGAATATTATTAGGTGCTTTCGGGCGGCTGCAAGCGGGCAGACGCACGAGCCGTGCATCTATTTCGAGCAGTTCAAGTGTCTTCGCCGCTGCGATGAACACAGGGGCATGCAGAAGGCCGGAGTTATTTCCTAGGTGCAGGGCTCTGAGGTGGGAGAAGTCGAAGGCGCAGCGGTCTGATGCTAGCCAGCGGACGATACCCCGGGAGCCCCTGACCTTTAAAGACTCGATCTTGAGTGGAGCGCCCGCGTGGGCTTGGGTCGGAGCCGGGAGACTCGAGTCAAGCCCTGGGCATTTGAGCTCAATCCCCTTGACAGTTGGCGACAGGCGTTTCCAGATGTGTTGGAATATGCTCGGATCGCCGTACCGGCAGCGGATCTGGACATATTCAAGGCTCGGGAGGGAAAGGAGCTGTTTCATCCCCGCCGCCAGAGCGAGAGTGAGGGGCCGCAGACTGAGAATGCGGAGAGTCCGCAGTTTCGGGAACGGGAGCTTTAAAAAGGCCGCAAAGTTCTCCGGGGATAGAGCTTCCGGATAGAGCTCGAGACATAGAGCCAACCGGCTGAGATGCGGTGAGGTCAAGGTCATCTCCAGGAACCGGGAGCACCGTTGG
Organism: Mycena sp. CBHHK59/15; assembly: GCA_029204085.1. Lineage (NCBI taxonomy): Eukaryota > Fungi > Basidiomycota > Agaricomycetes > Agaricales > Mycenaceae > Mycena > Mycena sp. CBHHK59/15. The sequence continues at coordinate 439,213 of JARGXW010000043.1, read as the reverse complement.
TTTAAGCAGGGTAAGGGTGTGGTGAGAGGCTATTGTAAGGATATGAAGATATCCCTGAAGAGGTGGGATTGAGCAGCACATGTCCAGGAGTGGCTAACCACGGCGCAGGCCGCTAGATCTGCGGTGGATTCGTGCAAATGACTTATGCACTCATTGAGGAGTTCTGGGACATTCAAGGGAGACATTACGAGAAGGAAGGGATGGGTGACGTCATCGCCGGCGCACAGATCGATCCAAACAGGACCATCTAACGTCACGTGCGCATTCATGCTCGCCGTCGACGCGTTCCTTCTTTTTTTTCTTCAATTTCTATGATATTCTACCACGTGCGATTTCCTAATTTATAGTCTCAGTAGCACTCAGCGGCATCATTCGCGTGATCCGCAACGGTTGAAAATGCAAAATGTGAGACTGTCAGCCACTTTCGAGCTTCACCTGCGACGACGATGTCCGCCGTCCCCGCCGACACCCTCGCCGTCCTCCATGCTCTGCCAAATTACACCATACATTGGGAACTCGGTGGCCGTCATCTATCAGTCCGCTTCATGGCACTCCATGGGGGTCAACCGTCATTGAGCTTGTCGAATCGCATAGCATAACTGCCTTCGATTCGAGTACAGACAAAATCCGTTTGGTGATAGAGAACATCTATCCCGAAATTCCCTACACCGGCGGGTACGTGCATCTCTCCCATTCCCATACGATAATTTGACGTGGGTCGTAGCCTCGACTCTTCCCAGCCGTCAGGGGGTCCATTTCCCACGCACCCGGGCATGGAGTTCGTTTGCTATGGCGTGACGGCCGAGTTTTCCCTCAAGGTGCGCCAAATTGAAACGGAGCTCGGTATCGAAAATTGTTAACCACGAACGATTATCAGCTCCCAAACTCCACGGCCTTCGACGTCGTCACCAGCGGGGTGTTAGTTCACCCAGAGGAGGGCCTTTCCACCACATACGAGGTGCTCTTTGAGCAAGACACTTCCCAAGACCAAGCCAGCATCATCCTCCTTACATTTTCCGACTGGGCCTTGAACTGGGACGTCTTCGGGGTGCGAGCCGCTCAACTACACGCCGCACAAGGCTTGACCCCTACGCCGACGTACCGAGGCGGTGACACATACACATGGGAGGATTCCCCGGTGCTCACCTGGAGGAGTCGAGTTCAACTGGTACGGGCATCTGTGGACGGCGAGCCAAGTATCGTCGTGGCCGACCTCAATGGCCAAACAGCCTCCCTGCCGATAATGTCCAGGAAAGTCAGAGACTTTGGCAGAATCCCAGATTTAAGGTGCAGATACCCTTTTTTTATCGGTGTCGACCGCAGCTGATGCTTAAACTTTCAGGAGCGACGATGAGCTGCCCAATTTTGGTCCGCACTCCGAGTTCTGGGTCCGCAAACAAGGTCGGGATTTCACACTGTTCGTGAGTGCGGTCTCTTCTTTCTCTCCCTTCCGCGCTAACTGAGTGTCCAGTGGAATTACTTTCCAGCTGCCCAATTCCAATTTGTATCCAACACGGGGCACCACAAGCTCACATTGGCTGTAGATGTTCCGGATTCAGTTGCCATTGTGATTTTTGCCGTCGCTATGGAGTACTTCTTCTAGTATGAGACAATAGTACACCTTGGAGGGGACGACTTTAGAGTTTTCTCTGACTCGGGGCTTGGCGATGGGCACTGGTCGCTGACATTTTTTTCGTCCCGTTGGCATTCTGATTACTCATTGCGGATGTGGAGGTGGTTTCGAGCGCCAAGTCTCCAGCACCGGCTTGTGTTTTATTTTTCCGGGACGCATGTATCTCGGCCCTGTGCATTCCACTTAGCCTGAAGGCTCTAAATACACGAGGAAGTTTAGAGAAAGCTATGTGGTTTCGTGCGCCACGGCTGTTCGAATCAAACTCTGCTAGCGCTCAGGCTCGAGCGTGAGTGAGGTAAAAATTTAAATGATAGAAGGTTGAATCTTCAAAACATCGCAGACCCAGCATCATTCCCCATGGCAGCGCGCAGCGCTAACACAAAATCGGAATCGCAACCGTACGCAGTCGGCGTACATACCTGACCCCCAAGGGCACTCGCCCAGCGCGAAGCGTATCATTTATATTCCGAGCGTCCACGGGCACATCCCAAAGACGCGGGGTAAGCGGCCCGTGGTCGATACGGGAGTGTCCCTGAATGCGCAACCAGTGCAGATGGAATGGGAAGAAGGAAAATGTACTGAGCACAAAAGAAAACAAGGGAAGTGTGTACGGACAACGTGCATGGATGTGCAGCGTCGGAGCGTGTACAGTACAGCAGGTGCACCGGCAGAGAGAATAAAACACTCACCGCTGCGCAAGGTTTCCATCCCATCCCCATCTGATGGGCGTAGAATCGATCCACACTCGGATGCGATTCTTGGGCATTGGAGCGCACAGTCCTCGGAGGATCTCCACGAAATAAAGGCTTCGTCAAGATGCAGCGGCGGAGTATGGGAATTGAATAGGCTAGGCGAGACGCGTAACGCGTTGACTGGCTAGGACACGGGCGGGCGGAAGCCGCTGGTGAAGTCTGCCGAGTTAGACTAGTACAGGGCGCGAAAGGAGAACAGGATAAGCGAGGTTCAGGCAGGGAAATAAAAAGGAGAGGAGACGCACGGATATGTGGGCGCGCGGTGGTGGCCGGGGCTGGAAGGAAGGATGGATTCTGGAAGAACCAAGGGCAGTGTCAGCATCCCAGTAAACGCACCGAGGAATACACCGGTGGCGTGTGTACGGCGTCGATCGCAGGCGGCGGTGGGCCCGGCAGCTGTGTCCAACGAAGGGGTCAGTATTCCAGCACTGAACGAACGAACGGAAAGCAGACACACCGGAGCATAGGACTATTCCGCGCGCCAGCTTGACTCTCATTATCAGAAATTCATGTTCTGCAACACAGCTGTTCCCGCTGTGCTGCGGGAACGGAATTAATTTCCAAAAAATTCACCTCAAAAAATTCTCCAAAAACCGTTCCCGCCGCACTGCGGGAACGCCCCTGCCCCCCAAAAAAAATCGGATGCATGGATGCAGGCCAAAGAAACCAAGCATACCATCGAGTTCGTCGCCAAAGAGCAGAGGAAAAATCCGAACAGGAAGGAGCATTTTTGGCTGGTGAAGCACATCTATGTCTGTGCACGCCAGGGATCTGGTGGCAAGTCAAAATATGTCCCAAAAAATCCAGAGCGGCCACGAAATATTCCGAAGCGGAGAGCAGAGGATGGATGCCCCTGTCGGTTGACGGTCAAGACATACCCTGGCACTACTCGCGTTCTTGGAAATTATGTTTCAGACCATTCGCACCCTATTGGCGATGCAAACACCGTTTATACGCGCATTCCACCAGAAACTCGGAGCTGAATTGAAGAGCTTCTTCGCAGTGGCGTCAGGCCCGATCTGGTAGTAAGTAACGAGCCAAGTTACAAATCTCGTATTTATGCTCATCCTTTTATTTCATCTAGCGCACCGAAATTCGGGGTAATGTACATACTGAGGAGGGTCTAGAAACTCTCGAGCTCAGAGATGCACCGGCTCGACGTAATGAGTTTGTAAACTCCGCTGATGTGCATCGAATTCAGATACGTCAATTCTATACTCATGTCTGAGCTTCCCTTTCTTGACCTTTCCTACAGAGGAAAATTGACGCGGAACTGATTCGCTTGCATAAAGATGACGGGCTCTCAGTCAAAGAATGGGTAATTCGGCTCAGAGAACGGGGCGCTTTAATGGGCTTTAAGGCCGCCTCGGACCCACCATTACCCTTTTCCGATCTAGCCCCCGACGTGTTTGTTCTAGCAATACAGACACCATATCAGCGCAAATGCTTCCACAAGTGGTGGCATGAATTTGCTGGGGTAGACGCGACTCATAACACAACATATTACGAAAATATGAACTTTTTTACAGTCATCGTACGCGATAGATTTGGGCATGGGATGCCCGTTGCCTGGATGATATTGTCTTATGCAACCGAGGTCACTGTTGATTGGTTCTTCGTGACATTGAGGCGCTTGACCCGAACATCATCTCCAAGCGCATCATGTGTGACAATGACCAGGGCACCATGAATGTCATCCAGAGACGCTACCCCGAGTCGCAGATGCTATTATGCTGGTGGCATGTACCTCACGCTTGGCAGAAGCATTTTTGTGTTGCGCATTACCCGGAGCTTGGGGCCAAGATGAAACACTGGTTCCGGATTACGGACCCCGACGAATTCTTGGTCTGTTGGGCACGGATTCAGGAATTGGCGCCTACTAGTGTGGTTGATTATCTTGTCAAAAACTGGATGGGCGAACAAGAACTGTGGTCTGGCGTCTTTCGGCAAGATCGAACTATTTTTGAGCTTGGGGACACCAATATGTTGGTGGAGGCATACGTGATGCTTACATATTTACGTGTCATAGGGCCATAAATCTCGGCAGATGGCATCATGTCCTAAAATCGAAGCATTTACAAGGAAAGCGGGGCCGCCGTGTCGACAATATAATTCACGTCCTTATCAATATCGCAATTCCGCATTATATTGCTGGCCACCGCGCTCAGGAGGTTGGATTCAAGGGGCCAGATCTTGAAGTCAGGGAGCGCGTGAAAATCAACGCTCAGGCGCTCTCTATCCCACCAGAACACATCACGGAGATTGAGACCGGGAACATCTTTCAAGTACGATCACAATCAGATCCTACACGCTACTACACTGTGGATATCGACGCGAATACTTGCTCACCCTGCCTGTCATTCCCGAAAATCTCATTCTGCAAACATATCGGTGCTGTCCAGAATAATTTCCCAGACATCACAGAACATCAGTCCTCACCTCCGGATTCAGCGCCATCAGCCTCTCATGCCTTCCCGACTCCCACACTTTCGGCTTCTTCTACTGTTACTGTTGCCCCCGCCACTGCGACTGCTTCAAGTAATTCTGATGATAATTTATTACTCCTGGATTATATTGTCCACAAGCTTCAGCATTTGAAACGTTCCAAGGCTACACCCTCTGCAATGCTCACCGAATCATTGCGCACATTGGATAATACCCTAAACGAGACAGTCGGGGATATCATGACACTGCCCAAAACCCAAAAGGTGGCGCCAAACAAGCACACAGTGACAGAGTTCACTGAAGTTATGGGTGTCCGGAGAAAGGGCACCAAGAAGCGAACACACACAGACCCATATGCAGGTGGACAAGGGAGCGGGAAGCAAGCACAACCGGATGCACGGCAGCCCAAGAAACCCCGACTATAAGCACCGGTTACTTCAACGAGTGCAGGCACGATGGCAACGGTAGAAGTCTCATCCAGTCCCCCCTCGGCAGACGAGGTTCTATTCCACACTGATTCCTCTCACGCTGGTGGGTATGAGGAACTAGACCAGCCCGATTTGAATTGTCACCTCGACTCTGATGTTCCCACAGCGCCAGCGAGGATATACAAGACGCGGCTCACACACCTAATTGAGAAGGGCAGAACTTCATCTGAAACACGGCCCAGTGCCGTGTTTGATGTGCCAGAGTGCCACCCTTGGTAAAGCGCGGCACATGCTCTTTTGGGACAGGGCAGGCTATGTGGGCTGGCAACCGTGCTGCACTCTTTCTCCTTCCTCCCTACCACCACCATCCCACACATCCCGCGAGCCATTGACGACGGACTAGCAGATCCTTTCGGTGCGCAGCGACATCCAGGCATAGCAGCCACGGCGCACCATTTTCGATTCAACATTGCCAAACCCCTCCAAGCTCTGTTAACGTGCGGCGGTGGCACGTAAAACACCGCAATTTCATTGATATTTTGTGGCCCGGGGATCGTGGCGTCAGTCGTGGCACATTGGCGGAGGGATATTTGGTTGGGATTTCTGCTCGGCAGGGACACAATCATAGTTGCCTCATTGCTCACATTGGGCCCTTGCATTGAGCTGTTGTTCCATCGATACTGTGAGGCATAGCGCTGCGCCCGCCGCAGTCCACCATTCTATGAAAGGCACAGCACGCGCCAACCAGCGGTACTTGGGATATTTTTTGGTCGATTTCCGGACCTGCGAACTAAATGCAATTTGAACATGGGGATTCACCTGGGATTCACTGTAGTATGCAGATTTCGATTGATTTGAATTACGCACAATGAATGAATATGACGTTGAGCTGGTTCACATTTCATGGCCTGAATTGTTGAAATAAGCCCCAGAGGAGAACATCACAAGGAGATGCAGAGGCCAACGACGGGGAACTTCGTTGTAATCCGGTAGTGTACATGCTTGTAAGTACACTACTTTTATACTATTTCTCTGGTGCAACCGTTACCAGGAAACTTAAACGGCAACAGTGAGGTTGCCCAAACCACGGTAGGTAGTGACCGAGCTCGCAACAGCTCGCACAGCTGTGCACAGCCACTCCAAATCCAACATGAATAACTTCAATTTTTTTGAAATCTATGTGCTGCGCTTGATCCAAAGTACAGCACTTGTGCTGTGGAATAAAACCCTACAAAGTTTGTTTAAACAATTTGCGTCTCAACGTAAAACCCTGTTTAAGGAATGATTTATTTAATGGTGTTCATCACCGAGGAGAACATTAGGATGAGGGGTTTAAACTTTGGGATTGAAAAACGGGGTTTAATCAGTATTTGGATCAAAGAGGATTTAAAGAATGTTCAAACACTGATTAAATACTGTTCAATGGGACAAATGTAAGAATTTGAGGCACCCCCAGGGGAGTTGAACTTCGGACCTCCCGGTTTCTCCGCAAATGGAAGGGAGATATCAATAACCAGTACACCATGCAACCAATGTAAAGGGGTGGAGTATTACAGCCTTACTCATGTCTGATTTGAAAACAAGAATGGCTGTTTTAAATCTCAACAAGTGTCGTTGTATTACTTCCGAACTGTGGATTGAATTCTTTTCAATACCATGTAACCATAGTATGTATCGAAAGAGAGCATGGCAAAGTACTTCCAATACTTCAGTGCCTTTCTGTATGCAACCCCCGTAACAGACAAGGAAATTCAACGACTTGATGCTCGAGTTACTGACTACAGATGAAAGACAAACTGATGTCCCCTTGCAATTTTGGATGCTTTGAATGCATTGAAGGGAATTAGCATGTGAGAGCTTCTGAAGTGACCTTGAACTGCTTAAATATTACGGCTGCTCAAGGTGCGATGGACTTGTACTTTGAAAGAGTAACCTTGCCTGTTTTATGTTCTTCAATGCATTTGCGCACCCATCTGGTAATGGTCCCATAGCTCAGTTGGATCTTACTTCACTGCTTATGAATTGTGTACTCAACCAGAGTGTGTTCGAATCCCACCATGAGTGTTCCTTTTGCTTCATGTTTTCAACCCGGTTTGAACCAGGATTAAGTAAATCATTGCTTGAACAGGGTTTTACGTTGAGACGCCGATTGTTTAAACAAACTTTGTAGGGTTACTGTAATAGTGTGCCACAATTGTTCCATTTTATCAAAAATTCACCCTCCATCTGAATTAGAAATTCACAGGTGAGGGGAGGCAAAAAAGTCACTACCCAACTATATATAAAAAAAGAACACAGGTTCAAGCTTGTGAGTAAAAATTTCACACCTGATTCAGATTTATGGACAAGGATACCTCTGTTGGACCGTTTTTTCACACCTATTAGTTATTGGTCAAAAATTTCACTGCTCCTGAATACAAACCAGAAAAACCACTGCTTCCAAGGACAAGGCAGGCACAGTGTAGAATGGAGTGTATGACAGCCTTTTCCCCATAAGTTCAATGTTGAGACTTGAAAGGGCCATGCCTTGTGTTTCTGTCTCAGCTCAATTGCTCAACTGCATATACTGACTGGCCCAAAACTGGCACTCAATTTCCCATAGTTCTGAAAGTCTCCACTTGATTCTTGCGAAACTTTTGATCAAGTTGTTGATTTTTTTCGGTTGGTCATGGTTGATTTGCAGATGTGTTGAATTGTCGAATTGGTCCAAGAAGTCATGTGTCACACACCCTGTCGAATTGAACGAAAAAGTACAGTACCATCATTCTATGTAGTTTTGGCTTGGCCTCATTGTTGAACTTTGCTATAGTCCACTTTACTCAGCCTACAAGTCAAATTTCGATTTGTCCCAGCCCCAGCCCCAGCCCCAGCCCCAGCCCCAGCACCCCCAGACAGCCCTGGTAAGGAACACAGGCACGTAGCATACTGTCTGCACTAATTTCCACCCCTCTTTTGCACAGGATAACAATATCCACATTGAACAATGAACAACAGCAAAACTCGCTTCCATTGCTTTGTGCACCCAGAATTTCACTTTCAAACAAGCAAAACAGATAAGAATTGGAGGAGATATCCACACTTTACAGGAGCAGTTGAGTATTACCATTTTTAGCTTGGGAGTTGATGTGATCAGTCATGTGATCCTTGTAGAGTTCCTCAAGGGCTACAATTTGATACCCCACAAGGGGGTACTTCAAGATTTTCAAAATGTCGAAATCACACGTCTCAGCGAGTCTTTTTCCTTTTTTGGGACCTAACAATGATCGGATCAGTAGGTTGACTAAAGAATCTTGTAGAGCTCTTCAAGGGCTTCAATTTCATACCCCACAAGATGTGGTTTGAAATTTTCAAAATCCCCAAAACCACCGCGTCTCCGCGAGTTTTTTTGCCTGTTCTGGTCCAACCAGTGATCAGATCATTAAGGTCATTTAAGGAATGTTGTAGAGCTCTTCAAGGGCTACAATTTGGTACCCTTCCCGAAAAAAACTTCCCGAAAAAAACTATTAGGCTAAAGGTCGGCCAAGATAAATAGTGTATTGAACACGGAATCTTGTTGAGCAGTGTACATCAAAATAATCTCTCTTGCGTTGTGAAAAGCGAAGCCATGTGGAGTGGTCACTTCCCATAAGTGAGGATGGTTGATTAGCTCAGTGGTTACTTTCATGTTCACAGATTTTCAAGTGTCATCAGAAGGTTGTGGGTTCAATCCCTGCAGCCAGCCTTTCTTTTCCCACTGTAACAGGATTGAATATTTGTGATCTTTTGCGTCCTAACCCCACGTGGTCGCTGCGAGAAACAGTTGCGTTGCCCCTTGCTCTGCTCAAGGGTGTGTGACCGAAATTGTGTCCGACCAGCAAGGACATGATGCATGATGATTTTCCTTTAGGACGTGCGGTCCTTAAGGAAAAGAGCAACCAGATTGTGGTGAAGAAGATGGAAAACAGCCACATTCCCGAGCGAGCAGCCACTTATCTTGTTAAAAGCAGCCACATTCTTGTTAAAGCAGCCACATTCTTGTTAAAGCAGTCACATTCTCGTTAAAAAGCAGCCAGATCAGGGAAAGGAGAGGGTGAAGACAGTAAAAGACGCCGAAAACGGGGTTCAGCGAGGAAAGGAGGAAAGGGGAAGCAGCCAGATTCCGGTGCTGGGGCTTAGGGAAAACAGAATGTGGGGCCACATTCCAGGATCAGATAGATAGTTTTTTGCCTTTTCTGGTCCAACCAGTGATCAGATCATTAAGGTCATTTAAGGAATGTTGTAGAGCTCTTCAAGGGCTACAGTTGGGTACCCTTCCCGAAAAAAAACTATTTTTAGCATTTATCACGTGTACCGATCGTGCGCGCCGAAACGAGTAGTACCACCATACGAGGTAACCTGTTTTTCTCCCTCCTTTTTTTTTTCTTATTTTATTTTCATTTTCATTTTTCATTTCCCTGCAGGAAAAACTCGGGACTCGAAAAGGGTACAGCCACCCGAGTTTCTCCGGGGGGTACAGCCACCCTTTAGCAGGCTAAAGGCCGCCCAGGATACTTAGGCAACAAGTTACGGACACCTTGCCCCGAGAATCCAGGACCCATGTCGGCCCGGATGCAGCGGTGTTCCTCCCCTGAGAATCGTGGTCAAGGTCTTATCAGGTAATTGGACGAAAGAAGAACTCACCTACAACACAGGCGACATTATCGCTAGTCATTGTCACATTCCCAATCTTCCAGCGAGCGGGAGGATAACCGAACGATGGGTTGCTGATAATATTTCGTAACGCTTCGTGGTCTGAAACGACAAGGCGATCTTCCTATGTGGCATTGCAATGAATATAAGGTGACGGGGCTCAGGCCAGAAGAACTCACACCAAAACAGCCTTTCACCCGATACACAGCGCCATATTGCTGCTGCCAACGGAACTCGTAGTCGCCGTAACTGTCCGCGCAGAGTAGCTGTAACATATTGCCTGACGAAGACAGATAAATTTCGTTTGCCAGCACTCCACACAACGAGAGCAGACGTGCCATACACCCAGGATGGAGACCTTGGGCCCGGAAGAGTTCCAAGGATACGTGACGCGGATGAACGACGCAGCCATATGAAAGCTGAGACGACAATGGTGCAAGCTCCGATACTGGCAAGTAGCTGGGATGCCATTGTGAGGGTGTGTGTCGAAGAACGGGGGCCGTCGCTGATTGATTACCAGCCAGACGCCCAGTATTTAAGGGTCGGCGACTCGGAACTTGGTCGGAACCAAACAGATGCACGTTACTCTCGATCGCCGGAATCTTATCGGGATATAAGTTGGGTTTTCAGAGGGTGGCTAAAGGTCGCTGAACTTGGAGCTACTCGGAGGTGCGGTCACCTGCAGTGTGAGAGAGTCAGAGGCACGAATCATGATGGCATCATTTTAAGTCAATGCCTGGAAGTCGATTCACAACATTTTCAGAGTCGGTGACTTCTGGACACACATTGACAATCTTGAAGCTATTGCAGTCTGCCCGACATGTGGTGTCCCGGAGAGCCTTGAACACATTGCGATGGAATGTGATGCCTCAGGGGCAAAATTAATTTGGCAACTGACTGAGGACCTCTGGACCATGAAATATTCAAACTGGCCCCTCCTCAGCTGGGGACTTATCTTGGGTTGCAACCTAGTTAAATTTAAACACTCAAATGGGAAATTGATCCCTGCGATGGGACGATTATTTGCCATTCTGGTATCCACAGCCTGGCACACAATCTGGAACATCCGGAATGATAAGGTTCTAAAGAACCCACACCGTAACATTACAGATGTTGAGATTCACAACCGATGGCTGAAATCTGTGAATTCTGCACAAGGACGAGATCGAATCCTCACCAATAAAATGAAATTTGGTAATCTTGCGCTGAATAAAGATCTTGTCCTAAGAACATGGAGTGGTCTACTAATGAACGAAGCTGCTCTGCCGGACGATTGGACTTACACAGTGGGGGTTTTAGTGGGTATACAGCCATTGACATTGAATGATCCAAGAAATGGGATAGGATAAATTTATTACGGCTGGAGTCCCACACTATGGTACTTGTGCGTAATGGCTTTTCCTCCCTGGACAACTTCCCCGGCATTAACTAGATTTATCTGGTAGACCCAGCGGATGACCTTTGGAATGCTTCTGCAGACTGAATTTCATTATCCCAAACGCTCCAAAAAAAAAAAAAAAAAAAAAATTTTAAGTCAATGCCGCAATGCCGGAAGTAGCCGATTGTAACACATACAAATTCCGGTTGAATTTCTTGAATAGCACCATGTGAAGTAAGTACCTCGGCCGAGTAAGTGGTATATGTTGTCCGAACTCCAAAACGGGGTATTGGCCGTTTGAAGTTCACTTTGAAGTTCAACTTCGACCAAGTCCTCACGGTTCGCCGTTCCACCCACTTACATAAGGGACTGTCTCGAAGGTTGAGAGATACTTTCTTCGAGATGCCTAAGTATAAAGAATCAACAGTGACCAAAATCAAAATGAACACGCTGACCCTTCTCTGTGCTCTTGGGGCATCATGATACCATGTCTCCGTTATTTCGGGTGGACCACAGCTGAACAAGGCACCCAAACTGGTGTGGCAGGTATATGCAATGAGAGCCAGGTTTCACGAACAAGTAAATTTACCAGGCGAGGATACACACAATCAAATAAGACTTCTTGAGCTCGCTACTAGATGAACCGTTGAGCCAGATTCCCCAGTTTGTTCTTGTGCCACATTCAAGCTGTTGACTCCAGTCGGTAGCGCTCGGTTATATCAGGGGGTTGAGTACAGGTGCGGCCTGTCAGTGGCAGTAGATCCAGGAGTAGACCAAGAGGTAACAACTTTGCCAGTAACGGCTACAACAAGACTGGGATTACAATGAGTGCAGCGCTCACAAGTAATTGAACTACTTGACCGTGGTGCCCGTTCCAATAGCGCGCTAGATGAAAGATAAGCGGTGGACACCGAGGCGCTCTGGATCTTGAACTGTGACTGGTCGGCAGAGACCGGGACGATGATCCACTGGGGTATCAAGATGAGGTGACATGGGGGCAAAAAAACTGAAGGATAACCACCTCCTCGTTGGCGGCGGACGCAATGGGCGGATAGGCATTGACGGTGGAGTAATCGATGGCACCGGCATCAAGGTCAATGTTGAACGCGTTGCCCGCGTAGTTGAGGATATTGCCGATGGTCGCTGCAGAGGCGAGAGACACAGCAGCGGTCGCAAGAGAAATGAGGTGGAGTAAGTTGAGCATTGTATTTTTCGAACTGATCTTGTACTTGGTGTTCGACGTGCGGGATTGAACTGAGGTACTCGCGGAAAGAAGGCAGACTTAAATACTCAAGTCCACGTTCGAACGGCAAACTCGATACGTCCGGTTACAGTTGTTTTCCGGCGCAAGAGGAGTCCCGGTCGAACCATTGTCAATATTCTGCAATATAAATGGTGGAGAGATCATTTCGTCGGAGGATATTTGGCAGGTGTAGATCCAGGGCGTCCAGATATTTGTTCCTGACTTGTACCGCCAAACACCAACTCTATTGAGAGATTCACCTATGTAGGACATATTGTTGACTATGTTACTACATGCAGGCGGGGGATTTTAACTCCGAAATAAGATTTGTGAAGCCCTGGCACAACTTTTCCTGTTCAGCATTGCTTGCTCATAGAAGCATCAAGAAACAGGGTGATTTCTGATTTCTATTCAACTGATGCCAGATTTGAACCAAAGGTTGATTTACTAAAGCCAGAAAGCCAGAACCTGGGCCTGAAAGTTAGAGAACCACGGAAGCCCGAGTGGGAAAACACGCCCAACCCACGTATACAGCGGGTCTGGCGGCAGAAGGCCAGTTCGTTACAGGGAATTGAAGACAACGGCGGATCCGTAGTGAGATTGGATTCGTTCCGGAGTGCCCAGTCTGTAAGTGGGCGCAAACAAGTGGCATAGGACCGAAGGACCGGACCATCAATAGTGCAGCCAAACACGGGCACACGCTTTATCATCTCTTTCGAGTCCGCATTAGCTGGAATTCCATTGCCCATGAGTTCACCATCCTCTTCCTACACCAAGCTACGCTACGCCGCCCTTCCTTCTCTTCGTCCTTATGCGGAGTTTGTGTGGCATCGCTGACGATCTGATGGCGCGCAGGAGCAGGATTCGCGCTGGGATGCCCGCCTCGAAGCGCGCGCAGCAGTCGCGGCACAGCGCTCAGGGCACGCCCGCCGTCGCCGCCACCGCCCAATCCACCTCCGTCGCCACCCCCATATCCATATCGACTGCGGCCGCTCACCCGCCCCCGACGAATCCGACTTCCCGAGTCCCGCCAATGCCTGCGCCGACTTCACCAACGGTCCCCGCTACGCCTGCATCTAAACTACCCCGGTTCCTCCAGTCCCCCGCCCAGCACGACCGTTCTAAATCGCTATCCGTCGATCGCCCGCCATCCGCCGCATCTACATCCACGTCTTCCTCGAGCAGCGGCGGGCGGCGCTTTCTGGGCCTGGGGAAGGACACCCGCGAACGCGAACGAAAGCGCATCCGCGACGCCGAACGGACAGCACCGAGCGCGGCGGAGCTGCTCACTCTCCACGAGAATGGCCACAACACCGACGACTTTGAATACGACGATGTACGGCCACCTGGTAGTCCACGGCGAGGGTGCCACCGCTCGCCCGCGTACGCGCTCGGAGTGGCGCTTCTCCTTCTCCCACGTACCGCGCGGGGTTCGAGCCCATCCGTGACCTGCCCTCGCTCAGGGTGCTGCCACCGCCTTTGTTCGTCGCCGCGTATCCCCACAATCCCAATATCCGTAGTAGCGTGGGAGGCTGTTAGGTGAGTGGCTTTTCCTCTTGGCTTTCGCTTTTTCCATCCCTACCTTTCGTGCCCGCGTCCTCCCCGTTCCTCTCCTCTTGCACCGTCCATGCCGTCTTTTTTGTCCCTCCCACAACCAGTTCCCTCCGCGCCTTGCGTTCTACCCTCCATATACTCTCGTCATGGCCCCATCTTCCCCTCGCCGTCTCTTCTTTCATGTCATCCCCTTCTTTCCTGCGCTTGACCATGTCGTTCTTTGTACACTTTTCTCCATCTTTTCCCTCCTTCGCCCTTTATGATCCCCGCGCTGACGTCTCCTCAGCTCCTCTACACATTCCCCCAAACTGTCGGTATCACGGGCAGTCGCCCCTCGTCCTCCTACTACTTCATCTGCGTGCAAGGAGACGGACTATTCTACTTCGACCCGCACTACGCGTGGCCCGCCGTACCAATCAAGCCGTTTACGGGCGAGCCCGCTCATTCTACACATGCGGAGACGCATTCGACAGCCGCCACATCATCAACTCACGACGGGCGCCGCTCGCTGAGCCCCGACATCCCCCGCGGTGGCTCCATGAGCCCTGACGCATACACGTGCGGAAGGTCGCTGAGTCCGGACTTTACGCGCGGCGGATCGCTGGGTCAGAACTTCGTCCGCGGCGAATATATCGGCTGCGACTTTGTTCGCGCGACTGATTTGACGTGCGCGGACAGGCGCTGATGACGGAGGACGAACTCGTCTCCGCCTCGGACAAGAACGAAGGCGGCGACGCCCCGGAACGCATACCACTACACCCACGACGACAATGTCGCCCACGCCCACGCGGCCCTCGGTGGGCGGCGCGCTCTCGCCCAGGGAGGAGGCGCACTTTGCGCACGCGTACTCGGCACGCGCACCCACTGCTCCCGCGTACTAATACGCGGACGGCTTCGACGACGCGCGCGGGACGGACCTCGAGTACGACAGGGTCGTGCCCAAATATGTGTCGTACTCCGCTGCATACATTGACACAAGCGCCACCATCTTCACTCTTCTGCGTCGCTTTATCGCCAGCGTTCCTCGCCGTCACACGTCTGTCCGGCGTGTCCACAACGTCAAATCTTACCTCCACCCCGCTCTCACCGACGCTGAGGCTGGAACATATACTCCAGGAAGCGCTCGTTATGGCGGCACAGATCGGTTAGTTGCTCCAACCAAGATTAATATAGTCGCTCAAAAGAAGGCTTGGGAACGCCACAGTAGAGGTCCCGAGTCGTTGGTTCCCCCAGGGAACGGTCCGTGTATGTTGCTGGCTGTCGCGCCAGCTTAGCAAACGCGTATAACGCGCTGCTACAAGAATTGAATGCGTCCCCTCAGGTGAGAATCAACCCGAGCCCACGACGGCCCTGACACTGTAAAATTGCAATAATTCTCGGGACAATACGGAACCAAACTCAGAGGTCCGGCAGCGGGAGACAAAGTTCAGCGTCGCTCCAGCCCGCCAGTTTCAAGAGGGTGTCCCTAGTCACGTCGCCTCATCGCCCAACCGTCACCAGTCCCTAGCTCGGTTGCTCAACAGACGTGGCAAAGGCACTGCGCCGCGCAAGTAGCATTGGACGTGACCGGGGGTAAGCCTATCTCGTTGCATTGGAACGGAGTCTCCTGACACTCGACGGCTTGGGTGTCGCCGTCGTTGCTCGATTATTTGGCAGTTGCGTTGATTTAGGGTCTACATCACGTGGAAAATTAACGTCACCGTGAAGATACCCAGTGAATGGAAGCGCACGTCGCGGGCGTCGAGTGCGCTGTTACGTGCGACCCCCTCGACGATAGGCTGCGTGAACTCAGCCATTTGTTCAGGTGCAGAGGAGGGTGCTCACGTTAGCTATCGCAGCGGCGAAGAACGGTACGAGGGCAGCGATGGAGAATTTCATTGGAGTGGTTTGAGTGTTGTCTAACTGCGGCTCGCGTCCCTTAAATAGGATATGGACCGCCGTCTGGATGGGTTATTCGGGAAAATTGACGTTTAGTCCATCTCCATCCATTCACGCCACCGAGAGGAATTTTATTGGAGGCAAGTTCGGAACGCCGTAACGCGAACTTAAAATGCTAGCAGGTCATTCATCGGTTAGTAGCTCACACGCTGGGTTGAATTGAGCGGGGACCATATTGAAATCTTTAATAATAGACATCCAATGCAAAATCAAGAACGGCGAACTTGGGCCGTCCTGTATTTATTCAGAGACTCTAACGGTGGCGCGCCCGGGCGGGGTGCGATGTCCAGCCGATATTATGAAACCTGCGGCGTCGCGACGATATGCATTACCCCGCTGAAAGGATGATCGCGAGTTGCGGAAGATTGATCAAATGAATGTACTTTGAGACCTGGATTTTATGGATTACGACGGCAACGCATCGCATGGGAAGAGATTACGGAGATCACTTGTAAATCAAGAACGCGTCAGTGAGTGGGTTGTTAGCAGTGGAATGAATTCCCAAGTACCCGCTTCTCCGGAGGAATATTCCTCTGATATTTATGGGCGCAGACGTCGATTCTTTCCAAGCGGCCCAACACGTCAGGAGATGAATCGATAACGAAGGGAACTAGGAGGCCAATTGAATCGCAGACGTCACTTGAGGGAAGACCCATATTGGCAGTACTGGCCAACGTGGAGGATTGCTGTGGATACTCATTCAGACAGAGATCTCTAGCGCCATCGAGTAAGTCACGCGAGGTACGGCTTAATATATGGAATGAGTTTCCTGGATGCCCACCGTGATTTGAGGGCCACATTGATACCCGGCGATAAATGAAGTTACTGGATCTCTGCTATGACGAGTCCTGACGAGCAAGATACAGTGAGAAATGAGTTAAAGGAGCGGCAATGAGCGACTGGGCTTTATTTGAGTGTGTATCCGCTCACTGATCACCATTGACTGCGGTTAGACAAAATTCAGCTGTGTGCGATGATAATAATAAAGATCGATGCAACAGCTACTATCACGACCAAGTGTTCAGCTACGAAGCGCGGGTAGTCCGCGGATGAATTCCAGATGAAATCATGTCCGGCGGTTTTTGAGAAAGTGTACAGCCACTCTTTAGCAGGCCAAAGGTGGCCGAATCTCAATAGAGTGTATAGTGAAGGCAAATCTTCTCCCATTCCTGAATACGCTCCCTTTACAGCTTCTCCGCCATGCCTTCAGAACTCAGAGAACTGCTCCACAAGACCAACAAAAGTATTAAACGGCCCTTCCGCCAAAAAATCAAGATTCAAATCATGTCCACTTCCCTGTTCCACCACGACCTCAAAGCTCCGCGCGTCAGGCCAAAGAACTTTTTCCGCCGCTGCCAATGCCGCGACATCGACACACCGTCCAGTCCCGGCGCAAAACAGCTGGTCATCCGAGCCCAAGACCTTCGCAACGGGGCCAGTGTAGTGCGTCGTCAACGACGTCGTGGGCGTTTGAAAAAACGTAGACACTGAGGCCACGTCCATGGTGAAGCCGTCGAATATGAGCATTCGGGAAGAGAAGGCAGTGGGATCGGCGGGGTAGAAGATCGTACGGTTGGGGTCTGTGATGTACGCTGGGTCCAGGGTGCCCCAGCGCAGCGGGTCAATATCCCGCGCGCTGGGGAAGGTTGCACCGGGTGGCAAAGTGCCGGGTTCGATGATTAGGGAGGCCGTAAGGATGAGGCCGTCGAAGGGAGATTGCGCCCCTTCGACGATGGCGCCGAAATTCAACAAGCTGGACCCGGCGCTGTGACCCACGCCAATGATCTTCTTGAAGGGCTCGACGCCGGGGAGGATGGACGTGCTTTTGAGGTGACGGGCCACCTGCGATAGGGCACCCGCAACGGTCGGGTACTGTACGTCCGACGCATTTACGGGTCGCGTACTCAACCCGACGCCGACCCAATCGACAGCTAGGGAGGGCAGCCCACGGGCGCACGAAAAGGCTGCGTAGGAGTAGTTTCGGAACTCCTCCACTGGAGGCGACCAATATTGGCTGGTATACGTGATTCCGTGCACAAGAAGCTGTAGAGGGACGTCTGTAAAAAAGAACAAAATCCGAATCACTTGTGAAACGTCTCAAAACGAAATCTGATGGCACTGACCTGCATTCTCGGTGGACACACTATCCGGCTGACAAAAAACACCGTAGACGTCGTACGTGTCGTCCACACGGCGGAGACTGCTGGCGTTGTGGAAGTACGACTCGCCGAGCTCGTCGCCTTCGGGTCTCGGTCCGGTTGAACGTGCCGACCAAACGCGGTAACGCCGTGCTGAACATTTTCCCTCCACGTTCCCTCCACATCAATTCATGCGCCTTCACCTGTATCGTTCATTCGCCGTCAGCCACTCGCTCTCCACTGCACTTACACTCAATTGACGACTTTCGGAGCTCTTGAAATGGTTAGGCGGATTTATATTATACTCACACTTTATTTAGCTACTATCTTTGGCACTCCGTGTTCTGGACCTCTTACTTATCACACACCACGTCACCTTAGCAATCTCGAGGCAATCGTGATTCTGGATGCTGCGCGGACTCGGACTGCGCCGGGGATTGACTTCGGCATGGATTGGGCACCCAATGTCGGCGCTGAGCGGGGCAGCGTGTCTCCCTATACGTCTTTGCGCAGATTCCCGGTTCGTGGCACGCTGAAGGATTCACATTAGCCAACAGATTTATCACGGACATTTTACATACATTTATTTAGTTCCCATCGCTTCCGGGCTCCGGTGTCACGAGAGTACCTGAACAGCCGTCCCGATCATTACATAATCACGTTCCTTCTCTCCCACCTACCACGACAATCCCATCGTTTGCACTCGTCTCACGTCCCACACACTGAATTTTGAGCCCTCATCAAGCTAAGTGTTTTATTATTCATATCCTACTGATTATTCTACTTCTAGAGTCTTTCTCTTGACCATTGAGAAGGGGACGGCATTCTACGGCTCGGCGGCACTACTGGTACGACCTGGACACCACCTCGGTCCCCGAGAGGACCAACCTTCTCTTCTTCAGTGGAGCCCACCGCGAGGGGTGTCGGTTTTCCGTTACCGGAGTCCAGCTGAGTCTTTTGTCCTCTTTTAATTCCCCTCCTTCTCCATCCTCCATGTTGGCGTTTCTTTGATCATGACTTCGAGCTCCCCTCCTACTCCTTATCCCCTCTCCATCCCATCGAGTACTCCTCCTTCCACTATGCGTCTCCTCGTTCCCATGCCGATTCCGCGCACGCCCAATGCTCCATACTTTGACGAGCGCGGAGTTCGTGATTTTCTGGCCCTCATTCTTCAACATGGTTCGAATGCTGGCATTACTGACGCAGACGAGCTCGTCACCTTCATAGTTCGTTATTCCTCCGACCGAGTTCGCGAAGTCATTCAATATATCCCTGAGCTTGATGACGACGAACCTGGTCGGACGTGGAGCGCAGCAAAGGAGCAGATGCTACTCCTATATGGATGTCTCGACATGAGCGCCTGGTTTCTGAGCAAGATCTGATAGAGTTCTGTCGGGAGCAATCAGCTAAGTGTCCCTATTGCAATAAACTCGAAGTTGAGCAATACTTACGGAGTTTTCAATCGATCGCAGGCCCACTTGTCAAGATGCAAGAGATCACTACGGCCAAGCGCGATTTTTACTTCGTCAGCGGCATCCCGAGCTCAATCAAGAACTGGTTTATCGAACATGTTCCTGAGTCCCAGCGTAAGCGTTCGAATCCTATTCCTTTAGCTGACTCTGTAGGTATTCTTTATGATTACTTCGATCCTGACGCGCTATTACCTGGACTTTGGAACGACATCGACGACAAGTCTGCGCCTCGACAGAGTTCACCATCACCTGCACCTCCTGCTCCGATTTCGTCCTGTATCACCTCGCTACCACCTACGCCGATCCATTTGGACACCCCGAGCTCATCGACTACAATCTCCGCAACTGCGCGTTTCGCATTGGACGCTTCCGGACCACATACAGTGGAAGAGATCAGCACGCCACTTGAATGCATCGGCTTCTCGCACAAGGATATAAGTGCAGACGACGAAACTCTCAAAGTACCCCCCTCCGCCAATCCCATCGACTCCGTTCCACGCGAAAATGACACCTCGAGCACCAACGATCGTCTGAAAATACCCCCCTCCGACGAGCTCCCCGAGAATGTGGTGTGTAGAGTTGATTTCGGTGCGGGGAAGCCTCGTATTATTGATCGACGGTATGAGGAGCGTCCTGTCTATTTCTGTGCTATGAAGCAGGCCACTGACCGCATTTCCGAGCCTGTCGACGCTTTCGACCAAGACCCAAACCCTGGATCCTCGGTGCTCCAAGATACGGAGCTAAGTGCTGATTATGCCCTTTTTGACCCCGATTTCAACGCAACTAACGGAGACCGGCACGGCTTTGAGAGTGCATTAGCTTTTCAACGGAGATTTCATGCGAAGTCAATGATGAATTAGAGCGATATCTCGCATGCGGTGCTGGCGATTACGACGAATTCCAGATAAGTCCGATTTGTCCTTTCAGTGATCGTGATTCTGGCACGATTACAGAGAGTGACGTTGAGAGCATCTTCGATTTGGTTCTTGAGCCCAAGATCAAGATATGCGATAGCGATTCACTGAGTTCTTGTTCCCTCTACAGAGATTTTAACGACGGATTTGACACAGGCACGGACTTTTTCGATTATTCTCCACCCCGCGATGTTCAAGCCACCGAACTCGATATTCCCTCTTGCGACCTTCCAGGCCTTTCGCCGGCGATCTCGGACGAAGTCAACAACGAGCTAGAGCGATACCTTGCGACCGGCGGATCCGAGTTCGACATACAGGCGAGTTTAAATTTCTCTTTTGTTGATCGAGATTCAGCCAGCGCCACAGGAAACGAAATCGGAACCATCTTCGACTCTGCCTCTGAGTACCAGGCCGAGACCGAGCCCGACCTTTATGCGTGGAGTTCTTCGTTCCCGACTGCGGACTCTGACCACAATTTGGAACAAGGTACGGATTATGCCCCCACTTTCCCCCATGCAACACCGAAGCCATCGAGCTCGAAACACCCCCATGTGACACGGATTCGACTTCAATTAACGACGCTCACCATATTCAACACGATTTGTGCAAGCCTTTTATTTTTCCCAAGCCTTACACCGAGCAATTGAGCAACTACGAGCCTTCCACACCAGCTGAGCCTTTCTTTTCTTGCGCATCTTATGTTGATTATTTTATGCCTGAGTTATTTGAGTCAGATTCGGAGTTTTGCATCCCTCAGGACCGAGTTTCCGAGTCTATAGTTCCCACGGAGTGCCTCGAGCCCGAAGATGATCCTCCGAGTTATCAAGAATCGATTTCTCCATCGCAGTCGAGTTTCAAGCGCTCAAGTCATCGATTTAAAGCTGAGTACATGCGGAATATTATTCTATATATCGCTGTTTGTTGGCAGTTTTTCTTCAGAGTCCTTTACGGCTTTGCGCTCGGTTTCTATGGTGTCTCACGATCTCGCGGCGAGTCGAATACCGTTCGAGATTCCGAGCATGCGACCGAGCGTGAGGAAGCCCCCGACATCTCCGAGGATGAATTAACCGAACTCGAAGTGCACGATCACAAGGCTACGGACTTTTGCGGACAGGACACTATTGAGATTCCAGCTGATGTCGTACCCCCCGATAAGAGCTTCCATTCATTTCAAAATATTGATTCCTTTCACTTCACTGAATATTTTTATTCCCCAGGTGAAAATGATGATTTTGCGGGATTTCAGGGGCGAAATCCTAAGTACCCCCCTCTGTGGAAGTACGACTCGCCGAGCTCGTCGCCTTCGGGTCTCGGTCCGGTTGAACGTGCCGACCAAACGCGGTAACGCCGTGCTGAACATTTTCCCTCCACGTTCCCTCCACATCAATTCATGCGCCTTCACCTGTATCGTTCATTCGCCGTCAGCCACTCGCTCTCCACTGCACTTACACTCAATTGACGACTTTCGGAGCTCTTGAAATGGTTAGGCGGATTTTATATTATACTCACACTTTATTTAGCTACTATCTTTGGCACTCCGTGTTCTGGACCTCTTACTTATCACACACCACGTCACCTTAGCAATCTCGAGGCAATCGTGATTCTGGATGCTGCCGCGGACTCGGACTGCGCCGGGGATTGACTTCGGCATGGATTGGGCACCCAATGTCGGCGCTGAGCGGGGCAGCGTGTCTCCCTATACGTCTTTGCGCAGATTCCCGGTTCGTGGCACGCTGAAGGATTCACATTAGCCAACAGATTTATCACGGACATTTTACATACATTTATTTAGTTCCCATCGCTTCCGGGCTCCGGTGTCACGAGAGTACCTGAACAGCCGTCCCGATCATTACATAATCACGTTCCTTCTCTCCCACCTACCACGACAATCCCATCGTTTGCACTCGTCTCACGTCCACACACTGAATTTTGAGCCCTCATCAAGCTAAGTGTTTTATTATTCATATCCTACTGATTATTCTACTTCTAGAGTCTTTCTCTTGACCATTGAGAAGGGGACGGCATTCTACGGCTCGGCGGCACTACTGGTACGA
Source organism: Mycena sp. CBHHK59/15 (assembly GCA_029204085.1). Classification (NCBI taxonomy): domain Eukaryota; kingdom Fungi; phylum Basidiomycota; class Agaricomycetes; order Agaricales; family Mycenaceae; genus Mycena; species Mycena sp. CBHHK59/15. The sequence continues at coordinate 416,596 of JARGXW010000043.1, read as the reverse complement.
CCTGGACACCACCTCGGTCCCCGAGAGGACCAACCTTCTCTTCTTCAGCGTTGCTTTTGAGCCCTGCGAATACATCGGTGGGATCCTTCGGAACGAGGACGTCGACGTGGACGGGGATAAGAACAGACGAACAGGCACAAGAAGCACCTGTCGCAACGGAGATGCTGGAGAGGAGAAGTAGCGCACACAGTAGTCCAGGCATATCGGAAATGTCACCATCTGGGTTTGTGCGGGCTGGATCTTTATAGTGGTTGTGAGACAGGAAGTATGGAAGGCAGCGGTTCCCCAGGTTCAGGAAGTAGACATGTAGGTCGTAAGATGCTGACAGATCATGTTTCGCATTGGCCCTGCGGAAACAATAAAACTCTGATGGATGTCAGGCCATGGTCAGTTGACTGCACGAATATTTTAAGAGCAGACAGGCACGGGAAACTCTTGGTACGACATCCAGACTTGACGTTGTCATACAGAATACCTGCCCTCTTGATCATTGGGAAATTCAGGTTCTATGCGCCAAAGCAAAAAAACTCCAAACCAATCAACTGGCGAAATCCTGAAGACGAAACACGTCCTCCAATACCCCCACCCAAACATCCACATCCGCCTCGAACCCAATCTCCCCCGCCAGCTCTCCGAGCTTCTCTGTCTGCCCAATCCGACCCCCATATCGAATCGAGTCGAGGCGCGGGAACAAGCGGTGAAGATGGCTCGCGAGCAGGGTTGTATCCGAGGCACATGAAGGCGGGAATGAGTGGAATAGCAGGCGTTTGAGGATGTGCGACAGCACTGGTGTCGTGGATAAATGTGGGAGGAAGGTGAGGTCGACGACGAGATCGACTTTGAGTGCAAGAAGCCGGGGGAAAGTAATTGCGATGCGTGCAAGGGATATGAGGTCGACACCAGAAGCTGAGGGGATCGAGAGACACTGAAGCGACCCCCACCCGAGCGCAATTTCCATGAAATCACCAAAACTGAAAGTGCGGCAGTCTGTCAATCGGAAGGTCTCTAATGCCGTGCATACCGAGACACAGGCGACGTCTCCGATTTCTGCAGCCTTGAACTTCAAGTATTTCAGCGTCCCCGCCCATTTCTGCGCAATCAGAGCGCAGATATCCTGCGAGCGAGCCAACTCCGTCGTCTCTCCGTACCCGCTAATGGTGATAGATTGAAGGCTCGTTGCACCGAGCAGTTGCAGGAGCGCCGGCGCGTGGGTGTACGTCACATACGGCATCCGCAAGTGCGTGAGCGCCACGCAGGCAGGAAACTGCGCCAACACAGGTTGAAGGCTCAACGCGGGGTGCAAGTCATGGTAGAAATCAATCACGAACGAATGCAGTCTCGGCAGAAATCCGCCATCGCGCCTCAAATCGGCGGGCGTCAGCGCATTGAAGTTGGGGAGTACGAGGGACTTGAGCGACTCGGTGAATTCGGGGGGAAATTGGCGAGGGTGGCGGCGCACACGCCGTCGAGCGTTAAATGGGTGAGTCGTGGGATGGGAGTGCGGAGATGCTTGCAAAGCTGTCGGTGCAGTGGAGATTTCCCAAGAAGACCCCCTGCCATGCGGGGTCCATCCATATGCTGCAGCCCAGAATGGTCAGATTGAGGAGGAGCGGCCCTGGGCAGGCGTTGAGCTGCGCCCATGTTTCTTCGTTCAGGACAATGTTTAAGGTTATAGCGACTTCAAAGTTTTGACTTGTTTACTGCCAAAAGCGGAACCGTGATGTGATGACATGCACTGTACGAGCCCTAATATTACATCAGTACGAGCACCAAATTTCTTTGACGATCCGCTATGCAGGAGGCAGACTGTAATGGACCAAGGGTATGTCTTCCTCCCCACCATTGTCCTCGTCCTCTTCCCTTCTGCCCTCCCCGCGGCCTGCTTGCTGCGGGCGATGCCCACCCACACCTCCTAGCTCACGTCGTTATGGCATTGCTCCACATCCGGCCCGAAACCACGTGACTAGTGTGCCTGAATCTCTTCCGACCACTTCTTACGCTACTCGCATTGTCGTCGCTTTTCCGAACCAGCGCAACTTTGATGTCCAACAAGACAGCTCAAAATTGTAACATATGTTTGGGACTCTTTTATTCGGACCATTGTATGCCATGCTCCAATTTCGGTATTCTGCCATGAACAGAACCATGATCTATGACCGAAGTATACATCTCTAATATTGCAATTTTCTTTGGCCGCGAATTGTGGCCTGGCCTTGACACATGTACCAAAATCCAATTCTCCGTGACGGCGGTCCTTAAACGCACCTTCTTATATGCCTATACAACCTTACGAAACCGATTTAAGTACCTTGGGCCCTCCTGGAGCACGGGAGGGTTTCGGGGACATGGTACATCCCTCTCGCCAGTGCCTGCAGGCTGCGAGTTCAGAATACGAAATCAGCAGGAGTCAGGGTACCCAGGGGCCTATCCCTGGCTATCTTTCGCTCGGCCCCTCCTGTAACGGTTCTGTTGCTCTGGCTGTTACGGAGCAAAGTGAAGAGCAACGGGTTGGTACCTCCCCCAATATTATGGTTCCAACTGAACACTTATCTGACGAAGCGATGGTAAATGTTGAGATGGAACCGAATCCCCGAGATGATATTGTCGAAGGTACTGACCAACGTTTGGACGTGAGCATGGGAGATACAGAGGTGTTAAATGAACTGTGTTCAACTAATAATAATATGCAAGCGAGTACACAAAAGCACACGGCCAACGAGAATAATATGAACCTAGATACCAACACAGAGTATTCGCATGCCCAAGATAATTTACCCCACCAGCCAGATGATGCTCGTGTGGATGGAAACAGCTGGGAAGCTGAGAACATAGCCGTACGGAGAAGGCATAAGCCTCCGAGAGTCCTTAAGTCAGGCAAATTCACTCGCTCAAACTTAACTATTGGCTCACTTAACGTCGCCGGTCGGGATGCGACCATGTCGATGCACAACAAGAACCACAAATTTCAATTCCTGAAGCAGACAATTGACACAAACAATCTGGGAGCCCTTGGAGTACAGGAACCTAACTTCGACAAAGATTCAGCTACCCAATTTAACAACATCTTTGGAAGATGGTTCAAACTGTACCACTCAGCCCACCCGGAGAAACCATTAGCACTAACATTTGCGGCATGCTTACCTTTCTTATTTCCCTTGGACTTCTTCTTCCAATGTGCTGGATATTTGCCCTCTTTTCCACCTCCTTTCGCAAAACAATCCTTCGCGCGGTGGCCTGGCTTGTTACAGTTGAAGCAAGTCTCCTCGGAACTACTCTGGTCCTTGCGCGAGAACATGGCCGATGATCCTCCTGCGGATTCAGAGGCTTTCTCCTTGCGGCGGCGGTCTTCATCAAGAATCAACGAAATTAATTCAAGCGAAGTCATTAGCGGCTGCATGGAGACAGGCAAGGGACTCCCGGTACTAGACTGTGCAGCAGCCTTTTGGTTCAAATTCTTAGTAGCCAGGTGCGGAGATGTGAATTGATCCCAATTCTCTGGGAGGGACGTTATCAATGCCATGACAAAATCTTCGTCCTTCACGTCGTCACCCATGGCCAGAAGATGATCCTTTATAGTACGCATCTCTTTGATGTGTTCGGGAATATCGGTCCCATCGTCAGCAATTGTGCGATATAATCGCCGCCTGTAAGACATACGACCCAAAGTTCCTTGGGACTCCTTAACCATCCGAATCTGACTCCACATTTCAGCGGCAGTTGTTGCGCCTGAGATATGCACCATCTGGGAATCACCCAGAGCCAGTTCAATTTGACTTTGTGCCTTGCCGTCCAGTTTGATCCATGCCTGAATTGCCTTCGTTTCGTCGGCAGTTGGTGCACTTGGATCTGCTGCAGCGGGCTTTCCCTCTGTTCCATCGACATACTCAAGTAAGTCTTTGTCACGGAGCACTGCTATGACGCGACGTTTCCAAGCCAGGTAGTTGTCGTCGTTCAACAGTTCAATTCGATGCGAGGATGTTTCGGGTGCCATGATTTCGTTTATAGGACGGATAGAGATAAGCTACTAGTAGCAGGCGTAGAAAATCTCCGGTGTATGCCGAGTGTAATAAAGTTCAAGTTCTCAAGTTTATCTACGTGAAGAAGTTAATGGCGGGGCCCATAACCTATTGGCGCAGATTTATTGAGTGGGGATTTGGACGCGGTGAGACGTCCGACTTCACGTTGATAGTAGTTGTAATCAAAAATAAGTTAGTTTCATAGTACGAAATACAACAGCTTAAATACTACGAGTGAACAGCCTCGGCGAGTCATAGCCCGAGTCATAAGAAGGTTCTCCTTCGTTCTACAAAGGTATAAGTTATTCTACAGTGTTCTACACGGCACAGGTTTGCACTGGCGGCTTGTCTGAGATGCCCGAAGGCAGTGGTTCCAACATCATTCCACAGTTGTCTCTGCACCATCTTGACCAGTTACGACCGATGTCCAAGTATCGCACACAGGTTCTTCCACTCGATCTCCCTTGGGCTCGCCGCTCCTCTGCGTCTGGTGGGATCGTCTCGCGGAACGACCGCGGGCCGTGCGGCGTGTACTAGTATCAATATAGCTACTCGTTCTCAATATCCTGCTGCCCGCACGTCCAACGACCCCTCGATCTTGGAGGTGACGCCGTTCTCCGATCTGGCGGGGCTCATGAGCCAACACCTGCACTTCGAAAAAGCATAACTATGTGCAGGCGCCTAAATTCCACGTCGGCTTCGGCGTATTGCGGTGTGCCGTGAGATTCGAAGTTTCGTCGCTCCTTCTTCTTCCTCGAACCCTTTGCCATACAACACATCTCTGTGAGGCACCGCCGCGTTGCGTTCTCTTCGTTGTACCTCCTTTGCCTATACGCCGATGATTCTTCTCCCACTCTCTCCGCGCAAATCGTCGAATTCAGACTCCCACCATGTCGTTTTCATAATCGCCTCCGAAACGGGGTTCGAAGCCTCTTGCGTTCTCCATCGCTGACCATCATAGGCTCGTCCCCGGAATCACAAATTCACTGACTCCGACTTCCGGTGAGATCGATGTCTATAAATCCGTTCTGCTGCGTCAGCAGAAAATCCACGGATACGCTTCGTTCGATATGCCCTCTCACGTATTTATGTGCACACACCTCGCCGTATTCTCAAGAGAACCTCCTTACCGGCAGCAATACATCCTGGACGTCCTTTGGAGGTCAGACCACGAGCCGCCCTTGGTTAGCTCTGTCACACAGTGATGCTCTGTTCCTCCATTATAGATACACGATACACCGGGCCACCATGGAACACCGAAGTGGAGATGTCTAACCGCGAGACAAGGGAAGAAGACTTGGCGCCTCGAGTCTCCTTGACAGTTCCGTTCTTCGCGCCGGTACTATGTAAGCCACCAGATGTTTCACCTCCGTCCGGGAACCTGATAAGTGACCAAAGTTTGGCGTCTCTCGTCATGCAATATAACCACAGGTGTGAGTAGTATTAAACTCGACAGTTGATTGGCCATTGTCCATTACACGTACTATTAATGCTCCGCAGCGCTTTTGATGGATAGCATGGCCTCCGACTCGGTGCCCAGTCGCAGAAGATACCGCGAGACCGATATAACACTGCAGTGTGTTATAATTCAGAGGGAATTTATTGATCTTCCTGCGTCGTCCTTCCCCCCTCCTTCATCTACTCCGCCCGTGCATGATCTTGCTGCCAGATACGGATCCTGCGGCAATGAGTGACCCCGCGCTGTCGCTTCTCCCTCCCGAACTCGCCACACAGCTCCTATTCACCCGATACGTATGGCGGGAACTTCTGCGGTGCGTTACACGCGATAATCTTCGGCCACTTGCTCATCTGTCTCTGACCAGGTATTCATATGGGACATTCTCAGCAATCTGAAAGGGGACTACATGCTGCTTTTCAAACACAGATTGGGGTGGCCAGTAGCGGCGTATTTTCTGTCGAGGTGACCACAAGCCACCTCCTCCGAGTGTCATATTAACATCGCGCAGAATCACCTCCGCTGCGGCTGCGATTGGATGCGTGGTTTTCCTGAGTACGTGGGTTGCGTCCTGCCAAAAAAACGATCCCCTTATGTTTACGCAGCCTATCCTGTCAGAGATTGCCAGGCCTTTCATCTTGCGATTGCACTCCTTTTTCCCCTCGCCATCCCTTTGACATCGCTCCTTTTCTTCTTCCGTGTGCGTGCTGTATACTGCTGCGCACGGACAGTGACTATCGTCTTTGGCCTCATGTGGCTTGCCATACTCGGAACAAGCCTCATCGTTCCGATTGCGACCCGCGGCGTCAACATCGGACCCACCCCCTACTGTAGTCTGGGCGAACTGGCAGCGTATGCCGCGATCATCGGTCTCAATCCAGGATTGTTCGACACTGCAGTTTTCCTCGCCATCTCGTACAGGCTGGTTGGAAATACCCATGTCGAGTATCATTCTTGGAAACAAAAGGCATCCGCATTCTTCACAGGGGCGTACCTCCCGTCCTTCTCCAAGTCACTCTTCGTAGATGGCCAAATCTATTACATGTCAGCCCTCCATCGATGTTTCTGAACTCACTGAGACTCTTTATTTTCAGGATTACTGTGGTTACCAATATCGTGGCCTTCGTCCTGTTGTGCGTTCCCGGTCTTGGACCTGCGTACAGCAGCTTCCTGGTCGTTCCTAACGTGATGTTGACAAACATGATGGCGTGTCGTGTGTACCGACACACGCGACTGGACCTCGGACAGCAATCGTTCCTGTTTCCCACCATCCAACGTAGCCGTAGCGACCTGGCACAGAATATCGGAGTTGAATTAGGGGCCCAATCCCACTCGTTACACTTCGCATGTCCAAAAAAGGAGACGGGAACAGACTGCGAAGTTGGCGAAACGGCGGATACGCTGAAAGGAAACGAGGAGTGCTAACCAAGCTATCGATCTTTTATCCGAACGATACGCGGCTGGGTATCGGGGATAAATCCAAAGGTTCAACAGGGATTTACTTTCTTTGAGCCTGTCGTGTTCTTTACACATGCGGTGTACGCGGAACACTCTACTACTACAATCCATTCAGTCTCAATTCGGCTGTACTGATATTATTGTATTCATCAAATATTACGCCTCTGGAAACATGACCCTGGTTTTATTTTAGCTGAATTGTTTTCAACTGTAGGCGCACGAGCTGGAATCCTCCGAAGTTGAACACAGGCTGTGTTAGTGACCGCTGTCATCCTGAAACGCCATCGGCTGAGCCGATTCAGCTCCCACCCGTAGCACGCAAGAGCAGACATCTCCGGATCCTCTCCTCCACACCACAGTCTATGGTCTACACTCTCCGACGCCGACGAGAACGGCGCCATGCGCAAGCACATTGATTCCGTTTCACAATCGGATTGTACCCATCCTCTTCTCTCAATGTCTTTACTTGCATGAGCAGTCCATTCCCATGAGTCAATGACATACATTCAATATTGCTGCGAACACTGCTGCCACCAAATGCTGCGCTGGCAGAGATACTTGGGCTGGAAGTGTGTATCGACTGAGCGTTACGATTTAGAAGTAAGCCGGAGGCTGTGAAGCTCATGTGCAGGGCGAGGGAAAAAGAGGAAGATACTGATGTGAGAGATGAGAGGTAACGAGACGCAAACTAAAGTCCAATTCCATATAGTAGTTTCTTATTTATGCGCAGCAGCACAGTGCCGCACACTGCCGCACACAGATGTGCAGAGCGATGCGCTACTCCAAGCGGTCAAAGTAGCCGCGTTTGAATCGAAAAATCGTCTCACGGCGCTGGAAGTCGTGGTCTGTGCCGGAACGCGCTAGCAGAGTTGGGCACGATGGGGTATCACCTGGTATCACCGAGAATCTGCCAAATGCGCTGATTAACCGCGCTGTCGCTGCCGAATCTGGGTAGGTAGCTAGGTAGGTAGGTAGGTAGCATTACACGGCACGGTCCCACTCAGGAACACCGAAACTTTGGTCATTTCTGTCGGTTCAAACCCACGGAAAGCGAAACTTGAGCTTGCAGTGAGCGTGAGTTTCGGGGTGGAGAGTGTCGACAGACGTACATGATCCCATCTCATGACCCAAGCACATTAATAGAAGAGTGTTGAACCGTGTTCAATTGGTGTACAATGTATAGGACTAGACACCGGATCACCATGATGGTGGTCCTAATCCAAGAGTGTACATGTACCACTCCTTTCTCCGTGCCGGACTCCACATTCCCTCCGTTCCATCCTCGCACCACCTACTTCATCAGGGAAAACCTCCCAAGAAATTTTTGTGAATTTTTTTCGTAAATCTTTTTGTGGGGTTGAACATTTTCGAAACTTTCAAACATTTTCGTCAAATGCAGGTAAAATGCACTCAAATTTGCACATTTTCTAACCCTCAGATATAATTTCCCCAAATTTTACTTACTTCTTCGACCATTTAGTACTGAGATTATTTTATGTTCCTTCCCTGGTGTATGATGCATCACAGAAGAATGAAGGTTCCATCGAGACCCTTATGTGTAAACAACACTCTGGTCAAGAAATTAGACTCGGGCCAACACATTCAATGAATTGGTGGGCTGGGGACTCAAGTTACCAGGCAAGGTCAACGAAGACTGACATGTTCATGCAATGATTGCAAAGTTACTAACCCCCAACGTCCGAAAAGATCCGGGCCTTCGCAACGGTTACCGCGCACGTGTACCAAATATGGTTCGTTTTGATCTGATCTCGTCACCGCGCCTCTCTCTTCCTCCCACTTCCACTCCCACTTCCCGTTCCACTGTCTTTGCCTCCGCCTTGTTCCAACTTCCTCAGAACCATCTTCTCATTATCCCGACTTACCAGAGCCTCGTTTGTATGCATTCTCTTGCAATGTGGGGTCCTTTCAAAGTGCATATACATTGTACTGTATCCCATCGTGTTCTGACCTTTCGAGAGCAGGATCGTCCCATCATGATATCCTGCCCTACATGTATCAGTATGCGGATTCTTTCCCCACTTGTTATTTGTCTGACAACGATGATACTGACGTGCCACGTAGATGTACGTACGTAAATACGTACCTACACCCCGCCATCGTCCATGGCAGTGCCTGCCGTCACCCTCATCCAACTCACTGTCCTTGGACTCCTCTGCCCATGCATTATGGGCCGCAGGGTAGACTCATAGCCCCAGTAAGTGTGTGGCCTCTGTCACTGTTGTTTGGCATTGATGATTTGTAATATTCCTCGTAGACCGGACTCGTTTACAATGTCGACCACCGTGTCTTCACACACTGTTCTGCTGTGGATTGTCCAGAGGCCTGCCCGGATTTCCCCCCAGGTCTGTGCCACACCTCATTGCATCTTGTTCACCTGCTAACCCTCCTTGTTTGTCTGCTTTGTCCACCGTTGCAACATGCTGCCCCTAGTGGAGATACACAGACTAACTCTCAGCGACACGGGAGACGGAGTCAAGGTATGATTGTCCTTGTTGTTGGTTCGTGGCACGGCTATCTATACTAATGGGGCTAGCCACAATCTCCGAACCGCCATTAACCCCCTGCCAATCCCGTAATGCCCTGCTCCACCAGCAGCATGTAGATCCACATGAAGGGAGTAGCCTTGACACATTAGAATAGTTGTATACCTTAGCAATGTCTTATATAGATTTGAATGCCGTACATTTTCCCGCCATCTTCTGTGCATTCAAGTGTGATATCTGAAGGAACTGGCAATATAATGTACCTACAACTGAGTGTACATTTATGCAAACTTTGCACAATTTTTCGCAATTTTCTTGGGGGGTAAGATATTTTGGTACATTTTCAGTCATTTCAGCAACTGAAGGAATTTTATGAAATTTTCTCGCAAAATTTGTCAGAATATCTGAGGGGGGTTTCCCTGATGTTAGCAGCAGATGTCTGAGCAGTTGATGTTGGTGTAGCCCGGCTGAGGCGGTGGCGGATGAAGTGCGGTCGATGCTTGCTGCGAACCTGTGTAAATGAGGAACGTGAATACGACTGTATGCTGTGCGCGAAATTTCTTGTGGAGAGATCCTCGGGTTCCAGTTGGCGCTGTCGAGGCCATTTTATGCTCAGAATCCGCCCTCGCTAGTCGACATAGATATCAACGGCCCCAACGTGAGAATATTGCGAGGCAAGCCCGATAGGTACCCGGTTACGGGATGGAGTGATTATCAAACGATTGGTATACTGTCAGAAAAGCGGAAGATCAAGGCTCGAAGAGTAGCTAAACTTGGAAGTATGCTTGGCCGTTGGAGTATCTGGTAGGGATCAGATTCTTACCAAACGCAATATGGGACAAACTGACACGCCGAGAGCTTGCACTCGAGTCAGTTTTCAAGTGACACTGCGATCGCTGCTGGGATAAAAACCAATGTGTGGGGAGTCAATGCTGGTGGCAACATCTTTAGTTACACCAGTGATGACAGCAACCCCTGGGTTCAGGTCGCTGGTGGCCTCGCCGATATTGGTGTGGGTGCGGATGGCGTGGTTTGGGGAGTCAACTCGGATGACACTATTTTCCGCTGGATCCGTGATTAGCCTCCTCTTCGTGCCTTTCGTCAAAATGCCGTGCGCAGGAGCTATGCTGCCACGGCCACACGGACTGTTTCTCATCTTGTACCATCACCTGTTTTGTTTTTTCATATTATGTATACTTTCTGTTTTTTCATCGGCATGGACGAGCCGAGTTTCAATTACTCTAAAACTTGTTGATACCTTTATGCACCCGAAGGCTATATTTCATCTGAATTGGATACTCACTACGTTCAGCCGTCCCTTAAACTAGTTACTTGGATATATTCTAGCCACCTCAACGCTCGTAAACGGCCGCGCGCGTCTAGGCGGCTAAGCTATAGGTGGCTAGACGCTCATAGCCGCTCACCTGTGCCTGTCTCGACGAGGCGCTCATATACGACTCTCGGACCGTCTCGGCAGGCGTCGGGTCTAGGCTAGGGCACAAAACCGTCCCGTAAATTTACAGGAAACCGGGCCGTAAAACCGTTACGGCGCGGAATTTTTTTGAAGCCGTATGTAGTCAGGTGTGCCTCGAGATTGGTTTTCGATACCTTGAATTGACTGACTAAACAGTTGAGCGGGCTTGTACATGTGCCAGGAAGCTCACAGGAAATACGAAAAGCGCTCCAAAAGCGAAAATTTGCATCCGCAGCGAAAAATTTGGTATTTTGACCTCTTAGGTGGGTCGGATATAGAGTAAAACAGCCCGTCGGAACGAAATTTCGTAGAGTAAAACAGCCGAAATTTGGCCTAAAAATCCGACCGACCTCAGTAGTGACCGGGGGCCTCCGCTAGCTTGGGGTCGCTGTCGGCTAGGTGTCGGAGATGCCGTTAGCTGATGGCTAGGTGCCGTTAGTTCTGGCTAGCTTCCGTTAGGTGTCTGTGTAGCTCTGGGTACGCCGCGGGGGCTACCATCCTTCTGCGGCTAGAAGGGCGCTGAATGCAGTGATTGGGGAAAGATTGTGTAGGTCAAAGAATTCATTGACAAACAGAGAGCATTCATATCATAAAACATCAGAGTCGCCTTGTCGAGCACAATTTCAACAAACACGACATTTCCTTCCACCTAGACTGGTAACTCAGAAGTCAGAGCCATTGGAGCCAGGATCAGTGCGCCACTGTCCACAGAGATCGGTTTCGTATCCTCCCTGTTATAAGGCCAGTCAGTGACAATCGATGTACAGGCACTGATATTCTTTACTGACTTGTTTTCCGTTCACTCCGCCAGTGTTGCACTGATCGACAGGTTCCCGGAGGAGCCGGTTACAATTTCCATCGATCACAAACGAACAGCTTAGAAGTTCAATCAATCCACCAATAAACAGACAGTAAAATCAATATTGGCACGTACCCATTGATCGCTTCACCGCTGACAAGGACTGTGAAGGTCCCATAGTTATACCGGGCCTAATATGAATAATGTTGGATCACATAATATGGAAGAGGACTTTGACCTACCCAGACAGTTTGTCCGTTCGTCACAGTGCTACCTATAACCTTGCTATAGGAAAATCTCAGTTTAGACACACCGGTACCAGACAAGTAACATACCCACACCAGTCATCGATCACAGATACAATCGGAGAGCGGTCCGCCTACTTGATCCTCAGTGATCATATAGTGTCGAGATATGTATAATCGATTACCTTAGTTCCGGTGTTGTAGCAAGTGACAACCTCTGGTAGGTTATGAGACAAGATAAATAGATAGAGAGGACCAGCGTACCAGGGCCAAGACGTGGGACCAACGCAGTACTGTTCTTGTATGCTATAATATCATTTGTTGTCCGGCTGTGTATCGGATTCTAGACTCGGGGCACTTACAGACTCCTTGCTCAACGCTCAGCCACTGTGAGAGGCCTCTCAGTATTACACCAATGAAATATGGTGGATCACACAGACCTTCGCCGGAGCATCAGTGACGTCCCCTTCAACACGGGCTACAACAGCAGCATCGGCAGAAGCTGCCATGGCAATTGCGACGAGAGCTGAGATAGAGAGCTTCATGATATCTGGAGGAGTTATGAATGGAAAGAAATGTGGATTGTTCGATAACAGAGGAGGAGGAGGACTGTCTGTGCGGTCAAGTACCGAAGCTCATCAGTGGGACAATACCTGCTTTTATAGCTCTCAGTAGGACCACCTAGTCCGAACTCCTTATGCTGTGAAAGCCAAGTATGGCAGTTGCGCTGTTAGCGGCGATTCGGGAGAAGCTGAGTAAGGTTCAAAAACGGCCGCGATTAAGGATCACATTCCGATCCCAAGTTCAAACGGCCTCGCTACTTTTAACTGATGCATATCCCGTACAATCGTTTTCTCGCCAAACTGCTTACAATTCCTCCTTGATCTACTTAGTAGTAGTAGTGTTGCCGCGGTCCGGTCCAAGGTCCGGTTCACTACCTCGAACTGGAATTCGGGTTCGGTTCAGACAAATTCCTGAACCTTGGACTGGACCCAGGTTTTGTGGAATATTACACAGCTGTGTGAAGTGTTCATTTTAGTCCTGCACTATCAGTCGTTCGGTGCAGCCGGCGTTGTTACATGTGCATTTTTCCCCTAGCATTGTCACAGAAGTGGATCTTCATTGCTATTCCCGCAACAGGCCCGATTCCAACGGCAAGGACGACCCGTCAACTTTCGATGAATGCCGGGATAGCCTTGGAATAGCCACTGCGTTCAGGCGGTCCGGAGACCAGGGTTCTAGGAGGCCGTTTGCCGACGGGACCTCTGCCAACGGACCTTATGATGTCGGCAGACTCGGTCTCGGCCCGTCGGCACACGGCCACAGGGACACAGCCTCGGTCTCCGGGCCGTCTGAACGCAGTGAGTCATTCCTGCCAGACTGCCCGTGCTGTGGAATTTCCATTACTTACTTTATACTGTGTGGGTCCTCAACAATTCCGTCCCAGTAAGTAGACTGAAAGAGTTTTTTTTTATCTTGGGAGGGCCAAATTTACATCATCCAATTCAGCAATGTCGAAACTACAGCCTAATCTAACAGTTTTGGTAATTGGGACAGTCAGAGTAAACACTTCAGATGTGATTAAGGCATGTGCTTCAAAAGTGCTTCTGGAATTTGTTTTTGGCTTGAATCGTCGGTGAAGTACATCTGGCCATGACTGTCCCCTTTTGCACGACGCTTCAGATGCGCTTGTAGATGTACTCTGCGTCGGATAATTTTATTTGATAGTTATCAGTTCTGAAGCACAATTCTAAAGCACATTCGAAGCGCTTCAGAATTTCGACACTTCTCCCACGTTTTAATAAATTACTAAGCACATTTGAATCTCTGGCTTAAGCACCGCTGAAGCACCTACTCTGACCATCCCTATTAAATGTTTTCAACCTTTCTGAATCCTGCAGTTTCAGATGTGTTTCAGCCAGATTTTTTTTTATTTAGAACCAACAATTTCGGCAATGTTGTCAGCTGGGGTCAAATTTCACTTTCCCGGAGTAATAGGCACGAAAATCACGGAAGTTTCAGACTGGCATGATTCATGATAAGATGGATAAGAGGTAGAATGGAAATTCCATTTATGAACGATATCCCGCTGAGTCCGGTCTGGACGCATGTCAACACTCTCGACACCCCGAGTCCGACATTCCAATTCTCTAAGGAAGTTAAAAAATTAAGACCAAGACTTTCCCGTCCAAACTGCTACGCCTGCGGGAGAATTTGAGGAGAACAGGAAAACAGTGTTGCACCGTGACAAACATCGCTGACATGGAGGTTCAAGTTCTCAGCTCTGAGTTGTGGGAGTGGCAGTCATATAAATAGCGGAGGGTTGTTAAACAGATTAATCCTTGGACGTGATGCTGAGTGTTAGAATGGTCTCAACGTCCACGGGAATTCATATCGGGAATGTTTCAAAGACCGCTGGCAATGCACACGGAGATTTTACAACAGTCACACCAAAGATTGCCAAGTTTCGAGTTCGAAAACGAGCTAAGCCAAATGGAAACTGTAAGTTCACGGAGCGATGGGCTGCCTAGGTAGTATGAGCACACTTTCAAACATCTCATGCCCTGAATCAAGGGCAGTATTCCAGCCTGCACAATTATATTGAACCTCAAGATTTGATATTGGGTTGAGAGATTGGTGCGTTGTGATACTAGAATTACTTAAACTCGTAACCTTTACAGTGTTAATCCGCGGGGAATCATGACTTCTGGTGTTGTACCAAGTAGATCACGCCGGCGGATCGGCGTAAAACAACTGTACAAGATATGTATCAGTTGAAAGTGGCGAGGGTGTTTGAACTCTGGCTTCCGCTGCTTTAGTATTACTGAGTAGATCAAGGAGGAACTGTAAGCAGTTCGGCGAGGAAATAATTGTCCGGGATATGTATCAGTTAAAAATAGCAACTTGGTCGTTTGAACTTGGGATCAGAATGCGATCCTTAATCGCTGTGTTTGAACCTTACTAAACTCCTCCCGAATCGCCGCTAATAGACCAAAATACAGCCCTTAGAAGAAACCACGCTAGGTCAGGATGAAAATAGTTCTCGGTGTTCTGAAGATGTCGATAGGCTGGATACAAGGAAACGAGACGGCCTGGAGAGAGTGTACGGACCAGTCAGCAATGGGTTCTTGGAGGTACTGAGACCACCAGCAGAGAAAATAAACAGAGCAATTTTCGATGTGGTGGTTTTGAGAAAAGCTTTGCCTCACCACCACATCGAAGATCAGCACGTGCTTCACTGACGCGTCAGTCGCGATCAAAACAAGTGCAAATCATCAGGAACGAACTTCGGTTTGCCCACCAATAAATTTGTTAAGGCGTCAAAATCGTGTAAATTATCAGCAATAGTTTTGAGAGAACGACAGTGCTTCTATCCACTTTTCCAGAGCCATTAGTACCCGAGCACCGGAGAGCAGTTAAATTCCGGTCCCGGACATCATGCCGCTGGAAACGGCGCTCTAACGACCTCCGTTAATGTCGCTTGTACCCAGATAACCATACATGGGCACAGATACCCGTGCCCAAATTTTCCGTTCCGTCCACGGATATTGGAATGAAGGCGACAATAATTTATTGAAGTGCTCAGTGGAGTTTGGCCCTGTTGAA
The DNA here is from genome assembly GCA_029204085.1 of Mycena sp. CBHHK59/15. Lineage (NCBI taxonomy): Eukaryota > Fungi > Basidiomycota > Agaricomycetes > Agaricales > Mycenaceae > Mycena > Mycena sp. CBHHK59/15. The sequence continues at coordinate 401,038 of JARGXW010000043.1, read as the reverse complement.
ATACGGCGAATTGTCGCGGCATCTGGCAAAATGCCATATAAGCGAATTCGAAATACTATGAGACGGATGTTCAATTGCCGCCCAGACTATTCCGTGATTCAGTCAAGACATAGCATGCTGTTGAGTCGCTTGAGTGCCTCGACCATAGTGGTGAATGGGATAATCCCGGGTGCGGAGAGGACGGCATTTGGATCTATCACCGGCGAATTTCATGACATGCGAGTTCTCGTCGTACCCGGTGTCGACTGGTGTGCCCCAAGCTCTCGGGCTTCATGCCTGCCAGGAAACCCGGCTACATCTAGATTACAGCACCTCCGAATATTTGCACTGTTAATTCAAGTTGCTGTCAATGCCTGAAGGCCTGAAGTTGTGCACTAAAACTAGATTGACACACATTGTGACACAAGAAATGAAGGAAAAGGAGCGAGAATCCGATCATTTTGCTCCGCAGCGCAGTATCCCTAAGTGAAGGCAGAATAAATTCGGATTTTTTGTTGAGTTCCTTCTACATATATTGGTGAACTTTCCTGTTTATTCTCGTTCAATTGAGTCAAAGTAATGGCCAAGGCTCGAATGCGGTGAAGAATGTCGAAACCCTCTCACTACAAACGCAACGAGAGTAACAAATAATTCGGACTCAGGGAGTGGAACCCTGCACTGCCAGAGTGAATTGTGTCAACAACCTGAGGGCAGTATTCGATTCCTTTACCTGTGAATCCCCGCGTCAAGTTCTCAAACCGAATCAAAGAGCGGCTGAAAGCACCGAAGACTCGATGATCTTGGATTCGCTCGCGATTTGTCCCGCGCTCGACGTTTTCTAATATGGGGTATGGGTATGTCTTCTCCATGTCAATTCAGGAGGCACATTAAAGATTCAAGTGCCCTATATTAATAATCTTCCACATCGACACCTGCCCAGAGTCAGGAGTACTACACCCTATACACCGTGCCCCAGCAGCCAGCCCCACGAGCACCAGAAGGGCCTGGGCCTGGACCGTACCCCTCATCGGCGGCTTGCTCGTCCCCACGAACTCGTGCGCAGAATCGGTTCCCGTTCAAGGTCGCAAGGACCTGCGGGTCTACGGTCGCTGCAACGTTCACAAGTACGAGTTCCCAAGTAGGAGTAGGAGTAGAAAGTGGGATAGGATAGGAGAGGAGTAGGAGTAGGATACATGGCTATCCCGGGAGTCACAGGAATTCTACGGCTTTGGTCGCCATAGAATTCCTATCAATTTCCCGTAGGGTTCCTACATTTTGGCACGCCATCGGAATTCCTTATGCCGACCATTGGGCCGACCATTGTATTTCAAGGTTTCAACCAGGGGCCTAGTGAGAGCTACTGAGGCGGTACAGGGCATGCAGGAGCGATGAAAACAGAATATATTTGAGAATAGTGTAATTTTTAGAGCTGCAGACTCTACATATCGAGAACATTACAATAATACCAGGCAGCTGGGAACCTCTACAGTGCCAGTCGGCACTTCCTTGCGACCCACGTGGAGCCTTTCTGAGCATGATTTCCGACCCCTGAAAATTTTTTTGAGAGGAAACCCAATGAAAAGAATGCGATTGGCACTAAAATCGTTTTTTGCTTACATAATCAGTCACTTTTTCGACGGAATTCGGCGACAATGTCTCGCTAGATATGCTCCTTGGGGTTATCAGATCATTTTCCTTGCCACGACAACATCTCTCGAGCCCATGCCAAAGAATTCCCGCTGAAAAGAAGCTGCTCTCCGCCGGGAACGTGACAAGCGTGGAGAAATAGACCCTAAAGAGGCAGGCGAGTTAGCGCAAGATGGCAACTACATCCCAGAAGACGTGTTGGTCAATTTGGACGTGCCTCCCGCCAATTCAGACCCCGATCTGACTCCATCCCAATTGGGTGAAAGGATCAGGAATTTAGCGCGTGCTGCTGCTGCACTTCTTCCTGCCAAAGTAACCCGGAATGCGAAAGCTGATCTCATGCCGAATGTGGAGGTAAGTGACACCCTCTGATGCGCGCGCAAATCTAAATTGCCATCTAGACCAACGCGACGTCAAAGAAGCAACGCGCAGAGAACAATGATCTCATCGACCGCCCTCCCCCCGGACAGAGCGCATCAACATTGTATCGGGAACGGAACGGAAAAACCCAGAAGGCACACGCAAAGACAATGCAGCACAGTGTCTTGTCCTTCTTTTCAAAGGGTTTCCTTTGTTTCTTATCAGAATAACACTGGATTGAAATTTTGCCTCAGCTTGCATCTAAACCCACAACAGAAGCAGCTCAAGCTCAGATATCGAGGTTTACAATTATTAATTTTGTCGTCTTTATTACACTTCTCTCATCACTTTTTTTAAGATCATTTCTGTGAATGTCCCCGTGGTCCTGGTGGAAGCTTCTGAGATGGCTGCTGTATCTGTTGAAGAGGTGTTTTATATTTTATTTCTCTATACTTGAGTCTTTCTGACCAGATATCCAGTCTCCTTCCGAGGCTGAGACAGGTTTGACTGCGATTGACATTGCTGACAAGCCGGCCGCTGAACCGGTCCCCGACAATCCAGCACCAGCTCGCTTGGAGCCTTGGGCATGTGAAGTTGAAATGACGTCTGCTCAAACATCTGAGCCACCAACTGTTGCTGCTGCCGGGGCAGAGAGACCAACCCCAGTCATCAACCCCACAGCTCCTGCTGTACCGCTGTCAGAGCCAAAAGCAGCGCACGCAAAGCTGGAATGCCTAATTGAGAAGCATATCCGTTTATATCGCAAACCCAAAACAATGCTCACCGATACCACGGCAGCAAACAGGATCTTTGACTTGGAGGCACTACACCAATTTAATAATCAGCGACTCGCAAACTTCGAGAAACTCGAGGTCGCCAAGAAACGAGTTGAACAGGCACCGCCGCGTTGCAAAGCAAAGATGCGTAAACTTGTTCCAAAAATCAAACCCAACACAGATGCCAGTGAAAAGGTAGCCACGGCACTCGGAAAGGGACCCGCCTTTGCCAGACGGCTTCGCAAACTGGCCGCTTATCTGGAAACCCGTGGAGAACTCCTGCCACCAACCCAAGGCCAAGGTGCGCACCACGCAACACTCCTGGATAATCCAGATGTTCTTTCCGCGGTTCGCGTGTGGTGCACCGGAGCACTTGATTTCGAAGAGGGTGGATTTGAAGGAAAGGTGAGCTTAGATTTTCGATTTCTCGCTCCTCTTTATGCTCTGTTTCAGATTAAACCGGCGAAACTTCGACGCTATGTGAACGAATTTCTTCTGCCTTCCCTCGACATTGAGGACACGATTTCGGAGTCAACGGCCGTGCGATGGATGAAGAAGATGGGATTTAAATTGTCCCGTGTTCGCAAAGGGATTTATGTCGACGGTCACGAGCGCGAAGATGTCGTGGAGTCTCGCGACACCTTCATTAATTATCTCTATCACTCTGTGCTGTGCGCATTTTTCAGTGTCCAAATTTCATTTCTGAATCGCTTTTTTCTAGATTCTGCAATGAATATGAAGGCAATGAGATGGAGGAGACAATTTCACCAAGACTCGGCATTGGCGCAAAGCCTCATTACTGCATCTTTCACGATGAGTGTTGCTTTCATGCGAATGATCAATCAGGCTATGTTTGGATGCGCGAGGGTGAACAGCCGCTCCGAGGCAAGAGCCGCGGTCGTCTTGTTCATGTCTCCGATTTTATAATCGAAGATACTCCCTCAGGGCGGCTCACATTAACTCTGGACCAGATTCTGGCTCAGATGGAGCTGCCGCTCGCACCTCAGAAGGTACCCCCTGCTCAACCGACTCCACAGCCCGAACCACTGCAGCCCGAACCACTGTCTTCAGATACACCAGTCCTGCCACAAAAAGGCAAAGCGAAGAAGGCTCCAAAACCGAAAAACAAACGTGGAGCACCGGCAACCGGGCGAACCGAAGCAGATCACAGTTGGACACCGCCGCCTGCCCCCGAGGGCACAACTTATCGACTCTCGAGCTTTGATGCCCGCCGTATAATTTATCCTGGTGCAAATTACGACGCCTGGTGGGACATGCCGCAACTTATTGCACAGGTTTTTATGGTCTGAAATTTGCTGCTCCTCATTTAATTTCGCTGATAGACTCGTGATGCGATCAAAATCTTTGAATACCTCTATCCCAATGCAGTTGCGGTCTTCATTTTCGACTGCTCCTCGGCGCACGAAGCCTACGCATCAGATGCGCCCCTAGCCCATAAAATGAATCGCTCACCCGGTGGAGGTCAACCCAAAATGCATGACACAGTTAACCCGATGACAGGGCAGGTTCAACAGATGGTTTATCCAGCTGATTCTACTGAAGTCGACGCCGAGGGTAATTTGCTTGCAGGGCTTCCAAAGGGAATGGAACAGGTACTTGCAGAGCGAAACTTGCTTGATACTCTGGATCGGAAGCGCGGCCGGTATGTTGGTGTTTGTGCGGACTGCAATGCATCACAGGTGGCACGGGATCGAGCTGTGAAGGAGGCAAAGGCACGTGAAGACGAAGCTGAAGGTTCGGGAGATGCATTGCTCGCTGACCGCAGCATTTCGGCGCGGGAGGAGTTGGACTTGACCCGCAGCAAGACTTGCTGCATGCGCCGTGTCCTCTCGCTGCAGCCGGACTTCATCGCGGAAAAACCTTTGCTGCAAGTGATCATCGAGAAAGCAGGCCACAAGTGCCTGTTTCTCCCGAAATTCCATTGCGAGTTGAATCCGATAGAAATGGTTTGGGGTCAAGCCAAACGATGTGAGTGTAAATTTTTTGCAACCTTTATCGTCTGATCACTTGTTGTCAGATTTCCGCGAACGAGCGGACGGCACCTTTGCAAAAGCCCAAAAGCTTGTTCCTGAGGCCCTGGACCAGGTATCTGTCACTAATATTTGTCGTTACTTCCGTCGATGCTTCTGCTACATGGATGCGTACAAGTGAGCGTAATTTTCCATTTACTTTGCCGACAAACTGAGTCAATTGGCAGATGCGGCCTCAATGTACAGCAGGCAGCATTCGCAGTCAAGAAATACACGTCCCATAGGCGTATTCCTGCATCTGTACATCAAGACAAAGGTGTTATCAAGCGCGCAAAGCCAAAGCAGTAGCAAATAGGGGGTGCACGTGTTCTATATTACATAATCGGTCATTTTTCTCAGTTCAAAAACATGAAATCTTCTCCGTTGGCTTAGCCCTGCACAACCTTAATAGAGTACATCCTAAAGAGTGTATTTACACATTTTAAAGTTGTACAGAAGGTAACTGAAAGACGCTGAATCGTTTCCAAATTTGGCAACCTCTCACACCTAATCCGGTAGTCACGAAGCGATGACTGGCACTGTACACCACCAGCAGGTGGGCACTGCTTTCAAGCCCCATGCCAAGCGCTGCCAGGTTATCGAGCTCGGAGAGATTGACTTTCTCTCGACCACCATCATCTAAAATCGTAAAGCTCTGCAAAGACCTCCTCCCCCGCCGCGGACACTCATAATAGTCTCCGTTGGTGCAGGCGAGCGTCCTGCAGGTGTGATTAACGCAGTAGAGATCGTCGTCGTCGCGAATTGTGACCCACCTATACTTTTTCACTTTGTGGACATTTCGTAGCGTCCCCGCCGACGTCGAGCTCTGCGCTTCTGACGCCGAGCCCGGCTACCGTTACTGCTCTTCACACTCCTCGCATTGAATTGCCTTGCCTCCTCAGGGTCCAGCATCCACCTAGGCCTATACCTACCCTAACCCTAATTTTCAATGAAAACCCCGAAATCAGGGGATGTCCACTGCATAGTATAACCACGTGCGCCGTCTCAGAAAAATACTGCCGTCCCCTTTTTCAATTGAAACTCCGAAGCTACTGCATATAACCACGTGCGCTGTCTGTGTATAAAACCCAATAAAATTGTGAAAGCCCCTGCTTCCTACGTCTCAGAAAAATACTTCCGTCTTTTAAAAATACTCCATTCCCTTCAAATTCCCCTTCTCCATCCTTCGTATGACGTCCTCCAACCCTCTGGCAACTGAGGACACCCTCATCATTCCTCCCTCCTTCTCTGTCTCGGCAGAACCCCCGGCCTTGTCCGCAATCCCCGGATCCGCGGCGACAGCTCTTGCCGTTTTGGTCGACCAAGCTTCGGCGATCACGGCCGAAGAGCTCAATGTAGCGGACACCCTTCGCTTCCCTCTCTCGTCCTTCATCGACGACGACGACGAGATCGATGTCGACCTGGAAGACTTCTTTGCCCCTAAGCCCAAGTCCAAGGGCAAGGGCAAGGCGGCCCCTCCTCCTCCTCCTCCCCCTCCCCCTCCCAAAAAGGCCGCTGCCACTGCTCCCGATGCCGCTGCTCCTGTAGCGGGGCCCTCCACCCATCCCTTCCTCTCTACAATCCAATTCATCCCTGTCGACAAAATCGCAACCCGCTTCACCACTCAGATACAGCAGAGTGGACAGCGCAACGTGGAAGCCTTGGCCGTCGGCGAGACGATGCTGTACGACAAGTTGGAGCGCGTACAGCGTAACTTGGTCGACGGTTTAGAGGGCGTTAACGCCCAGCTTATTGCTATTGCGGCCGACGGCGCAGCCGCGGAAGCCTCCAACCCCGTCTCGCCCATGAACTTCAACTCCCTCATCGCGGTGAGCAACCAGCACACCGCCAACAGCACCGCGATCAACGGCGCCCTCGAATCCGTCCTCGCCCGCATCCGCGTCCTGGAACAGGATGTAGGTCTCCCCGCCACCGTCGGGGCCCTCGCCAACGCCGTCCAAGTCCTGATGGCGCGCGTGGACCGCATCTCTGGCCCCACCTCGGCAGATCCGATCGCGGGCAACGTGAACGGGAAACGCGCTCGCGACGACGACGTGAATGACGAGGGGCCCGCCAAGCGCCAGCACTTCGCCCCCACCATCGCTGCGCCCCCGATGCTCGCTTTCCCGCCCGCCGCCCCCGCGTACGTCCCGCCCACGCACCACGGCGCCCCTGCGTACATCCCGCCCACGCCCCAGGCCCCCTCCGCGTACGTCCCCCCTGCGCACCACTCCGCTGCGTACGCCGCTCGTGCACCTGCGTCTGTCGCCGCGGCTCTTCCCCGCGCTCCCGGCACAGCGGCGCTTCCGCGTGCACCCGCCGCCGGCCCTCCTCGTGCCCGGATTGACCCCGCGCGCGAGGTCCTGTTCGGACCCATTGATTGGGAGAAGAACTGGAATCACTCCCCCCGCGTCCTCATCAGCAGCGTCCCCAACCTCAACATGAAGGGCGCCCGCTACACGTCGCGCAGGGGCCCTGACGACACCTTCGTCATCCTCGTCTTCGAGGCCGACACTGTTGCGGACTGGTTCGTCAAGGCCTGGAACGAGAACCCCCGCATCGCGTACGAGCTGTGCTTCGCGTCAAAAAATGTTTGAGGGCAGCTCAGCCCCCCCTTCCTTCTTCTTTACATTCATTACCCGCGTCGACGCACCCCCCTTTACTTAATTCCTCCCCTCCCTCCCAAAATGGACCGTATCGTGGCCCTCCCCCTGCCGTCCCGCCCCCTTTAACTACTCGTACCCTCGATACTGTGCATACCCTGTCTATACACAGCTGGAATATCAATGGTGCTTTTGCGTTACAAATGAGCTGCCCTATCTTTCGTAAATATCTCGAAAATTTTGATGTTAACTTATTCCAAGAGACGCACTTGCGTCCAAACCAACATGACTCCATACAGGTCCCGGACGGGTACACACTCATCTCGCGCACTCGGCGACCGAAAGCTTCGTTTGAGAAATCCTGGGGCGGCACCGCTATCCTCATCCGGACGGGAATTCCGTTTAAATACAGAGAAGACCTCTCCGGCCCGGACTTCATGGTCATTCAAATCAACAAGCATTTAATCTACAATGCGTATCTGCTTCCGGAATCTTCACCCTGGGTAGGTGTACTGGACAAGGAACCCTGCGAAGCACTGGCTGCTTCGCTTGCTCTCGCGTACAACGCCGGTTTTGATGACTCGCTCCACGGCGACCTGAATGCCCGCACAGCTTTTCCGTCTGACCCTCTCCGTGTTTCAATGGACACGGCACCACCCTCGGCACGCGGAAACTGGCTCTGCAATATGCTTGGGGACTATGGCTTGGCGCTCGTCAGCGGTGCAACCTGCTTCGGTCCGGACAGCGGGAAATTCACGTCATTTCAAGGCAAAAAAGAAGAGACCATGCGCAGAACAGTGATCGACTATGTCGCGTGCTCCAGATGGATCTTGGGAAAGGTCTCGGGATTCACTGTCTGCGACCGCGTCCCGGGTTACGATCACGCCGCCACCATTCTATATCTTGAAATGGACATTGATATTCAGAACAGTTCCTTTGCGAGTGCACGCAAGAAGAGAAAAGTTGATTTCTCCCTGCCAAACGAAACCGAAATGGACAAGCTCTTCATTGCTACCTTGGAATCTGGCAAGGATAATGCAAAGAAATTGGCAGCACTCTACGGGCCTATATTCGTTACTTCCGCCCCTCTCAAGATAACTGTACATGGTAGCTGCTTAAATGCCGGTAAAATCACCGCATCGGCTGGAGCTTCAGCTTACTGGGGTCCCAATGCCCGAAGGAATAAGTCCGCAAGGGTGTACGGGAGTCAAACGAGTCCGCGTGCAGAACTTCTGGCCGTGATTCTCGCGCTCCAGTCCGCTCCGACGGCCAAGTCGCTAATCATCGCGACACGATCGGAATATGCTATCCGGTCAGCCACCTATTACGCAGCCAAAAATGACGCGTGTGGCTGGAGATGTGCAAATGGAGATCTTCTCAAAGTCCTCATTGCTCTGATAAAAATTCGGACAGCGCCGGTCCACTTCTCACACATTGTGAAGCAAAGGGCAATCGAAAACGGTCATCTGCATGAGGCAAAGAACGGCTCAACCCGCGCCTGTGCTCTCCCGCGAGGCAGTTCACAAATTATGGCCCCAGTCGTTGACTTGCGTATCACCGGAATTAGTCTGATTGATGTGCTCAAAGTTACCGCGGACATAGCAAACGATAGTTTGCCAGCCGACATTCCTGTTCGGGCCCCTCGCACCACATTTCCTGAGAGCCATCGAGGCCGTGACAGACTGGAATCACTAAAGGAATCGAACCGTAAGAAAGTCATGGAGGCTACTTCAAGCGGATCATTCTGGAAGGAAGTCAAGAAGCTCGCAGATCCCAAACCCGGTCCGATCTCTGTTACAGCGGCCAGCCTCAAGGACGTGTTTGAGAAGAGACTCAACCCGCCGGAGGTTCTTCCGAAACAATTCGACTCGCCGCAGCATAGCATCAATAAAATTCTGTCAAATCTCCTTCCCGCGGAAACTGAGGATCACACTCCGGAAGGTTTCTTTACGGAAAAATGGAACGAGGAGGATATGGGCCGACTCAAAGACCATCTCCGCAAACACTCCCTCGACAGTTCATCCGGAGAGGACCAGACATCTTATGCTGAATTGCTAGAGATCCCGAACGAGGACCTGGCAAAGCTGTGCAATGAATGTGTAGCGCGCAAAGATGGTCCCTCTATCTGGTTCATGACGGCTCTCATCGGGATTCTCAAGCGAACGAAACCGCATGACAATCCAGATAGCTTTAGGCTCATAGCGCTTGAAAGCTGCTTTTTGAAGGCCTTGACAATTCTCATCCACTGGCGCGTGTTCGACTGGTCAGAAGCTAGAGGATTAATCCCACCGGGTCAAAACGGGTTTAGGCCGGGGTACAGAACAAATAATAACCCGTTTATTCTCCGTTGTCTGAAGGAATGGGCGAGAGCTCATGGCCACACCCTCTACGTCGCCTGCGTTGATTTCACCAATGCCTTCCCATCAACGGATCAACCCACACTATGGTTGAAACTGTTCCGACTTGGAATGGGCGGGAAAATTTTCGACTGGCTACGCATGCTGTATGACCGGATGGCTTACTATGTTAGGCACGGAGATATGGAATCTGAACAGTTCAAGGCACTCATTGGTCTTCTTACTGGAGACCCTGCGTCGCCGATCCTGTGGAACATTTTCCTGTCCGACCTAATTTTGATGCCCGATTTCGAAGACGTGTTCCTTGCCGGGGTTCGAATCTCGCTACTGGCTCAGGCTGATGACCTCCTCATCGTTTCCCTCTCTGTCCGTGGGCTCAGTGGTAAACTAACCACCTTGGAACGCTGGTGCGCGACGAACTTTATCCTTGTCAACTTGATCAAAACAATCATCTTGATCTTTGGAACTCTTCCCTCGCCTCTTCCCATCTTCCATCTTGGAGGTACCCAGCTCGTGATCAAAACGGACGAGAAATACGTGGGAATCAACATCGGGACGGACACTCGGAACATGTTCGCAGACCATTACAAAGCCAAGGCACGCACAGCGCGCTATTGTGGACACCGGATCATGGCGATCGAAGATATGACAGGAAGGCTAACGCCAAGAGAACTCAAACAGCTTTACATGGCCCGCGTCGACTGCCACTTGATTCACGGATGCGAAGTAGCTCCGGACAGTGAAGACGTACATGTCAAGCAATTAATGAAAGTTCAAGTTAGCTTCATACGTCAAATGCTTAATCTCCACCGCCGCTCCATGATTGCTCCACTATTCACGGAAACTGGGATAATACCTCTCCGAGTTCGACGTGTGCTGCTCACTCTCAGCCACTTGGTGTACTTTCTTGGTCTCAAAAATGATTCATATGCCCGCGCCGCGCTAAACAGTTCTATTGAACTCTACCGCAAGGGGAAAAAATCATGGGCAAAAGATCTCATCACAGCGGTAACGAGATTACCATTCGATTGTCCAGTATTGCCCCTAACACGTTCTACCTCTGTCGGAGACGTCCAAGACTATGCAAAACTGGTACATAAGCTTATGCTCGAATGGTTGCAAGCCGAAATTAACTCGTCAGAGAAGCTGTACCTGTTACATGGCCGTCGTGAACCCCAAAAGGACAAGGCACCAGCCCAAGTGACTTCCATAATGCGGCACTATCTATCCATGGTGAAAATTCAGAAACATCGCGAGGCTATAACCTCCGTGCTACTTTCTACTCACCTGCTAGCCGTGGAAATCTTGCGCTATGCCGATCATGCGTATCAGCCCGTGCCCAGATCGGATCGACTGTGTCGGTTCTGTAGATCAGAGGTAGAAGCCCCCGAACACGCTCTAATCAGCTGCAAGTCCTCGGACTTGGTGGTTGAATTAAGAACTGTCTTCCTGGGGAAGCTCTTCTCGGATCTGCCGTACTTACAGCAGCGGATGGCTGAACTCTCAAACACAGAGTTCTTAAAAGCTATCATCCATCCTCGATCAACTATTGCACTCGTCGCAAAGTTCGCATTTGATGTCCTGGAAATATTTTACGCTGTTCCCGTGTTTCGGTTGACTGCTTCTGAGGTTGTCTTGAGTTGATGTGCTAACGCTTTTTCATGTTCGTCTAGTTCTACCGCGGCGTGTCAAATGATAGCGCCCGTGAGCTCGGCTAGAGTGATGTGGAGAGGCCCAGGGACAAAGGTGTAATTACTGCGTGTACACCGGGAAAATTCCTGGAACCGGCGTTCATGATTGGACCGGCCGTGTAATCCTACCTACCTACCTACCTACCTACCCTTCCATCACAACTGTTTTCGTCATCATCATCATCGTCCGAGAAACCATCTGTGGTGGCTGCGCTCATTGCGGCATTTGTATCGCTCCGGGTGCGAGCACTACTCTCAGCACCTTGGCGCACATACTTGGCATCATCTTCAGCGACAATTTCCTTCTCCCACCTATCGACACCGTAACCATAAGTTGTGGGGACGGCGAACAAGGCAGTGAACTCACTGGTGCAAGGCCTAGTTGTCCTATCTATATGCATTCAGGAATGGGGGGGCCTATTCCTCGACCTCGTCCGAATCGCGAGTTAAGTGTCTCAAACGGGGCATTCAGGGTCGCTGATCATCGCCTCGGTTTTAGTTTTCGATGCGCGTACGATTTGCGGGCGGGAGAGACGATTTTTTCTTGTCGGGATTTCCATATAAGGCAATTTTTACTGTAGCACTCCTCCGCGCTGTCTTTCGATTAATCTGTGTTGCCTCACTCATTTGTACACTTTATTTGCGCTACCGACCCAAACCCTGGAATATTTGGGGTTTCTATTTCATGTCTAACCGTCAATTTTCGGGATTTGCCTCATTTTAGTCAATTGTGTCTCTAGCTCTCCCCTAGTCTCTGTTTCCCGTATTCTGCGTTGGCCAGCTCCTTAGTACATTCTATTCACACTACCCACCCAAATCCTGTAATATTCTGCGGTCGATTTGCATGTCTTCCAATCGCATTTCGGGCTTTCGCATTTCGGGCTTTTACCCATTTTAGGCAACTTTGTCTCTAGCTCTCGCCTGGTGTCCGTTTTCCGTATTCTTCGTTGGCCAGCTCATTAGTACATTCTATCCACACTAGGACTATTCCGCGCGCCAGCTCGACTCTCATTATCAGAAATTCATGTTCTGCAACACAGCCGTTCCCGCCGCGCTGTCACTGCCGGCACACACCGTGGGCGCAGGTACGCGGCAGAGCGCGGACACTTGCCACGGCCGCAGCCTGGCCGCAGCCTGACAGATGTTGTTTCACCGCAGTAGTCGGCCCGGAGTCCTTGCCCGGAACTTTTCCTGGTCACTGCCGTGCTCTGCCGCGGCAACTTCCCTCCGTTCAATTTGACTTATTTCGTCGCTTTGTTCCCACCTGCGTGGTATTCATCGACTCATCAGCAGATGTGTGATTAGACTACAGCTACAGATAAAGGCGATGAATAGCGATGAATACACTGCTCCCACTTTGCTTCCCCCATCTCCCCGCCACCGGCATGGGGGTCAAGGTTATCTGCACCTGTCCTCAGTGCATAACAAAGTGGGTTCTCGTGGATGGCCAGCGAATCCAGGGACAGAAAGTCAGTCAGAACCTTCGTCGACGACATGAAATCTCCGCCGCTGTGCACCGATCTGCAGAGTTCCCCACACCAACCCCTGCAAATGTCAGGCCATTTTCCACCGATGATGATAATGAGGGTTATGACCTTGGTAAATCGGGAAAACCCCAGAGTATGTGGATTATCTCCCCCTCGAACTAACATGTTGATGCAACACTAGATATCACCATCGACAATTCTCTGCTCATTCAATTATGCTCTGCCTTGGTGGTCTGGCTAAATCTGAAGGCTGGTCTAAGCCGAGAGACTGCAAACACCATTCTACAGGCCCTCCAACTCCTCTTGTCTACTGCATTGTTTCTTGTGCAGGTTCAGCTTACCGCCCATGGGGTTCCTATCCAACTCCCAGAACTGCGAATTCCTCAGGATATTCGGACAGCCTACCGGAACTTTACTAGGGAGCCTGAGATTCTTCGAACTGCTTGTTGCCCAAAGTGCTACACACTTTACCCCTCTCTGGCATCTATGCCTGAGCATTGCACAGCAAAAATCTCGAAGAAGTCAAAGATTAGCTGCAAGGCTGAACTCTGGCATACACAGTGCTTTGGCAAGGAGTATAAACGTGTTCCAAAAAGCACCTTCAATACCCAGAAATTTGGACCATGGCTGGAGTGGTTCCTCTCGCAGAAGTCCATCAATGATTACTTGGCCAAAGCCTTTCAGCGACCAGCCCCAGCACACGGAGAGGAGATGTCTGATCTTCAGGACAGCCCTCGATACCAAAATCTCAAGAGTGAGGGCAAGGACAAATACAACCTCGTTTTTGGCCTTTATATCGATTGGTTTAACCCTCGAGGGAACAGGATGGCAGGTATGTCTTGGTGTGCTCAGCTCTCACTCCTCACTCATTCCATGCACAGGAAAACAAGTTTCGTGTGGCACAATTGTGCTCTACTGTCTGAATCTTCCGCCGGAGGTCCGCTACCTGCCGGAAAATGTGTTCATTGTGGGATTTACTCCATCCCCGAACAAACCTACTGTGCGGTCACTCTTGCATCTTCTTGACCCTCTGATGAAGACAATTCTTCTATATGACTTGCCAGGCCAGAATATACCCACATATTCACACCCAGAAGGGTGGATGTTGCTGCTCGTATTGTCCCTCTCGTGGCAGATCTTCCGGCCGCTAGGGAGACCGGTGGATTCCTTGGCCATGCTGCAATTATGTTCTGCTCTTTCTGTCTCCTTGCAAAGGATGATCGGCACAGAGCTGACTACTGGACATGGCCAGGGCGAGTGGCTGCAGTCGTGATCAGGCAGGCCAAAAAATGGTTTAAACTGCCCACAAAGAAGCAAAGAATTGCTGAACAGCGAAAAACTGGTATTTGATGGTGCTCTCTCCACTTCCTGCCTTATGGGATCCTGTGAATGACACAATACTTGGCTTCATGCATAACTGGCTTGAAGGTGTCCTTGAACATCAGCTCCGTGTACTCTGGGGTATCGGACGGGATGCCCAGCGGACTAGAACTTTGGCGGAACTTGACGAAGATGATGATGACCTATGGACAGATGATGAGATATCTGATGCAGGAGGGGATGCTGAAGCCCGGGATGTTCTCGATGATGAAGAGAACTTTGATGCCGATGAGTGGGCTGAATGGCGGGATAAATATTTCCGGGACACACGGGCTGCCTCTGACACGGATGACGAGGACGAGGATGAATCAACACCGAAAGGAACTCCTGCACCAGCTCAAGATGATCCTATGGATGGAACTGGATCTGCAGCCACTCCAGTGCCAGGATCTGTTCTATCCGAGGAAGGCAGCGGCGATGACGATGACGACAATGAGTTTGAGGATGTTGCAGTTCTGGGACTTGGAAATTTGGCAAAGAACAACTGGAGATGATCCGCTGCTGTATTCGAGAAGTCTCACTTCCGACCTGGGTCTCTCGCCCACCAGGAAATCTTGGTGAAAAGAAACACGGAAAGCTGAAAGCCGAAGAACTCCTGACACTATTCTCTGTCATTTTCCCGTTGGTCCTCCCGGAACTGACCTTGGATGAAGATCCCGCTCGCCAGCAGGCAATGTTGAAAAGTTTTTTCGATGTTGTCGGTGCAACAAATATCCTAGCATCTTTCAAGACCTCGGACTCTGCGGCGGATAAATTCCTTGACTATTATTATGACTATTTTTCCTCATTCAACATCTCTTTCTGACGTTAAGACGGTGCCAAACCACCACTATGCTTTCCAAACCCGGATATCATGAAAAACTGGGGACCTCTTGCTAGTCAAAATGAGTTCATGGGGGAGCGTATCAATGGATGGCTTCAAAAGATTAAGACAAATGACCATATTTGTGAGTCCTACTTCTCAAATCCCAATGTCGATGTTAAACTAACCACTTATAGATGACATGGACTACACCATGTTGCAGCAGATGTCCCGCTTGGGCCGTGTGCTCGCACGGCAGCATGACCAAGACAGCGGGGATGAAATGCAGGCACTCGACAACATTCTCAGCCCTCCAAAAAATAAAACTGCAAAAGTTAAAATTCTAGACGAGACCGAGTTGGCCAAATTTCTGGCGAAGAAAAACCGTGAAATACCCACACATACCTATAACCTTCTCCTTCAGTATTTCACCTCCATCGGGGAGCACAAGCTCAGCTTTTTCGGGACCCAAGATGCTGCTGGGCACACAACCCTTCCGGATGTGGCACACCGCTCCATGATCCTCCCACCTAGGGCCAAGCGATGCCGGAAATTGTATATCGACAAAAGATCTTACAGCACATACACATCCCACCAGGGCAACAGCTTGATCCAATTTTTCCAACCCGGGACCGAGCGCACCGCAGATGAGACCTTCACAGGTGCTATTGATACCATCCTCAAAATTCCCCTTGATAATATGCTTCGAACACTCATCCTTGTTCGCAAACACAAGCTTGTCACTATGCCAACCCCCCACTCGGATCACCCGGAATTAATGACTTCAGTGGTCTACATGGATCCCGAGCCCGGGCAGATTGTTATTGAGCCGAGACATGTTATTACCCACCTCAGTGCTTGGAAGAGGGGACCAGATGTTTACAATACCAACAAACCGGTTATGATTGTCTGCTGGGCACTCAATCGTGGCCGGAGATAAATAGCTGGGACCTCTTGTACTTTCGTTGTATATTATATTGTTATTCCATTCCGTTTAGTTGAATTACCAGAAGAAAAATTGGTCGTAAATTACCGACTCTCTGATACCTGGCCGAGTTTCTTCCGCAGCCCTAACCCAGATCTTAGGAAACATGAATGGTGCATAAACCATTCCAGGACAGGTTTTCTCACTTTAGAGTGATTTAACACCTTTCTAACTTTAGTTTCTACAGTTTCAAATTTCTTAGCCAGACATCCCCCACTCAGAATAAAGATCACGGTCATGTGACATGACCGTAGATTGACCGGCCACAGGGGCCAGCCTGCAAGGAATCCGGCACAATTTTTTCTAGTCTGGAAATGTTCATTAGAACAGTACCTTCATTTGCCACAACTCAGAATTTCTTAGCTAGTCAGCCCCCAGGACTGAGGAAGGCACCAAATGTTTGCCCTTATCTATTTTTCAAAATGATAATCCAGATCTTCCTGGCCGTTAATATGTGAAGGCTGATTGTGGTTTGTCGGACAGGG
This sequence comes from Mycena sp. CBHHK59/15, assembly GCA_029204085.1. NCBI lineage: Eukaryota > Fungi > Basidiomycota > Agaricomycetes > Agaricales > Mycenaceae > Mycena > Mycena sp. CBHHK59/15. Next base: position 384,456 of record JARGXW010000043.1, on the reverse strand, counting down.
CCGAGATGCCGAAATTTGTTCCCATGGTTGCACTTGTGAAAAGTCAACTGTTGGAGCCTTAGCACGAACCTTGGTTAAACTCGGACCCAACACCCAAGCAAGGAAGTGCCAGCACCTCTAATTTTACCAGAACATGAAGTACAGAGGAAACCCGAAAAAACACCGACTCAAACGTCCTCGCCGTTCAACTCCTTGTCAACCTCCATCTCTGAAACGTCCGTGTCCGCCAAATCAATCTCAGACTCCTCCTCGTCGTCATCACCACCAGCATCCGAATCAGACAGCTCTGCCATTTCCGCGGCTGAGGGAATGTTATAGAGTGCTCGCACCTCATTCCCATACGCCTTCATAAACTCCAGTTTACCCATTTTCTTCCATTCCGAGTGAGCTGTGTTGAAGGCGTACTCAGCCAGCGGAAGGCAACACCAGTGTCGACATATCTCGCCCGCTCCTTCACTGTGAGCTCGTTGTAAAACTCGGGAGTGAAGAAGTCAATCGGGACTCTGGGCGGCAAGATGAGACCCATTTCAGAGGCGTCCGGAGTGGGTTGTTGCGTATGCGGGGTTTAGGTTTGCTGGAAAAATGTTATCAGACGTCAAATAGCCAGTTCAATGTAACACACGTCTGTCCAGGCTTCACATTGCGCAGCCTATACTCCTCAGACTTGACATCGATATAGTTGACGAAGAATTCGGCCACAATCGGGTTGCGTCCGGGCTTCGCGCGCACGACGGAGACCTTTGAGCCATGCTCGTCGTCGGAGTGAACCTCCTTGACGTAGGCCATGCGCTGCACGGGCTTTCGCAAGTTGAGTCTGCTCACTGTCTTGAATCGAGTGGTGCATACCTGAAAATGAAATAGTAAGCGGGGATGGGAAAGATAAGGAAAGATGTACACGGGATCGGCCTTTGAAGGCAACAGAGTGCTCAACCGACTGACTGAGGCTTCCCGGCTGACGCCTCTCCTTTCTTGTCTTGGGTGTGAGGGTGCCATAGACATGATTATCGTAGATGTCCCACAGGAGGTTGTGGTCCTGGGCGATGTTGTTGTCGACATTCAACCCGGAGAGACCAAGCGTTCCAGACATGTACTGGAATGCGGCGACCGCTACGCTGCGATGGAGCTCGTTGTACTTGGATAGGAGTCGGCCATCAATATCCGGACAGAAGCCCTTGAGGCCGGCCTTCTGGACCATGGTAAAGGCGCAAGCAAGATGTGCTTCAGAGATGCGCGCAATATCGTTCGCAATCGGACCAGGAGTCGCTTCAGCAGTTTTCTTGAGCTGCGAGGCTTTGACAAGGGCCTCCGTAACGGCGGTTCTCGATTCGTCGACAAGGTTTCGCATGTGCGCACGCTGGTCTTGTACTTTGTCGAAGCGCTTGTCGTAGTGTTGGCGGGCCTCAATGGCGGAGGGGAGAATGTCGTTCTGGGTAATCATGCCGCAAAACGCGCGAATAACGCGCTGGAATGCCCTCTGAACCCGTGGAATCAGCTCACTGTATAAAGTCGGCACACAAAACAACACCTGCGTCGCTTTCGCCTCGGGCGGTACCTCCTTCGAGCGAATTCCCAGCGTATTACGCACTCGCTTCTTCTTGGGTGGAGCCCCAGCCTCATCTTCCTCGTCGTCGGCATCCCCAGCCGCAGGCCCCTCCTCTCCCGGCGGAACGTCTCCCGGCTGCGCTGGACCGTTGTCTGCAGTCGCCCCCGCACCTGCAGCTGAGCCGGAGGCACCCCCGGACGAGGCTGAAGCGCCCCCGGCCTCTGTCCCCGTACACCGCTTCTTCTGGGAGGGACCGGCGCTCGTGTCGGCCTCGGGGGCGTTTGTGCTCCCTCGTTTGCTGCCAGGAGCTGGTCCCTTCGTGAAGCGGGCCTTTGGCTTAGCGGATTTCTTCCTGGCCTTCCCCTTGTCATTCCCCTTAGCTTTCCCTTTGTCGCCAGCCATAGTTAGAGGATTTGAAAACGATTCAGACGGGGGGGCAGATGAAAGAGAAAGCAAAATTAGGACATCAGTGATTGATCGCCTCGAGGACGCGCGGACACGTGGGCGTGAGGAGATGGCAAGACTTAGACAGCGGCGAGACAAGAACTGAGTGCCCAGGGATATTCAGTAGGATTTGTTTGAGACATCTTTTGATTCAAGTTGTGGAGTGGCTAAGTGGGAGAGGGAAACAAGGAAGAAAGATGGGAAACCTAAAGGAAACTTTGATGTTGCATCGACGGTGGTTAATTGCCATCCAGAGCTCGGCCCGTGATCCCGATCTCTGACACCAAGTGTCAGACCGCGGCCGTGGCAAGTGTCTGTGCTCTGCCGCGTACCCGCGCCCACGGTACGTGCCCGCAGTGTGTGGGAACGGAATTACTTTCCAAAAAATTGACCTCAAATAATTCTCCACAAACCGTTCCCGCCGCTCTGCGAAAAAATCTTCCCCAAAACCGTTCCTGCCGCGCTGTGGGAACAGAATTAATTTTTCAAAAAATTCACCTCAAAAAATTCCCAAAAAACTGTTCCCGCTGCGCTGCGGGAACACTCCTGCGCTCACCGCTGCCTACACCGCTGCCGCTGCCGCCGTCAAAACCCTCTCTCGTGCTACTCTCGTGTATCCGGCCATAACCACAGCCGTAAAGCCCAGCTTGTAAATATATATAGAGTAGTATTATTTCACAACCGTCACCGGTCAAAAAAAAAAATCGTACAATACTAGCAACACTAGCTCTCTAATCCCAGAATGTGGTGCCAGATTCCAGGGGTTAGGTCCCTAGGGCCCAACTCGACATCAGGTATGAAGCGAATTCAATCGTGAAGAATCGAGCTTGAATCAGTCGATCGTTTCCCTCTACGCTTTGGGCTGAACTCAACAGAAACGGCAATAAACACTTAAAAAAACCTGTTTAAATGTTTACAGACGGTAGCATACATTGATTTGTGGGTGTGCAACAATAATCTAGATAGCGCGCAGGGTAATAGTGCAGGAAGCGAAAGAGGTGAGGAAGGAGGCGATGAAGGCAGAAAAAGGAAGTGAGCGGAGGATGGAGGGGACGCGAGAGGTGCACAGGACCAGGAATGAGCGTGCGAGGAAGGACGAAGGATGATAACGCACCGTGATCGTCCCATAACAGATGGGATTCATACCATCGAGGCCCAGGCGTATCCCGAGCAACAGTAACACTGGCCTATAACCCCACATCTTCTCCCGCGCGTCCTTCCCTCCCTTGCTGTGTCCGGATGACGAGCCACGCCCGTGCGAGCCATGCGAGGAGACGGAGGCAGCGATGGGCGAGTGCGAGGCGGCGAAGACCTCGGTTTGGTAGAGGGTGCCGTCGGTGGCGACGGAGACGCCGAGGCCGGCAGCGGGGAACGCGTCCGCGAGGGTTCTGGATGGATGGTTAGCATCACGTCTACACCGAGAGCAAGAGATGAGGAAGTAAGAAAAGAGGATAGAAAGGAGAGGAAGCAATATCGAAAAGGATTAAGTAGAAAAGTATCGGCAGAAGGCATCAGTGGGAGAAGACCGAAGCAGAGGCGTGAAAGTAGGGAATATATGGGCACCAAAGGACTGGGGAGGTAGCGATGAAGGAATAGAGGAAGAAGAAGCAGGAGAGACAGAGGAAGAACGAATGAAAAACACACACCTCAAAGCCCTCGCAGCAGCGCTCAGCCCAAACCACATCCCAACATCCTTCCCCGCTGCCTTCCCCGCGAGCGCCATGCGGTGCACGCCGAATGTCGCCGCTGGCGCGTCGAAGAACCACGATAGCAGCCGCGCATGCTGGGCGTGTGCGGGCCGCATGGGAGGTGGGAATGGTGTGGTGGGTGTTCTAAGGAGAAAAGGTACGTCAGCATCAAAGTATTAGTGAGGTGAGGAAAGGAGAGAAAACGAAAGCAAGAAACGGAAAGGGAGGAGAAGAGGAAAGACAGAGGCCGGGCAGCGCTGCAGAAGCATGTGATGATGCCCCTCCTCCGAGCGTCAGCTCCAGCATGCACCCGTCTCCAAGAAAAAGACAAAGTCGCACTGAAGTCGACCCGTGCCAAAAAAGAAAACAAAAACAAAAAACAAAACCAGAAAAGCACGACGAGCCGCTGCACACTGATAGGCAAACAACCCCTGCTGCTCCTCCCGCACGCGCCAAGCGCCATCCCCACCCACTCTTGAGAACGCGCAAATGTCTCCTCTCCACGTCCCAAAAATGAAAGAAAATCAAAACCCCACCCCATCGCCAAACCCCTTCGGGCCACAGCGCCCACACCTCCAGGAACAACCTCCGAGGAGGGTTAATCACCGCTCGCACGCGTTCTTGAGAATGCGACCAAAAAAAAAAAAAAAAAAAAGACAAAGAAAGTCGGGCAGGCGAATAAAGCGAAAACAAAGTCTAAAACCCGGTCAAATCGTGAAACGCCGTGGGCCGCGGCACCCACACCATCCATAGACAATGTCCTAGGAGGCATAAATCCCAAGTGCAGCCGTTGTGGAGAACACGATGAAAAAAAAAAGTGGGAGGTGCTCCCAAAAAAGGAAAGACGTGGTAGGCGCCGGGGCGCTTAAACGCGGGTACGCAAAGATAAAAAGACGAAGAGAAGAATGGGGGAGAGACAAAACGAACGCGGCAAGGAAATAGAAATAAGACGAAAGGAAATGAAAAGAAACAACCAAACGAAATGGAAGAAGAAAAACAGAAAAAGATGGAAAAGAAATACGCACCCAACCCGCCCCAAAACAGTCGCCAGCAAGCTCTGGCTCGTCCTCAGCTTGCATCCCCACCCGCTGTCTGACGTCCATCCCTTGTTGCCGCCCATGCCCATGCCGCCGATGCTGGGGAGCGGCCACCCATTTCTTTTTGTTGGAGGTCGAGGTCGAGGTCGAGGAGGGGGTGCCTGGGGTGCATGTCAGTGTTTGTCGTATTTGAGATGTGGGAGGAAGGAGAGCGGGGGAGGGAGGAGGAGTGCGAGAGGGAGGAGGAGAGCGGGAAAAGAGATTGTATGGAGGAGAGAGGGTGTGGAGGAGGAGACGAACGGAAGGAGGAGAAGAAGACGTACCGGAGGAATTATATGAAGCATGCCTGCGCGTAGAATGCTGCGTGGAAGGCGGCGGGCCAGGGGCCCGCGTCGGGGGGACCTGCGACGTCTCCTCCTGCACCATCGAGTGCATCCGCGCTCAAGTCGCCCGCGCCGTCATTGGAAGTGGACGCAGCGTGATGTTGGAATATTACCAAGCCGACTCGTTGATGAAACATGTGTTAAGCCGCTGGCACGGCAGTACACTGCATGGTTGCGATGCTGGCATGGATATGCACAGCAATGTTGCGAGACGCGTTTCAGCTGGTCTGAAACCTCATGTTCAACCTCTCTATTTATGCTTGTATATCCCATTGTTCCCCAGGCTATAAAAGCCCCCCGATTTCTTGAATAAATCATCTTGGTCTCGCTTTCCCCCTTCCTCTTCCCCTCTCGTTGAATACCCTCAATTCTCACACGTGACACGAAGACGGGTCGACGTCCCGCGACTTGGAGCCGCTCTGCCACTTCGAAGTCGCCAGCGGGTTATGGACGTGATACCCGCCGTGATGTCCATGCGAATGACCGTGCGCACTCCCCGACCCATTGGATGACTTGGATCCCACCTTCTCCGCCTCAGCAGCCGCGACGCGCTCCTCGTCCTCCCGCCCCCATCCTGGCAGCCGCACGCCCATGAAATCTCCTCTGCGCTCTGATCAGGCAAGGCGTCACTGTCGAGGAGGCATCGCACCGCCTTATCGAGCAGCGACATTTTGCAGCTTGCGGCTCCGCCCTTCGTCGTCGCGCCGTCTTTGGCCTTCGAGGTGGATTTGGCGGTATGCTCGTCGTCCAGTCGGCGGGGTCAGTAGGCGTGGTGGTGGTACGAGGGAACGCGGACCACGGTAGTCGAACGTGGGCGGTGTGGAGACACGGTGCGCAGATGTGGGGTGCACGAGGAGGGCGAGGGCGGCGGTGTGGGCGAAAACACGGCGGTACAACGCAGACGCGAGGTGCGGAGCATGCACAAGGCGGGCGAGGGTGGTGGCGTGGGTAAAAATGCGGTGGTACGACCCAGACGTGGGGTGCGAAGGGTACATGAGGAAGGCGAGGGCGGCGGCGCGACCGTAGTAGGGCATCGATGACGCCGGGGCGTGCGCAGCGGGGGTGCAGTCGTGCGGTGCGTCAGACGCTGCCAAAGAGGGAATCCGAGGAAACGTACCTCGGTCACCATAAATCCATCGCCTTGAGAACACTCCAGCCTCGTGGATTCTCCACACCAGTGAGATCTGCGCGCGGGTTTGGAGCGTGAGTGGGAGGTAGACTGAAAAAGAGGAAGGCGTCGTTAGCGTGCGGCTCGTTAAGCTAAAAGAGAAAAGGAACAGAGGAAAATAAGGGACGAACCTTGGGCAGAAATGATAATAGGAATCGTCCGGAGTGACTGGGCAGTCGCGTCGGTCTACACCGCCCCACAACACCGTTCTACTCTTACCGCCCTACCCGACTCTCCTTTGTCCTCCCTGTTCTTGATCTGCCGGCCTTGGCACCCCCACTCAACGGAATTTCGAGGGCGGTGTAGACCGACGCGACTGCCCACTCACTCCGGACGATTCCTATTATCATTTCTGCCCAAGGTTCGTCCCTTATTTTCCTCTGTTCCTTTTCTCTTTTAGCTTCGCACGTCACGCAAACTGCCACGAGCGCCCTCGATCTGGGCGACCCACCACCGCCAGCACGCCCACCGTGACCAATGACGCAGCGTCTGACGCACCGCACGACTGCACCCCCGCTGCGCACGCCCCGGCGGAATCCGTGACGCCGCTCTTGCACACCGCACAGTTCCTGTGTTCGCGCTGTCTTTTATGTCGTCGCACATCTTAGATCCGGCGCCCGACTCTGCGCGGAGTCAGAGTTGCCTCGCGCTCGCTCGGGGTTCAAAGGTAAGAGCAGTATTTATCTCAATGGAAAATCAACGACTGCTGAAGCCCGCTAGCTTTGCCCTGATAGAATGAATCACGAGAGCACGCCAAGCTTCAGAATTCCTATTATAAGTAGGATGGGGGGAGGGGGGGGGGGGTTTGATCCTATTTTTTAGGAACGTGGGAAGTGGCGGAGAATAATATACCTAATTTACTGTCATTCCCAATATAATGTATCACGATAGCCATGAAGGCATAACCATTACTTGATGTCCATGCGTCTAGTGACAGCACAAAATCGGACGTGGTTTCCTGCACCAAATAATCTCGGTCAGTACGGTGTCAACGTTTGTGACCCAAACGTACTTTGAATGTAACGAAGAGCTCTTTCACCATTTCCTCCTCCATGAGTTTGATTTTCGCCTTCACCACCTGGTCCTCTGGAATTGAGAGTCTCTTTTTGGCTGGGTGAAGAGCAGTGTATCGAAGCATCTCGCGAAATTCCCATTTGTTGGCAGCTATGAATGGTTGATCACATGCCGCAACCCATTTGGCCACCAACTCTTCGAAATGGTCCTTGTCCCATGGCGCCTAAGAGAGGTTATTTGCGGAATTGCTCACTCAGACATGAGTCACGTACTTCCGCATCTGCTGTTTGTTTCTCAAGCATCGCCTTGATATTCCCGGAGATCTGATCAGACTTCTCCTTGTATTCTTTTGCCAACTCGGGGGAAATAGGCAACGCACCCCGTGCAAGGTCACGCTCGAGATCCGTGGCAGGTTCGGTATGTTTGCTAAGGACTTGGAATAATCGAAAATGTGCTTTAAACGTGTTTTGGAGATGTTTTTGAAGCTCTAAACAATGTTAGCATGAAGAATAATGGGACGGTGACAGCATGGACTCACTGGACGTATCGTAGCGTGCACTCGCCCCAATGTAGATGATCTCTCTATTCCCCAGGTAGTACTTATAATAGCTTGCGCCTTCCTCTGTCATTCCATTGGCATCGGCGTCGATTTGCTCAAAGAAGTAGTAGATGGGACTTCGTTTGCCCTGTGGTTTGTAAGATTAATCTGAACTGGTAGACTAAGAGACGTACACATACCCCTCCGTGTTGTTTCTGTGTGGATGGGCCATCTACTGGATGAACTAGTGGATGCAAAGGCTTGTGAGGGAGCCTGGGTTAACAATTTAAACATGAGTGGTGGCGGTATTAAAAGTCAAATCACATACAGGCGGGGCTGGATTTCTCTTGGTCTTTTTCTTTGGTGCAATTTCTTGCCGTTCGTTCTGTGTTCTTTGGTAGAGTACGCGAGGGAAGAGAAGCCGCAACCTGTGCCATAGAAAGTCGATTAGTATGACTGGAGTTAAGATCAATCTGGACCGACCTCATCATTGGACGGAGCGGAGACGTCGGCGCGCTTTCGTGGCGGCTGGAGGCGCTGGAGACGCTGAAATTCAGGGCGTGAAGACGGACCAGCCGAATAAAAGGGAGGAAGTTCGGCCAGCTTTTGCGAGACGCCGTGCAAGACGGCGGTAGTGCGAGGAGAGAGAGGAGTGAGATATGAGTCTGGTGAAGTGGAGGAAGCCAGGGTGAAAACTAGGTGACTGTCATACATGAATTGCTTTTTGTGTTCAGGTGAAATGGACGCACCCCAAATTTTTGGAATTTCATCTGTCTGACCACCTGCATGCCCACATGATGCTCTGCGACTACTGGCCTTTGAGGCTTTACCCCGAGAGCAAGGAGGTTCACAGCGCTGCAGACACCACAAGCCAGCGCATATTCAATGGGCTTCGTCGTTGCCGGGTCAAGAGAGGGAGAGGAGGGCAGGACACCGAAGCGGCGAGGAGAAGCGTCTGTTGCGCCAAGCGAAAAAGAATGGAGTGAGGGGTCATGAGGTATTATGGATACGCGTCATCGTTGACATCACTCAGGCACCGTCGTGTGGGGCTCGACGTCGCAGTCGGGGTCGTCGACAACAGCGAGAGCGGTCGCCGGAAAGTGTCAAGAAGGGAGAAAAGAAAGCTGTCGTTCAGGTCTCCCATGTAGCAGGTCATGGCCGCAAAGTTCAGACAACAAAATCGTTCTCCAAAGAGCCACTGTATTTTATATAGCTCGTAGGCTACTGCCGCTATGTGCGGTGTAGCTCGTAGGCTACGTTGGCGGGGGTCACCATGGCTGCAAACCCAGCTGTAAACCAACTCCCTGACACATCGACCACCGCCAGCTCGCTTCGTCCCGCCGCCGACCAGCGAAGGCCGTCGTGGGAAAGTGGCAGATGATGGTGGTAACGGATCAAGGAGGCCCCAAATCGGCCCGCTCCTTGCGTACGCCGCTAGTCTTTCTGGGATATCTAGTTTGCGACATCTGGAATTTCTCGGCCATGACAAGTGTCATTAACAACTTGAAGTACGTCGAGTTCTCAAACACAATCTACAGTAAATCTACAGAAGTTGACGCTCCATTTTATCCTGAAAATCCCGCTCCCTGGCGTGCCGTTCCCATGGGGGTCTTCTAACGACTGCTCCCCTTCTGTCGTCAGAGCATTCATTCTCGTCTCAGGCTGGTGTGGAACAAGAACTTTTACGTTGATGTATTTGGGATACTATGAGCTTCACGGATAACCGCCTCGCGCGCTCCCGGCTTTTGCGTCAGCATATAAGCAGTTGGACGTCTCATGATCTCGACCGCCCCTTCACACTAGATCCAATGGCCTCCCCAACCTCGGTGAACACTCCCGCGGAATCGGCCCCAAACTCACACAACTTTCATTTCAATCGAAACTCGCCGTCAATTTCTCATCTCAAACTGGATTTTCTGGCTATGATACGATGTTACTACTGAGGCGGGACTTTGTGATTTTCAGACGCCAAATTTCTCCTTGAAACACTCCCGGGCGGTGAGGACCGCGTCGTGGTTCATCAGATTCTCCTGCATATCCTTCACTGCTCGGGAAAAGTCAGAACAGTGCGAATGGAACCAAGCACGCCACCTACACCAATAATATTCACCCTTCTGCTGCTCCACCGACTCGCGGGCGACGTAATCGGCCCGCTCCTTGCGCAGCGCCTCGTATGCCGCTAGTCTTTCTGGGATATCCTCGCGCTTCGTACCTGCGGGCAACAGCGCCCCGAGCGCCCCAGCATCTTCCATCGCCATCGCCGCCCCCTGCCCGAGCGTCGGCAGCGTCGCGTGCGCGGCGTCGCCGAGGAGCGCCGCGCATCCGTGGACCCACGTCGGGAGCACCGGCACCACGCGCATCTGCCACCTCGGGAGGCACTCAGGCAGCGCGGCCAGCAGCGGCTGGAACTGTGGGTGAAACTCGGTGAACATCGCCTGTACTTCAGCCCGCGAGCCCTCCGCACGCCAGTCTGCGCATAGCCGTCAGTGTCGATTCATTGGGAATAGGAGGATGTGTGCGGGCCGCACCTGGATCGCCATGGTGCGGATCGTCGATGTGCACGGTGATATTGAGGAACTCGCCACCGCGGCAAGGGTACATGAACAGGGCGCGGAGTGGGAGCCCGTAGTTGAACACCAGGCGCGGGCCAGAGGCGCCGTCGCGCAACCACGCCAGCTCCGGGATTCCGTCGAATTTGGAGTAGGGTATGAGGGCCCGGTAGACGGAGCGCCCGTGACTAACCGACTTTTGCACATTCCCCAAGATGTGGGTGCGCATGGTGGACTCAAAATCTGTGAGTTGACGCTCGAGGTTCATACACGGGAGGGGCTCACTGAAATCCCATCGGCACCTAGGATGACATCCGCCTGGATGCGCCGGCCGTCACTGAGCTCAAGGACACCCGCATCAGTATCGCATGTGAGCATTTTGCTGTTCAGGTGCAGAACTGCAGGGATTCCATCGCCTGGGCCCAGCGCGAGGCGCTTGAGCTCGTGGTGGAAGTCGCTCCTGAGGCACATGACGGTCTTCACCAGTTGAGCCACAGAATTATCATATTGGAATGACCGACAACGTACCACAGAAGGAATCAACCAGCGCGTAGCATGCCCCTCTCCACTTTGAGCATCGAAGCCAATCATCTAAGCGAGTTGAGGAATGTCAATTGTTGGCCAGTGCCACGCACCTCATCCCAGTTGACGCTGTTCAGATTTTCTTTGGCGTATCCAAGGTGCTCCAAGACGCGCAAGGCATTTGGGGGCACGACGATGGCAGCGCCAATCTCGGAGAGTTCCTGGGTGGATTCGAAAATCTGGAGAAAAGGATTTGTTTAGGACGCGGGTATGATAGAACGTTATGCCTACCTGAACCTGATGCCCACTGCGTCGAAGTGCAACCGCAGCCGCTAGACCGGCGAGACCCGCGCCAACGATCGATATGTTCAATGGTGTGTGCTCCATACTTGTTGTTGAGCATCCCGAGAGAATGTGTCGCCCTTTATACGACGACAGAAATCGGCTGCGGGATTGTCTTCCGCAATGACGAGAAAATGCGGGCCGAATTACGAGTCCACCACCCAGAACCCGTTTTCCACAGATGACATCCCTAAAAATGAGCATCTCGGAAGGTATTAGTAGTATTACGCATGTTGTTCCACATATATAACATCCTCAACATCTGCGCATCTGATGGGTATGATGTTCCGCTTCGTCGGCCACTCTTCTTTGGGATGATACTGATCTCGCCGGTCGGCTTCGTAATTTCGGAGCTGGTGTAGTGAGCGTTGCCGGGTGAAGACGTTGCGTCCGCGGCCATCCTTTGGCGTCGCTTGGCCAGTGCGTATTCACATTTTTCGCGCCGAATGTCCTCGTAGCTTCGGCACTTTCTGTTGTGGAATCCTGCTGGACGTTGATATGCATTTTTTTCTCACAGTACTGGTGCCAGTGATCGCGCCGACGTCCTCGTAACTTCGGCACTTTAAATTTGCTGTTGTAGAATCCTGCCGGGCGTCGATGTCAGATTGAATGCATTTTCCCCGAGGATATACAAAACCCGGACGGCAGGTACATTCTGAAACCCGGCACATCCAGCTCAAACCCGGTACATTCCATCAATGTGCCGGGTTTGTTGGAAAAGGCGGCATTTGTTATTTTGGCATCGGCTAAGTTATTGCGACACGTTGGGACACGTGGCAACCCCGACCATTTGCGCCTGCTTTCTTACCGCCACCCAATCACCCCCCGACGCGCTTTGCGACGCGCCAAAATGCTTCGCAATGCCCACGAAGGATTCAAACATTCCCGGGCAGATCAAGAATACCTCGACGGCTGTACAGCCCGTCAGTTGATGGACTTCCGGAACGACGTACGTGATAGTTGCGACGCGTCGAGCACCGATTCTCACATGTCAAGCCAGGTTTTCGCAGCGGGGTTCATCGAACGCAACCCGCAGTTGTTCCTGAACTATGATTGGGTGGATGTCCCCCAACTCCGCGCTTTCCTTCGCCAAAACATGCCAGATTCCGGCTTCGACGCATCAACGACGCGTCCATCTGCGATGCACGATCCACCTAACATCAAAATCGAACCTTTGGCGCCCTCGGGGCCCACGGGACCGCGTGGGTTAATCAAAGCCGAGCCCCTGGCGATCAGCTTGCCCCCACCTTCTGCCATCAAGATGCGCACCGTAAAGGAGAATGGCTGCGACGTCCTTGTGATTCTCTCGGATTCGGAGTCGGAGTCGGACATCGACGACCGTGATTCTGACTTGGAGGTGATCGAAGCGCTGAAACACACCTCTCGATCGTCTAGTGTGATTCCTCCCTCAGGTATCGAAGTTCTCATGTTCTCGTACTCGGCTAAATATCTATTAGAAGCTCCGGACGTTGAATCGGATTTCGAGGAACCTGGTACGGTTATTTCGTTCTCACGGTATGCGTATTTCCCCCCCACTTACCAGTTCTCATTTCTATCCCAGACGACGCCGATGGCGTTGATTTACTCGATTCTGACACTGCATGGCCCGATGGCGCCGAGGCCCACGTTCGTATCGGACGATTCCGTCCTACCGCCAGAATCACGGTCGAACGAATGGAGTATCGGGAGGGACCTGCTCCCCTTTATCCCATCCATCGTATCCGGACGGGCATTGTCGTTGACCTCAGCGCTGATAAATACCAGCTGAGGGACTCAAAAGGGGAGTTGTACTCCCTCAACTCGATTATCAATAACGCCGTTTGTTTTCCATCCCAACGTTGATATTTTCAGCTGAAATTTTGTTCTCGTTCAGGACAATGACTCGTGGGTGTGGGACGGCGGTAGCAATAGCGGCACTGCCGTGATGTTTGCTCCTGGGGAGGCGCCAATCCGCTCGCGCCGTATTCGGTTCAGGTGTAAAGGCATAGATGCCTGCGATAAACACGATCCGTCGCTTCGACAGGCCGTGCGATTCGAATTGGATTCAGCACCGCGAGATGCGATTATAGCTGCTCAGCAAGAGACCTGACGTAGAGAAGGCAACACTGCGGAAGAGCGCGTTGTCCTGTAAGTATTTTCCACGTCTTGGTATACTGTCTCATGCGGCCGTTCAATAGGTTCATGAAAATCATCCGCGAGGCCAAGTGCCATGCGGTCGATTCTAAAGGCAATAACCCAAGCCTCAGGTAATTATAGCCATTTTATGCGCCGCTCGCTGAAATGTAAATGTACTCGTTGCAGGGGACATCACGGGGTCACCAATACTTCGTTGGATGTAGCAGTTGGAACCCTGGTTTCAAAACCGGCCACCGCACGCATGCCATCCCCGATCACGTAGACGAAAACATGCTAGCAAATGCCCTCGCTGGGCGGCCACTGGCTGACGACGAAACCAAAGACACTCCGGCGTGCAGTGGTATTGTCCATCCGCACACGGGACTCAAAAAAAAGCACTGCCGTATGTAACTTGGATTGTGTGTCGTGAATAGTCTCGCTGATCTCCCTCACAAATCAGCGCACGCTCACATCGCAAATGGCATGCAAGTTCAGGGCGCAATTCGCAATTATCCCTGCTCTGCGGTGCGCTATATCTACATTCCCGACGACTCTTCCATTCGAAAAGTACTTCTCATTCACAACGAAACCGGGCACAATCATCCGATTCCAATGCTCAGCAAAGTATCTTTCGAGCTCAAAGAGACCTACCGCCAGTGTGTCGATGCGAACGGAGTCCTCGGCGCTACAGTGGCGAAAATCGACAACGGTAAAGTTGAAATCTTATCGAGTTTACTCTGTGTTGAGACCTTCTGTAGCACCGGCGACGAAACAGCTTCTTAAGGGGAAGACCCCGGCAGCGTACGCTCCTGCTTTACACAACCAAAGGGTGAAGCAGGACATCGTCCGGGCGAAGAAGCTAGAAATGTACCCAAATGGGCTCGGCGTCGACGGTAAGTTGCACCGCGCGATGAATAAATCTCAGCATTCTCACCGTTCGCAGCCATACGTCCCATGTTCTATGAGGAATTGAGGAAACCGCTCCCCGAGCGTTACATCCACGGCTACATCGAGACAGATAAAGGCGAGCTCATCATCGTGACTTTTGTCCCTTACCTGTTGAAGCTTCTCGATGATCCTGGCGTCCCGTCGTTCGACGGCGACATTACGTTCAAAGGGATTGAGGGTGAAGTGAACGAATGGGAGCTCACCATATTCGCGAAGGTGGTCCAGCGCGGTGTGTTTTTTTTTTTGCTAATCTGGCAACGGTCAGGTGCTAACAATTATTCTCCAGCCGTATCCGTAGTTCGCACGTACATCACCGGTGCCAGCACTGATTTTTTCGAGCGTTTATATGATGAACTCCAACGCGTGAAGCTGATGGTCACGGGGAAGCCGCTTGGACTGAAGAAATTCGTTGAAGGTGGAAATCTGCTGGTAATGAACGTGGATATGGATGTGAAGCAGATCATTGGAGCGTGCCGATCGATCCTCAAGTACAACAACCCCGCTTATAGCGGGATTCCCATGAACACTCGCCCTCAGGATATCGCAGCGGACTTCATCAAAATATGCTGGCGGCATGGCAAAGAGTAATCTTTCTCAATTCTTCTTTCGTATTCGATGCTCGCTGACCTTGATTACAAGACCGGTCCATGATTTCAGAGCCCTCGTATCCGCCGAGGATTTTGGCCGCCTCATGGACTTTGTATACCTTGAGTCGGTCGAGAAACTCGAAGCTTATACGTCGTTTGTATATGGCCTCAAGATACCGCAGATCACAAGTGAGTGTTTCGTCCACTCGTTTCATCGTCCAACCGAGTTTTACTTTCAGATTGGTGGAAGCACAAGGAAATAAGCGACTTCATCATTCCGTGTCTCATCAAGTCGCAGTCACGTCTCTCGGCAGAGGTATGGGATTCTACGCCGTCGACAACCAACACCAACGAAGCGCAACACCACTGGACCAATTCTCTGACGGGAATTAAATTGAGCCCGGTCGAGGCGCTTGAAATGTGAGCTAATCGTACTCTAAAATTTTCTGGCTCACTCCGCAACAGTCGGCGCAAGGTGGACCAGAACGTCGCCGACCAGATCAAGATGTCTCTCGAAACCGGCATTTTATCGAACCCCAATAACGAGATCTCCCACCGTCTAGCCCGGAACTCCCAACGCCAATCCGCCGTCGCTCGCAAATCACACGAGTCGCGGGAAGTAGCTGATCTCACCAAACAGCTCCAACTGCAGATCGACGCCGAGGCCGAAAAGCGCCGTGCTTCGAATTCAGCAACAAAGGCCCTGAAGGAGCAGATCAAGGCCGCGAAGGGCGCAACAGGAGGACGCGGAAAAGCCGGTAATCTGTCTGCCAGCTCGTCTGGACGCGTGAAGACGCGACGTACACGAGCAGGTGCGATAATTTAGCTTTTTTCAAGGCTATGGGGGCGCTAACTTCAGTGTCAGGACCATCCACCACCAGTGTCCCTATGCAGGCAGAAGATGCGCCCGCTGTGGAAACATCTCCGATGCAATCATCGGCCCCATTTCCCCTAGCGCTGACAGCTTCGGTTTGTCTCCTACTCCTCTCCGCTCGCACGCTCACCTTCTTCCAGATCACAGCGCCGCGAAACGGCTCGGCTGCCAGTGAATCACGCTTCACCCCCGCGTTGATAACACCTCAATTTAATTTCGATCCGGCGCAGCCCATGGTCGATGCTTCAATGCTTGATCTTCTAGGAAACTTCGGCGTCAACCCGTTCTCGGATGGTATCAAGACCTCGTACTCAGGTATTTGAACGTTGAGATAGAACCCTCGGGCCTCGTTTTAATTTCATTCACAGATGTCAACGCAAGTCCGCTCTGGGATAACCTCGGAGGTGCGCTCTCAACGTCGTGTTTGGAAACTCACCCGAACTTTGCAACTCTGGCAGGTCTAGACTTCACCGCGCACACAGGTGGCGTAGACCAGCGCACACACCACGGTAATTCTTACTTATTATTCTCTTCTGCGGCTCACTGTAACATTCTTCACAGGTTTCATCTCGGATCCGCTCACCCATGATGCCGGGGCCTATGTAGATTACGCTGCTTCATTTTTTGCACCGGATACACTCGGGGGCACTTCACTTGATGAATTTTTCGACCCGGTCATCTATGGGAGCTTCGGTGCATCAATCCCTGCAGCAGTTGTCAACGATCCCCTGCAAGCATTTCTGGATTCTTTCCAGGACGGAGCCGCGGATCTTTCTCTTGGTGGTTCCGGCCTCAACTCCGCAACGTTGTCGGCCATTCCCTCACTACTGCCACCTCCGACGACTCCATCTCCGTCTCCCCCCACCGAACGAGTGGAACAACGCCCGATTGCCCCGAGATCACGTCGTCAGCGCCAAGAAGTTGATGAAGCAAATATTGTCACCACGACCCGTGCCCGCGCGCCAAGTTCACGAAAGCGAGATGCTGAAGAAGAACTCGCAAGCCGTCCCGCGAAGAAACGGGTTCGCCAGGTTTGTTCAGTTCATATTATACGCGAGATTCCCTGTTCTAATCATCTTGATTTTCTGCAGTGAAAGTGGCGTAGTCAGTTCCCTTTGTTAGTAGTATAGGTCTTACCTACGTTCACGATATTTCCTTTGGCACGAATGATTCGGAATGAACGACACATTTGATCGGTGACTTGGTTCGGCATGCTACGGCAGCCCACGACACGCCTAGAACGGGATATTACTAACATGTACCAGGTTTGTGTGCAAACCCGGCACATTCCTGGCACAAGTGCCGGGTTTCGTCCAATGTGCCGGGTTTCCGGGTGCATGTTCCGGGTTTAACATGTATCTGCCGTCCGGGTTTCGTTGGTCCCGATTTTCCCCCACATTTGGGACAGTGATCGCACCGAAGGTCCTCGTGACTTCGGCGCTTTAAATTTCTTTTGTGGAATCCTCCCGGGCGTCGATGTTGTACTTCGGATTAAATGCATTTCCCCTTGCGCTCCCCCTCCATTTAGGCTCGATACTACGGTCGGTGGCCGACTCGGTGGCTTCGGTGAGACGAGTCATCGGTAAGATTGTTTTCATAATTTCCCAAACTTGTTTTCATAACTCCCCGAAGCTGAACATTGAGGAAGTTCCCGCTTGACTGGCGATTTAACTGTGAGCACTCAGTACTCAGGAGCCGCAGAAAAGGGCAACTTGAGACATTGCGCCACGTAGTCAAGATATGTCTTTGATGCTCACTCGGGATCCTCAACCCAAACGCGGAACACGCGAACGTCTTGCGGAATATTTGCCCTCAACGTGAATGTCTTGCGCAATCCTATCCTCAACTCGAACCTGTGAACATCTCGCGCAACATTCAATAGCGGCAAGAACATCGTAAAGTGGTCGTCATCGTGATTCATGGGTATGTGTGGTCGAAGGGTCGTAAAATAAAATAAAGTGGCGCTCGTGTCGTCGTGAAGAATGAAGAATTGCTGTGAATCGTCGTGGGGGCCTGAGGAGGTCTGGGAAGAAGAATACTGCTCGTCGGGATCTGGGAGGAACGTGCTTGACGGAGCCAGGATATGGGTGGGGGGAATTACTTCGCGGGCGTAGCGGCAGCCGCGGGCTTGCTTCCCCACTGCGAAACAAACCATCAGTCTCATGTCTACCATCTCAAAAGTAAAAGAAAAACGTACAATAAAACTCGCGATCCACTCCAACGTTGTCTGGGGCAGCACCAAATTCGGATCATCCACCACCTGCACATTATTATCCACGCTCTCCGCCCTCTCCTCCTCCTCCTCCTCCGTCTTCTTCTTCTCCGCCTCAGCCTCCTTGAACGCCCGCTCCCTCACCGCCATGATCTGCTTGATCTGCTCCTTGCGCGCCGCCTCGGCCGTCTTCTCCGCCTTTTCGCGCTCCGCGCCGGCGAGCTTCTCCGCTTTCGCAAAGGCACCGTGCGCCTCCTTCTCCGCCGCCTGGCGCCCCTTCCACGCGGCCTTCTCAGCCTCGAGACGTTTCTTGGCGGCTTTCTCGTCGGCTTTGGCGCGCGCGGATTGAGCGCCGGCTTCCTCCTTGCAGCGGATGATGGAGGCGGTGGTGACGGCCTGCATGCAAATAATAATTGTGAGCGATGTGAGGAAAGAAGATGGCGCCGCGAAATGAATCAAGGAAAAGGACGATACACACCTTCTTGAGCTCCTCCCCAGCATGCTTGATCGCGTCGTCGCGCTTCTGCGCAGCGAGCTTCGTGAGCGCGGCCACCTCCTTCTCATACTCTGCCTTGGCCTTCTCGAGCGCCACCGCCTCCTTCGCCGCCGCCTTGGCCTTCGCAGCGGCCGCCTTCTCCTCTGCCTACAAAGAACATTAGTGTGTGTCCCAGCGAGTAGTCAGAGATAGGTAGAAACGCACCTTCTTGGTTGCCGCTTCCGCGAGCTTGACCGCCTCCTCCTTCGCCTTGATCTCCCGCGCCGAGGTGCGGCTGAGCGAATTTTGACCGCTAAATGCGGTCAATTGCTTTTATTCAGTAAGTTCTCTGTCGACTCATGGCTTGGGGCTCACGGGCATGCACCTGAGCATCCTCATGCACCGTCTGGCGTATTCGCCTGGGTCCCCAGCCCAAGAACGCACCGAGGCGCGGCCGAGCGGAATTTCACCGCTTAATGCGGTCATTACATTTTTTTAAATTCAGTACGTTCTCTTTCCACTCATGACTTGAGGCTCACCGGCATACCTCTTAGCACCCCCATGCATCCTCCGCTGCCCTTTTCCAGGTCCCTCGCTCCAGAACGCGTCGGGGCGCTGCCGAGCGGATTTTCACCGCTTGATGCGGTCACTGCATTTAAAAAAAACTCAGTCAGTACTGGTTATTCTTGAGCTTCAGAACCCGCAATCACGCAGAAGGTACATGGATACATAGTGTGGGAGTAGAATCTTTGTTCGGCGATATTGCCGCCGCGATTCTTCCGCCTTTGGTAATGTCAGTGTGTCGCCTTCGCCGCCGCCCAGCTCGCGCCGCATCCGTGTGCAAACAGTTTCTGTGGATGCGTCGAAAATTTAAACTCTGATGATGACATAATAACCCTCACCACCATACACAAGGCCAGGGTTATCAACAGACTAGTCTTACACATAGTCGACGAATGTCAAACCAATTCGGTCGATAAATGGTCGATCTGACGTCGGTACCGTGTGTATCCCACGATCGACACAGATCCGCATATGTCCGCAATGCTATGCCGACATGGGCCCTGAACGCAGTGCGTGTTTCAGATTTTCTTCGTGTTCGGAATCGCGGCGCCGTGGTCATGAAGATCAGCCCCGTCGGATGTGTGTCATTGTTGCTCTCAAAGTTCGGCATCACCCAGGTCGGCAAGGATGTGACGCGGCTCGGTCTCTTCTTTCTACTCTAGCTTCGACCAGGCTCGTTCAACGGCCTTATTATTGACTGACCTCGTCTTGTTGTGATTAGACGCACCGCAAGCATCACTCCAAACTCCCGCGATGTTGTCCAACGATGAGGAGTACGGATCCGAAATGGACCAGGGTGAAAAACCCGTATTCGGCGTGCGTGTGATGTCTGCCGCAGGAGAAAAAGTGAGCGCGACTTGTTTGCCTTGGATTACAAGCATATTCATTTGTTTCAAGGTCGATGTGAGCTTCAGCTCGTCCGAATCATTCTAGAAATCACTCAAATTATCTGGTTGTGAAGGCGAGGGGTCCCAGACTCCCAGAGCCAAGTGCTTGACCTGCCTTGATGCCAACCTCGAATGCACATATCAGGCCGCTGCCAGGGTACGTCTCGCTCGCTCCTCCAGGCGCTAATCGTTGCAAATAAATTTACATGGCCTTACAGAAACGGTTGACAAAAAGGTGGGTGAATGCGCGTGCGATTCAATGGAGGTTAACGCGTTTATCTGGCAGCCGCTACGTCGTGGACCTTGAGACGCGTCTGGAACACTCCGAGGCGCTCATCCGTCAGCTATGCAATGAGCTCGCGAGGCTGCGCGCTGAGCTCGCCACCGCACGCTCGCACAACTCTACCCAAGTCTCGTCCTCATCCGATGAAAGCAATCACGCCGGCGATTCCAACGCCTTGACCGGACGCAGCGCCACACTGCACATTCTGCGCACGGCACTGCGCACCCTGTCAGCTCCCCCGCCTGCGCCACATGCCGAGGACCTCCTGGATGCCGAGCTAGAGAGCAAGGTACGTGCGGGCTGGTGTTGAGGCTTTCGGGTTGCCCTTGTGATCGCGACCAACCGCGTTTCCCCCCTCTCCAGATGGATCAGCTCTCGATGAATACCACGACACGCCGTTTTCTCGGCAAGAGTAGCGATGCAGCGCTCATCAAGGCCGCGATTGACCTCAAGGCGGATGTCCGGCGTCAGGAGCCACAGCAGACGGAACCCCGTCGGTTTTCGGAGACCCTGCAGGTTTCAAGTCCCATATTACCCTTCTCCGGGATGAGTCCGGAAGGCTTTCCGCCGAACTTATGGAATCCGGGGAATGGTCATGACCAGGAGCCCCTTAGCGGGAGCGAGTATTGGGACGGAGAGAGGGATGCGGGTGACTGGTGGACGACGAGGCGCCCACAGTATTGGATGTGCAAGCCGGTGCGTGGTTTTCCATCGTCCTCGGACTTCCTACGTTTTAAACGCTAACGTCGCTTTCATCGGCGCAGTGGGAGGACACCGCCCTGCACACGCATGCGTATTCCTTCCCACCTCCGGACCTCGCCGCGGAGCTCATCGACCTTTACTTCACGCGGGCACATATATACCTCCCGCTCCTTCACCGCCAGACTTTCGATCGCAACGTCGAGACGGGGGTGCATCATTGGTATGTGTCCCCTTCGTTCATCATCTGGGTCAATCGTATTCGACTGACATACAACTGGCATCCCCAGGGACAACAGCTTTGCGGCGATCGTGCTGCTCGTGTGCGCCATCGGTTCGCGGTGGAGCAACGATCCGCGCGTGCTGTCATCCCCCGGACCAAATGGCGGGGGGACGGCAGCGGGACACCTTCACTGCGGGTGGGAGTGGTTCAACCAGGTGTGTGCCGACCAACATTCCCTAGATTTTCACTCGCTATGATTGTGAGCAGTGGGTATTCTACGGGCGCTGACGGTCTTTTTATTTAACAGGTGCCGCCGGCGGGGAAGCATCTTTTCGGGCAGGGGACGTTGTATGATCTGCAGTATTATTGTGTGCGTGCTTTGTCTGATTCTGCTTGATATCCACTCTCATGGCACTGATTTTCCGAACCTGTCAGCTCGCAGTACACTTCCTGTTAGGTTCCTCTGCGCCACAGGCATGCTGGATGCTCGTCGGCGTCGGACTACACCTCGCTCAAGTGCGTTCCCCCCTTTCTTGAAATTAAGAGTAGAACCAACAGAGCTGGTTCCTAACCAATTTTCTCATCTAGGACGCAGGCACGCACCGCCGCACCTCGCGCGTCGAAGAGCCGTCGGTCGAGCGCGAACTGTGGAAGCGTGCCTTCTGGGTGCTGGTATACCTGGACGGCTACGTGAGCTCTCTCATGGGGCGCACTTGCGGGATTCAATACGACGAGTGCGTCCTTCTCTCTCTTCTGTTTGGTTTATGCGGTCTTCTTGCCCAATGTTATCTGACCCGATCCGCGCTTACCCATAGCTTCGATATTGAGCCCATTATCGAGTGCGATGACGAATACTGGGAGCACCCCACCCGCCCTTTCGAGCATTCTTCAACGCGCTTCTGCGTCTGAGCCATATCCTAGAATGCACTCTCAACATTTTGGTGGGTCATCTCTTCCCCTCTTTTTTTGCGCCGCCGGCAGCCCTGCGGGGCTTCGCTGCCAGCGATCCGAATGCACCATTGCTGAGGCACACCAATACCTAGTACTCGCTCGGCAAAGTTCGCACAAGGCTCACCATTGACCATGGATGGGAGGAGCGCTTTGTCGCTGATCTTGACTCTGCCCTAAACCGCTGGCGCGATCAGATACCAGAGCATTGTGCGTCCTTGTAACTCGCAGTCTCTCTACTCCCTATATATCTTCGGCGGCCTTCAGCCTGTAGAAGGGTGGCTGTGCCCCCCGGAGAAAGTTGGGCAGCTGTACACTTTTGAGTCCCGAGTCTTTCCTGCAGGGAAAGCTGAAAAAATAAAATAAAAATATAAAAAAAAGACAAGAAAAAAAAAGATGAGAGAAAAAGAGGTTTCCTTGTAAGGTGGAGAGCGTGGGAACCCCGCACCTTTATGTAAGCTATTTTGTGACACCGTTATAACTATACAACAGACCTTCAAAGAAATATTATAGATGCTAGGAAATGTGCCTATTAACAATGTTAACGCTTCCTAGGAAACAGAATCTTCGAAAAGGACACCAGTCCAAAGTTATAAGCACTTCTTTCCTTTTTTGGGAAATATGTTCCTACAGCACTTTCCATCCATTCGGTGCGATTTCGGTCAATTGGAATGGAGGATTTGGACTGGTTATGTAATCGATCACGTGACCGTCCCGGCCATTCCGGCGCCTCATGGAAACCTCATTGTCGTCGCATTTTCTGCCCTCTTCTCTAGGGATCGCCACCGTACCCGTATAATACGGCGTACGGGTACGGTCGTACGGGTACCCGTAACCGTCCCGTATGGCCCTCTGGGATGCCTCGTACGGTTACGGGTACCACCGTCACCGGTACCGTACGAAGCCGTATGAATACGGCCGTATACGGGACCATACGGACCGTAAATATACCTAAAGTGGGACGATTTCGAAGAATTTCGGACACCCAGCCGAAGAGGCGCTGACGCGTCGCGGCAAGCCCGCCTGTGATTGCACCACCATCTTGGCGCTCCGTCAGTGCGCGTTGAAGCACGCCGCGCCAAACCTTGCTCCAACCCCCAATAAACTTCTTTAGCCTTGTATATTCTCATAATCTGGAGGACAGTGTCGTCTCCGAGTCCATTGAGAGCTCGAGCAATGAGCGGAATATGCATATCCCGGGCCTTTGCGATCAACAATTTCATGCGCCCCACTGGGCATCGGCATGATGCGCCAAAGGTACTAGAAAATTCGATGGTCTTGCCGAGCCACATATAAAGCATGGTGGTGCACAGCGGTCAGTTAACTGCGCACAGTATAATTTTCAGTGCCCATGTACTCAGCCCGCGAGCGGATTAAAAAAGGTATGTTCAAGGCCCCGCTGTGCTCTTCCGTGGAATTGATCTTTGTATCAGCTCACAAGGGCCGCGAAACGCGCAGTGTCTTGGTGATTCTACAACCCATACCGTTGGCGCTTCGACATGGACAATTGTTCGATTCTTTCTGAAGTCTGCCGTGCTGTTGTTCCTCCCACTCGTTACCAGTCTACTGGCCATCATTGTCGCATCTTATCGGTCCTCGCTGCGGTGGTCATCGGCCATGCTTGCCCTGGGCAATCCCCACACTGCTGGTCTCCTCTGCTCCATCTATGCCTACTGGACTCTTGTCTGTATTTTCTTAGAGGAGAAGAGTCTTCTCCTCTCCCTTCCATCTGCACCATGCCCAAAGTCAGCAAAGGCAAGAAAAGCCACAGGATGCTACCTTACAATGCACTAGCAGAGATTAAACAGCCTGTAACTATGTAGTTTTCTGTTCTCTATGAATTACATTTTTTGGCGCGGATTTATTGAATTTTTGTTCTCGACCTCAAGATTTGGATGGTCACATCACACTTTGTCACAGTTCACATAAAGGTGCGGGGTTCCCACACTCTCCACCTTATGGTGGAGGAGGAGGAGGAGGTATATTATACTGACACGGTCCCACAACTGGAACAATCAGTTTACTACGTCTGACATCGGAACTTTTGTAGACTAAGAAGTTACCCGTCATACGTAGAACACATGCACTACTGTAGGGGGGCGGAAAGACTAAGCACTTGGCAGTCTTCCCGACCTGCTGTGGCCACAACAGGTGGGTCGTACGGGTAAAACCTCGTGGGTGGCCAGCGGTGGTACTGCCATCTGAGGCAACTCCTTTCGGTGCGCATGACCGGAGCACGTGATAAATGCCAAAAATGGGGATTTCCAGGATGGGTACATACCAAATTGTAGCCCTTGAAGAGCTCTACAACATCCCTTAAATGACCTCAGGGTGTACGGGACGGTATATGTATGGGCAGGGACTAAAACAGCTGTCAGATGTACGGCCATCCCCGTATACGGTACAGTCCGTAGCCCTAGGGAATACGAGCATCCGATACAGGCTGAGACACAGAGACGGAAAAATACTTGCTGCGACCCGCAGCCTGCAGCGCACCAGAAGTGTGAGGTCAAGAACACCAGAAAGTGAAGCTTAAAATCTGGCCGTTGAACTGCACGTTGAGTGGTTAGCTCGAAGAAGGCACCAGAAGAGATGAAGAAGGCTGGATAATGATTCAGATTCTTGACAGGCAATGCTTGCTGGCCGACTGGATATCTGGTCGCATATGGGTAGACAGACAATGCCGAAGTTCATCAGGGAAACCTGGTCATTTGGAAGGTCAAATAAGGCCGAGAATACGGCTGGGTGGACTCATCGCGCAAAGCCAGACTCGTAGCCATCGACCTAGGAAAGGAGTGGAATTTTGGATCCAGCCGTGCCTCCAAATTAATATTGGAGAGAAAAGAACTCAACACGTGAAAATGGTAAGACCAAGTTGAAATGGATTGAGCCCCGAAGTAAAGACAGAAAGTTACATTTTCCAGGACACCGGATGCCAGTGGTATGCCGATAGGGAACGAAACTCGTGCGTTGGCCCACAATGAGAAAAGCTTCTTGATATTCTTTGAATGGTGGATTGGGTGGATACGTCTGGATATGCTTTGGAGATGAGAGGTCATACATTCCCGAGAAATCAAGAATCAGCGTGACTGAATTGAGGTTCTCGTCCCAGTGAGTGCAATAATTCAGGAGAATACATTTGAAAGAGACGAACTGAGAGAGGCATGGAACAGACGATTCGCACTGATAAATTATTGACAACAGACAAGACTGAGGACTCGGGAAAGAACGAAAACGAACAGGGAGACGACCAGGGAAATCAGCACTTCAGAAGAGAACATGCACACCACAAAAGGCAACTGTGAGATGTGGATGAACATGATAAGGAAACTTGAAGTTTAGATGTCAGAAAAAATTGACCTTAAATGGGAGCTGAAATCATTAGTTTAAATTGCACTGAGATTGGTGCTGGAATCATCAATTTTTTTATTGTTTTCTTGGCAGCTGAAATATTTAGATTAAATTCATATCTCAGGATGATTGAAACTGGCAATGAAACAACGGGTTTTAATTGTAGTTTAGGACTAGTTTATACCATAGACTTCAATTGTCTTTAAACTAGAATTTAAACAAAAGAATTTGTCTTTCAATGTAGAAGAAACAATAAGATTTGGCATCAATTTCGGCTGATCCGAAATAGGACCTTAAACAATTAGTTTCAGGACCACTGAAATCCCACCCCCCAGAGATTTTAATGCGACTGAAACTGATTATTTAAGGTCTGACTAGTAAGCTTTAGATAAGAGACAACCCAATCTATATTACACCCAGGATGGGGGGCCATCCTATCCATGTCGACCTTTCGTGGCCCACTTTTGGCTGTGGGGGCTTTTCACCCTTGCAAGTCTTTTCCTCGCATGTGGCAAGTCACTTCCATCAACGCCTGCAGTGTGCTCGATGCCCCCCCCCCATCCTGGGTGTAACATAGATAGGTTCTGTACCAAATACCCAGGTTCTCACCCAGGTCGTCCATTATACCCAGGTTCTGTGCTAAAAACCCAGGTTCTTACCCAGGTTCTGTACTAAAGCCAGGTTCTGATTTTTTTAAAGACTTCTTTGGGCTTTAAAAAAAAGAACCTGGATCCAGGTTCTGGGATAAGATAGATAGGGATGATCCACAGGAAGGCAAATCGATGGAAACGATGATGTAAGGGTCTAAACTATCAGATTCCATCATCTACATCAGTTAAATGCATGAGACACAAGCATCAAAAGCTTTTCACATTATTTCCGACAGGCTGAAATAAACAATACAGCGCCAGCCAACCGATTTGAACATCTCACCCCAATGGCTCTATGCTCAAAATTCTTGAACAAGTGTCAGATGCTTATTCGAGGAAGGCAAACAGACCAGCAAGTGCAAGTAACACTGTAAAAGCTTTCACCATGTTAAATCAAATGAAACCGTGAATTTCACCACACTTAAAAACAAGATATAGCCAAGATCTGAAGAGGCAGAAAGTTTTGCCTTGATTTTAAATCCTTGCTGATATATACAGCTTCACTCAATGCCAAGTGCTTTGATTGCTATATCAATTCCAAGCCTTGAGGGAGGAAAACACTCTTCAGGCCAAATCAGTTAATCAGCAGGCACACAGTACACAAACTGTGTCTAGTGGTGTCAGTATAGCATACTAGACACAGTATAGATCACATATGAAGGGTGATAGTCTCTGCTGCCCTCTCTTTGGAGTGCCATAGCGGGTTTAAGCCTCGCAGGCATTGCTTTGACCGCCAGTCACACAGCACACCAAACGACACTTCCCAGTTCCAGCCACATGCCAAACTAAGATCACCAATTTTTTCCATCTAGGAAACACCCGACAGCTGACTGTATTGGTCAGGACTCCCCTTAGTATTGTCAAGGCAATTTTTCAGAATATTCTCCAGATATTTTAAGGACACTGTGGTGGGCCATGCACTCCCCTCACATTGGCCCAAGTCACGCCACCCGATCCAAACATGTTGGGTGGCGACTACCACCACTATTCACACAAAGCTGAAGCCGGGGGCAGACACACACATTGCTGTCTTCACTCGATCGTGGGCAAAGCAGCTCAAGCCACATTCGCAAGATACAAGCCTCGGAAGCATTTCGAAGCATTTCGAATTACTTTCAAGTACCTGAAATAAAAGATCCAGGTCCACCGACCTGATTTGAATGTTTGACTGTCTGTGCTCAAAATGAAGGTTACTTCATTTCTCTGTGAAGGTAAACTGACCAGCAAGGTCCCGCAATGCTGTGGAAGCTTTCAGCGCATCAGATTGAATAAAAGCACAGGTTTTTCCCAAATGTCAAGCAGGATCCTTGCTGATAGGCACAGCGGTGCATCTTTCTTCCACCCATCCACGTATTCCTTGCTCACAATTTATTTAGACTGCACTGTACATTCCTGTGCCTTGCCATGTTGCCCCTGTCCTGCTTCACCTTTATAAATGAGCACCTGTGAGGAGTCCACTGTCTGCCAATGTGCAGATATACACCATACACTCATCCCGAGTTCGTTCGGTCCACTCGATGTCAAGCGCCTGGCTCAGTATTCCAATTCCAAGTGTGTAGAATAAAAAGAACAATTGTACGGCCAAATACATTAATCACATCAGAATGTCGCATAGGATGCATAACACACCCCTTCCGATGGGTAGCAGATGATCCAGCTGGGTAGATCCGTCATCACGGCCCTAGGTACTACTCACGCAATTTTTCTCAGAATATGCTCCAGAACATTTCAGGACACCCAACACGTTCCATGAGTACATCACCGTGTGCAGAGGCAAACACATGGCAATCCCGAACCCAGGTGGGAAAGCGAAATGCATTGACCTGTACAATCTTCACCCCATGAACATAGCCCCTCCCTTCATGATTTAAGCGGGCCATGCCTCCTCGATGCACAGAGTCCTCCTGCACTCGAGAAGCTACCGTGAATGCCTGGCTTATTCCGCACTGACTGGTATGGCATTCCTGAAGCCGGGTGGCACACATCACACAATAACCTGCAAAACCTCGAATGGCTGCCTCAGCCCTTCATTGGCTGTTATTGAGCAGACCATGCCTCTTCACTTGCAAAAAACAAGTTCCACCCTAATCACTGATACCTGACTCTGCCAACAAACGAAGCAGGCAGTCAGTATATTTTCCTGTATGGCCCATCAGTCGACATCCGAGTCAATAGACAGTTTTTGCCTTGTCTGTAGACCTTGTATTACCATGGACAATGACCAAATTCCGGTGCAATTCCAATTCTAAGCCTCGAGGTCATCACTTTCACTGCAAGTCACAGCAAGCACGAATCAAGCCATTTCAGTTCTTGCCACCCACAGAACCAAGATCTACTATTTTTTCTGTCCCAGAAACACCATCAAGCTGAGTCTAACACTCTAAAATCCCCTTGCTATGAGCCATCTTAATTTTCAAGATATTCTCTGCAAATTCCCAACACACCAATTGAAGCCCTTGTTGGCCAGTGACTAAGCTTAAAATAAATCACAAATCAAGTACTCACATTTCTGACATGGCCAATTCCCATCGTCATCACCGTGGCTCACCAATGGCCAAACCGGAACCAACCCAAACCTGAACCAAAGACACCAAGACACCAAGGCAGATGATGACCCTTGCCGAGACACTGAGAAGCTCGAACCACTAACCCAGACCTTAACCAGTGTAGCAGTTACTCATGGTGGATTCGGTGTTCTGGGATGGCAAGGGCGAGCTGCGCAAGAGGGCATAGTCTCCTAATAATATCAGCCCGAAGATGCGACAAGGAATGATCTGGAAGAACTCAAATCGATGGAAAGCAAAAGGCAATGATATCAACTATCAGATTGCATCTCTGCAATGCAAGCCCTAGAGGCTTTTCCGATTATTTATGACAGCCTGAAGTTAAAAGGCGAACAGGCCAGCATGCACAGGTAACCCTGTAGAAGCTTTACCATGTTAAATCAAATGAAACCATGAATTTTGCCGCAAAATTCATTCATGGTTTCATTTGATTTAACATGGTAAAGCTTCTACAGGGTTACCTGTGCATGCTGGCCTGTTCGCCTTTTAACTTCAGGCTGTCATAAATAATCGGAAAAGCCTCTAGGGCTTGCATTGCAGAGATGCAATCTGATAGTTGATATCATTGCCTTTTGCTTTCCAAATTTTTGCCACACTCAAAAACAAGATATAGCCAAGATCTGAAGAAGCAGAAAGTTTTGCCTTGTTTTTAAATCCTTGCTGATACATACAGCTCCACTCACTGGTTGAGCATTTCAATTTTTTCACCTTCTTTTTCAGTGAAAAATGTTGTTTATTTTTCAGACATTTTTCACTGAAAAAGAAGTTGAAATTTTTAAAACTTTTTCAGCACTTTCTCAATTCAAGGTGAAAAATTCGAAATAAAATAAGAAAGTGATGAAAATGTTTTGAAAATTTCACCTGCTTTTTCAGTGAAAAATGTGTGAAAAAATAAACGACATTTTTCACTGAAAAAGAAGGTGAAAATTTTGAAAGGTTCAACCAGTGACTCAATGGGCAGCGGCCCACAAGTTGAGTGAGAGCACACCAAAAAAAGGGTGTTTACAAAATAATAATGCACAACTCGGGAACGAGTCGACAGATTGTCAGGCGCAGTGGCTCTATATAATGGACATATGTGTCCCTCATTGGGAAAAATAGTCTAGGCATGCCGCAAAATTAACGAGTCGGGGGCGGGGGCCACAACTTGCAAAGCAGGTGAATTGGAGAAAGGTGGTAAATTACTACATAAAGGATAACTCAGAAAATACTCCGCATACCGTCGTAACGTAGTGCTTTCCCTACTGTCTAAATGCACCCCTTGTTGTCGAAAAAGAATGATGCAAGCCAAATTCACATCATTTTGGAACTCCATGTTCATACAGGTTGATTTTAGCCATGATATACTATTGGAATGAATAAACTCATTAATATGGATCGCTCACATGACAAATAACTGAACGAGGGTTCATTACCAAACTGGGAACTCACCACCAATGTCCAAATATGGTAGGACATGGATAACGAACGGCTCTGGATGTCGAGGATATGCAGAAAACACCTTGATTGTAAGGAGTACATTATATTATTTATATAACAACAAGTTGTGGTGGTGGCAGCCATATTTGGGCACAATGAACTGTGATGCAGATAAGGATTATATGATCGTTGTCCATGGTCCTCGTGCACATACATTGTTGGCAATTTTAGATGCTCTCATTGTAGACCAGATGTATAAGTGTACATCGGCGGGAGGAATAAGGCTTCCAACAAGATCTTGTAGTGCGAGATGCAAATGATTGGCAAACACTCCAAAAATATAAATTCGTCGTTTGGGCTGAAGATCGTGGGCGATGGCGGATTCTGATAGCTCGTATTGTGGGCTGCATGTATAAATATATATTGTGCAGAGCAATATGGCAACCAACAACAACTCATGGTGCGAGATGCGAATGAAGGGGGAAAGTCCCCAAAAATGGACACGCATCGTTTGGGATAATAATCTTGTATTATGGCGGAGCTTGATAGCTCGCATTGTGGGTCACATGTATAAATGTATATTCCCAGGAGGAATAAGGCTGTCAAGAAGAACTGATGGTGCGAGATGCGAATGATGGGGGAAAGTCTCCAAAAATGGAAATTCATTGTTTGGGATGCAGATCTTGTATACTGTACCATTTCGACCGTAAGTTCAGTCACAGATCACCCCAGATTCTTTTGATGTGTGCCAAAGTCACCTTGAATCGAAACAAAATTTCTCGAGCATCTCAGATAAAAATTGATGAACTTACGGTCGAAATGGTACAGTTGTAGAGCATATGTATCAATGTATATTCCCTGCAGGAATAAGGCTGTGCACAAGCGACCGGGACTTAGGTGAATTGTCGCAATGGATGACATGGTAGTGCTCAGGAAATCATAATCTGGTGTGGCAAAGGACAGAGACTGTGATGTGGCAAAAAGTTGTTGATTCACCTCTGTTACAGGATGTTTGCCCATCCATACTTTGGAAACGACAAGAGTTTATGTAAGCACTAGACAGTGGGGGGTGATTATATAAGCCAGCCTAGATTCAAGTGTTCGGAAACAGGAAATCAGTTAGCAAGCAATTAGAGTGTTGGAATATTAACTCTTCTGAGTTTTTAAACATACAAAAATAAATCAGAGGTCGTCAACAAGAACTGCATGTGTGTAATGGGGATCAACTCCCAAAATGAGCCAAAAAATATGAGTGTTGTAGATCGCAAAAATGTAGTAGAAGATGACCAACATTTATAGTATAAACACAACTTGCTTTCATTTCCATTGCTTTGCATTTGTTGTAACCTGGCACACAGGCGCAAGGGTTTGTCTTGATGCTATGCTTTGATGCCCATTGAACCAAACATGTGCAAGTGCAAAAAAAACGCAAAAAATGCAATTTGCGCAATTTACGCAAAAAACACAATTTGCGCTTGTCCATCGTCCATAAGTGGTATTTTCGCCGAAAATGTCCGTTTTAGGAAATTTTCGTCTCTTCATATCTCCATAACCACACAATGGACAGCCAGGCAAGTTAGGTCAATCAATAGGGATCTTTTACGCTACTTCATCACAATACACGGTTCGTTTGTCCATCATCCATAAGTGGTGCTTTTGGCGAAAATGTCCATTTTAGGAATTTTCGTTCCTTCAGATCTCGATAATCGCTCAATGGACAGCCATTAAAGTTAGGTCAAACAATATGCATTCTTTATGCTTTTCCATCGCAATACACAGATAGCTTGTCCATCGTCCAGAAGTGGTATTTTCGACAAAATTGCCTTTTTAGTGCCACCATTGTTGGATGATTGGTGGAACCCTTGTACATCATTGGTAGACATATCATGTATATATGGAAAGGTATACTTTTTTAGACACAGAGCACCTCTCCTGCACAGGAGAGCCCAAACCGGTCGAGGTGGCAATGGGTGCTCTAACTCGAGCCTCTGGTTTTCGGCTCGCCAATGAGTCTCCTCGCACAGTCGCTAGCCACATCGTTGATCAGATCGACCGTAACAACAAACTCGGTACTCAACTGTACTTTAAGCTTCAGTCGGCGGCCTCTAGCACCTGGGGGTCACACCTCACCAGCCAGTTCAACCATTGTAAGAAAGCCAGGTTGATTGGTAAGAAATGTGGCAACCAAATTCGGTAACTGCCCTCCTCCGTACAAAACACCTCCTGCCAGAGTCATATATTTTCCATAGCAGTTATGGGTGTCGCTGCCAGCAAACGCCTCTGTGCACAAACCCTCCCAATGTGCTTTCTCTATCGCCTCTACCACTCAGGCCACCTTGCGGCCACTTGGCATCTTTAGGCATGCTAATGAAGACCGTAATGATGCACCCCTCGCGGTCGTGGATGAGCAGAGGATGTCTCAGACACAAGTGGATGAGATGGGGAAACAGATAGAGAAAACAAGAGAGACTTACTTCCCTTCCCATCCGATATATTTGTAAACCAGCATATAATGGGTAGGGAGGTGCTTGGGATGCACACGGCGTGTAAACGGGGAAGCTGCTTGTAGTTGGTGCTTGCGCTGACACTTCTCACGTTGATAGAGGCGCTCATGTTCCACTCGACATTCGCTTGCGGAAAGTAAGAGAGCAGGCATATCGTCGCCTGTGTCTCGCTTGCGCTGGTGCCGCTCGTGCTCATACTGTTGCCATCGGGTATTAAATGTGTACTCAGGCCAGTGAGAACTTTGACCCTGAATAATAGCACTCAATTCTTGCTTTGTCAAGCCCTCTATGAGAGAGAAATCAGCACGGCAGCATGCGAGTAGGAATTATGATGTGTACAGATCCTCCCAGAGTAAGGGGAGAGGGAGAGGGGAGAAAACAGAGAGAGGATACACTTGAAGCCTCCCATATGTTCAATCATAATTTGAGCGATGACAGATGAGGGTGTTGCGATGTTCGATTTGAGGCTGTTGAACATGTTCAATCAATTTCTATCATGGTTTTCGATTGTGAGGGACCTATGTGCAATTAATGATGTTTGACTATGTTCACTGTAGAAGACCAATCGAGCATCCTTGAATGTTCGATCAATGGGCATATAGTGTTCAATGAATGCATGTTTAATGAACATGTTCAATCATCGTCGATTGAACATGTTTGGGTGGGAACACCAATCGAACATTGTGTGTGCTCAATTGAAGGGAAACTGAGTGTTAAATTGCCGTATGTTCAATATTCAATTGGTGGGGGCCTGGAATTCAAATATAATATTGTTCAATCGGGGTAATTGTAGGTGTCCAATTGGGCAGGTCCCCAATCGCGGTACAAAATTATGTTCAATGTGTTCATTCTAACATGTACAGAACGTGGAATTTCCCATAAATGGAAGGGGGTGGGAGCGAGGTAGCCAGACAACATATGTGGCTCTGTTTTGGCCGGCAGAAAGGCCCTGTAATGGGTAACCGGGAGGCGACCGCGGTGTCACCATGGTCCCAGTATATGATGTTCCGTGTCATCTGCGCCTTCCTCTGGTCATCCGTATCATCTCAATCGACCCCGCCAGAACATGTCAAGGCCCACAACCCGAATCCTTTAAATTCACAGCTAGGTGTAACCCTGTGGCCATGGGACCAGGTCCATACAAATATCTAATTAGACTCTTCATAACTCTGTCTTGTGGTTGAAACAGAGTCTTTCCAAATCAGGACAGCCGGTTTCAAACGAACCACCTGAAATCCCCGGATAATGGCAGGTATCTCCGCGCAATTGGTTATTTTAAACCTTGAAGTAACACAGAATCACTCCAAGGCTGTCCACGAGTGCACCCGCGAGTGACCCGGACCCGTAACCATGGGTGCTTGCAACACAATCCTTCGAACTCGGATCCGCACGAGTTTTTGGGCACGGGTAATCCGGATTCGCGGGTCCAACTACCTGCGAGTCAGCGAGTACTTGTGGGTCGGGACCACCCGTGAGTACCTGCAGGTACCTGCGAGTACAGAGCAGCATATATAGCATAAATTTTGGTTAATACATTTCATGCACTATCAACGTCAATAGGAACCGCAGAATCTACTTCTTTGAACCGCTTGGCCTTGTCCTTGAAGGCCGTGATTATCTCCGCCTGTGGAATCGCATCTGGGAGCGAGCACCATGAGCCCAACACGGATGCAGCACACGTGGATTCGTCCGAAAGAGAATGTGGCATTTTCGAAACAGTCAAACCGCCGCGAGAGAAGGCGCGCTCAACATCCGTTGAAGTAGCTACACAAAGTTAGTTTCTTGATGAGAGGAGTCAAAAAGGATGCTGCGTACCCGGAATTGATAGGAAGTTTAAAGCCATCCGTGAAAGAGGATCACCGGCCGCCTCCATTGCTGTCCATGACGTAATTGCGTCGACGGTTGTCATAACTGGAGCACTGCTCAACCAGTCATCTAAGGCGTCAATGTCGGCAATGGACTCTGGAAGGACGTCGAAATATTTGTTGGTTGAGACGTTGGCCTGTGAACTTAGTATCATTCACGAATTCAGGAGAGTTTGACTGACTTACTGCTGGGACAGGCATATCAGCGTTGACTTGGGGCTTGTAGTACATGTTGTAGTGGTAGGATCAGTTTGGCTAGCAGGCACCCCCATGTAGTAGATTAGTCATCCATCCACTTCTGTCCGCATCTTCCATGTCCGCTCTTTGAGGCTGCCAGCTCTGGCATCTCCAATGTTCCACTCTGTTCGAACCAGATCTTCGGCGGTTTTAATCCACTCACGAGGCCAGTGCGCCTTCGCAAAATAAGCAGTTTTGTAACGGGAATGAAGAACTGAATAAATGTCAGACTGAGGCGGAAATCTAGGAATGATGAAGTACTCATAACGATACGGAAAATAATAGATCCATCCGTCAATGCATAGTAATTATTCATCATCGTGAGCCCACGCAGGGCAGCGGCGCGAACACAGGGTGAGCAAAGTGGATTGTCAATAAATCCATCCATCGCACCAGTGAGCATATCGAAAATCGGGATCACTTCGTGAATGAGTGGGACACCACTTTGAGAAATCTGATGTGTCGCATGAAGACATGCAAAGACCGTCAGAAACACCCCGTAAAAATAAAAGATACGCACATCAAGCAATGGAAAGAGTTCGATGAGAACAGACCACTCATCCCAGGTTAACTGAAATCGTCGAAGTCTCGCACCCCGAGGTTTGTTGTGCTCCTGCATAACAACAAGAAGCTTCAGTGCCTCACGAAGTTCAATCGGGCGGCCCAGGAGTTCTGCAGTGCTGTTCCAACGGGTCGAACCATCCCGGACCATGAGACGCGGTGTGATTTTGCTGCGGGTGCATGCGGTTGCAAGATCGGCCTTGATTTTCGGACTGTGAACTATCTTCTTTGCAAGATTACGCAGCTGTAACATATGAGTGATATAGTGAAGTCTGAACGCTGCAAGACAAACCTTCGCAACAGAATGCCGGCCAATTTTGTCCTCTGCCGCGGTGAGTTCAGGAAGACGGGACTCAGAGGCGATGTCCTCGATAACTTCATCGATCATTGCTGCATCGTTCTCCTCGACCGCAGGCTCAATCTCATCGGGGGCCTCATCGTCCTCGACATCTTCCTCGGATTCGGGATCTTCATTGTCATCGTCGTCAAGCTCCTCCGCAGCCGTAGCCTCGCCGGAGCCTGGAGATGACACAGCGACCGTGGCTTTCTTGATCTGCGCAAACTGCGAGAGAATCGCCTGGGACAGGGGTTGGGTCATTAGAATTTCGTTCTTCAATAGATAACACCTTGACAACCAGATTCAGAATATGAGCAAAGCAGCGAACACGCGTAGTGGATCTGCAGTAGGAGGGAAGTACTATTGAGAGCTCCGTCACAAGAGTATTGTTGTTCGAAGTGTTATCTGCAATATGCGACAATATCTGTGCAGTCATCGTGAATTCAAATCAGGACTTTGAAAGGGAGTCCGACCTTGTCTTCGATCCCGAAGTCATGCAAACACTCGGAAATTCGGGCCGCCAAATAAGCACCAGTATGGGCTTTCGAAGCTCTGGTTGAAACGAATCAGTGCTAAGCCATCGAGAAAAACAAACGGCGAGACACTTACTTGATGAAGTCGAGAATAATAGTATCCATTTTTCCGTCCCGGATCCAATGGACGGTCGCTCCGAGGAAAGTGATGACTTGAGGAGATTTCCAGCCATCGATAGAGAGATGTAGGAGCCCCGGATACGCCTATAAAGCGAGATCAGGTCGGATCTAATCGATTAGTACTGACATACCTGCAGGATCTTCGCGACATTCTTACGGCTGATACGAAAAATCTCCTTGACATCGCGTGAGACCGTCTGCCTGGAGGGATGTTCAACACGATGATTGAGGTCATGAAAAATATCCTGGAGTTCCTGGTCCTCCATGACAGCAAAACGGCGGCTACGGCGGGCAACCCAGATTGCGAGCTTGACTCGATGCTTGATTGGATTATACGATGAGCCACCGGCGAAGGCAGCCATCGCGCGAGCGGATCCATTGTCCTCCGGCTCGCAACCGTCGACATGTCTCACCAGATTGCTCGTGCTCTCATCATGGCGCGCACGGAAAATTTTAATTGAAGGGTTCCTGAAAGACCTTGTCAGATTTACGTTGCAGTGAGTTCAGTCAGATCGTACTTTTTACACATGAAACGATACTTCGCATCGTCGTTCTCACGGAAGATCTCAGGCGCTTGGAAATGTGCATATACGTAGGAGGTCCACGTAGCTTTCTGAGCAACTGGATCCACTAGTGTGGAACCTTGCGTCTTTGGATGCCAGGTCCAGGTCCGCCGCAAACGGGGGTGCGGAATATGTTTCCTGGCTTCAATGAAAAAGCTCCCTTGGCAAACAATGATTTGCCGAGTGCCAGCGGCACACGGAATTTGGCCCGAAAGTTGCGGGGAGCGTCCTTTGGCTCCGGAGGGTATGACAACATGCAAACCAGGTCCAGGTTCATGACACACGGGGGTGCAGAATATTTTTCTTGTCTTCAATGAAAAAGCTCCCTTGGCAAACAAAATTTCTGAGCACCTGCGGCAGGCGGAATTTGGCCCGCAAGTTCCGGGGAGCGTCCTTTGGGTCTGGAGGGCATGACAACATGCAAACCAGGTCCAGGTCCGCGATAAACGGGGGTGCAGAATATCTTTCCTGGCTTCAATCAAAAAGCTCCCTTGGCAAACAAAAATTTGCCGTGCACAGCGAAACAAGCTGCAAGGAGACAACAAGTCGACCAGAAAATATCTCGAGAACATCAGTACGCAGGCGACAAGGATTTGTTCAATGGGGTAGTCGTTTGGGAGATACTATTATTTTGTCAGCACAGCAGCTAAGTGGGTTCTGGAGAATGTGACAAAGACGATTGATTCACCATATTTATGGCTGCAACCCACAAGTAGGACGAGGAAATCCCCTCAATTTCGTTCGGACGCACGAAATTTCAATGCAAATGCGGTATGGCAGGGGTGGTTTGAGGTTTCCTTGTGGGCGATCAATATCGTCCCGAAAGGGGATGTAGTGGTTCAACCTAGGAGTGTTACTTACAGCCGTATTGGTTTCCTTTTGGTACTAAAGAAGTCGCATCGTGCCACTCCTGCGCCGTGGTTCAAGCTATGCAAACCTCAACACAGTTGTCAAACTCCTGGTGACAGCTTTGATCTACAGATGATCAGCGGTAAGTGAAACACACTCCACCGCTACTGTGACGTGTAAGGCTCCAACCATTTCCGTTTTCAAACGTTTTCAAACGGTTTAAACCGTTTTTATTTCCATTTAGTTTGTGGGTGGGCGCAAACTGTTTGAAAACTGTTTGTAAACGGTTCAAATGGTTGCAACAAATTAATCAGTTACCACGGCTTGCTGGGTGGATTCTCATCCATACAGTCTATCCAGAAGAAGTGATGGGACTCTTCAAGGTCATGCCATCGTCCCAGAGTAAGGAACCACTCACTTACGGGCGGGATCTTTGTATTTGATGCCGGTCGGCTATCTCGGTGAACACATCGCGCCTGCTTCCCGCCACCATCCCGCTTCATAACCATCTTGGTGCAGCTATTTGTGAACTGGGAACGGTGGTAGGGTCTTATCTGTAACTTTATTATTGTCAGATAACTCGATTTGATCCTCCAGACACGTCCAAAGAACCTGCCTGCCAAAATACCATTTATAACTAAACTGTTTTAAACTGTTTTAAACGGTTTAAATACCGTTTCCGTTTGATTTGTCCGGGTCCGCAAACGAAAACTAAATGGTTGGAGCCTTAGTGACGTGGGGTATGGGCTGATGCAGTTGTCTGGCGGCAGAGTCAAAGGTGGTGGGGAGAAAGAAGAGGTGGTGGCTTTGTGCCGATCAACTTGAAAGCAAGTTGATGGGCTTCTTTGTTCTTTGTTAGGCTCTGTCACATGATAGCACATCCTCTTGGTTTCATCACTCATCCCTTCAAGGCCATCTTCTGTCCTGCTCGTTGTAGCAATTCCACATCTCAAGACTCATGCAGCTTACACTCCTTCACCACTTCAAACAGGCATGGCAGCTCTCCACAAATCTCTCCATGCCAGTGATGCCACCATCATGAGTGGCACATTCTCGGCGTGTATCAGTACCCAGTGTGACAAGTCCTGTAATACTTAACCCAACTTCCCAGAGGACGGCTGGTGGCGACCCACTGGTGGCCCGCATTTACAGTAGGTCGTCAATTAATCTTGATTGATCAATGGCAAAACAACCAATTGTGCCTCCACTGGTCTGAGCGGTGCAGGCACGGGGCTGCGTCAGTTCTAGTAGCCATAATTAGATCTCATGTAGATACCCGTCATGCTGTAACCACCGTGCTGAATGGATTAAACCGAATTAATCTGGATTAATTTTCTGGTGGAAAAAACACGTTTAGATTTAGCAAAGTAGAGCAGGTGACAGCGGCTTGGAAAATGTTGATCAGGAGGCTCCAGTAGTTGTAGAGGGCATCAATCTCCCTACGATGACATCACTTGATGATATAGGGACTAGATCTAATCAGCGGGTGGGTTAGATTTGATGGGGTGTGACTGAGGTGGGTTGATCCGCTCAGTGGCGGCATGGTGCGGTTTGCTGCTGGGCTCAGTGACATGTGACTGAGCTCAGTCAGTGTGTAACTGAGCTCAGTCGGGCTGCTTGGCGCGGCGTACTGAGCTCAGTCAGCTGTCAGCGGCCAGGCTATTTTGGGTGGGTGGCAGTGATGCACTCAGTATAATCTCAGTGGGATCCTCAGTTTCTCAGTCAGCGAGCCCCGGAATAGCCCCAACTGACGCGACTGAGAAGGCTGTTCCATCAATTAGTGGAACTGAGTGATGGCATCATTTTATCACCTCCCGCATCTCAAAATGGTGATTTTGAGCGATTTCACTCCTTTCAGAGTCTCATATGGGGGGAATACATTGATGTCTGCGGTCGTTCCGTTCTGAATACACGGGGCTACACGCCTACGTAAAAATCAGACGCCCAATTAATTTCCCCACAATGAAATATGCAATGCAAACTCAAGATATTGAAGTTTTGCAGCAGATCATTGGATTCATCCTGGAGAGTCCAATAATGGTGCACTTAAGCTGGGATTTTGGAGGATTCCTGTCCCATATATCTCAAATGCGTCTAAATTGTTCATACGCCGCCGGACCGACGGGCAAGTACTTGTTTTCGTGTCAGTAGCCAGCTGGCTTTTGGCAGGATCAATTGAGGATTCACCCAAAACATCGGATTCTGCCCAAAATGAGCCATATGGCCACTTTGGAAGGACCCCCCAGGGGGCCTGATGTTTTCCTCAAGTGTGGAGCGGTAGGTGAACCGTCCAAATATGAAAACCCCATATTTTTATTTATGTTTCTGTTATATCCGTACATCTCGGAGTTCCTCGGAGCTCCGATCGGACTTCCTTCGGAAATTCCGAGGGGACTTCTATTCATCGCAAGGGACATTACGCGATGAGGGATTACAAGCGGATTCCTTTTACTCATATTCCCTTACTTCGCTCTCGGAGTTTATTCGGCATCCACTTATTGTCCACAGACTAATACTTACTCATCGTTCACAAGATGGGTTGACGACTTATTTTCCACGGACTTATACTTACGAATCCTTCACAGGATTGTCTTGACGACTTATTGTCCACGGACTTATACTTACTAATCTTTCACACCTTATTGTACTTCACTAAACAATTAGCTTACTAGTATTTAAGCTAAGTAGTTTAGCCTCTGTTCTTCAGTTTGATAATTATATATGTTATTGCGTTCTCCCTTCCCAACGCAACCTGAGTCGGACTCCGACCTATCGGATATGCCGTGCCTCCTCCGGCCCTCCTGCATCCTTACTCGTCCTCCCTATATTATCTCTGGACCTGTCTCTCCTTGGTCGCAAGCCAGGTAGTCGCACACTCTTACTCTTGTTTGTAGTGCTTGCGAGAACGACCTTCTGACCCTTCGGAACTCTGTGACGAACTCCGACATTTTCCTTCGGACTTTCTCGGCAATTCCGATCCCCTCGGCTCAGCACTTAACAGTTTCTTCATAACTCAGTTGGGTTCGTGCAATTGATACTCAAAAAAATATGAAATGAACTAGGTAAGCTTTGCTGTGATGTATGTGCTTGCTTCCGGATCTACGAGTATTGAAAATACATACTGGTCTATTTTTCCCTATGCAGTGTGAGATAGGGAAATGAATGAAATGGCAGACATTACCTCCAGGACAGAAGGGACATAATGAACAGGCTTGGCAGGTATAAGTGCCTTGATTTGGTCACTCAGGGAGATGAGACTGCTAGCGGGCCATGCAATCTGATATGGAGCAGGCATCTGTTGGGACATGTCAGTGTATTCAAATGTGGAGTGCAGGAACTCACCTCTGGGTACTCTGTAAGCTCATGGATGCCCTCAGGGCTGAGGCGCAGCCTCCGAGCAGTCTGGTCGGTGACCTGGCCCATAGCCTCTGCAGGGAGCTTCCGAACGTTGAGGGCCTGTATATTCAAAGGGCTGGATAACCCAGCGTTAGGATTGCTGATGGGCTCCTTGTCTGAATCCTTGGGCCTGGGAGCAACTGAGGGAGAGCTGCAGTGTGGTACACTAAGGCTGGATAAAATTATGAGTATATTAGATTATAATCAATTATAATTGTAAAATTACGATTAAATATGGTGCGGCCATAATTTTAAGCCTTAAGATTATGGAGGGTTACATTACATTATAGTATGATTATATTACGATATGGGGGTCATATTTAATCATAATATTAAGCCCTAACTATGTCTGCAAAACATCTCCATCTCTGCTAGCTAAAGACTGCAGACCTGCTCAGTCAACAGGGTGGATGCATACTGTGTCAGATATGCTCACAACCTGATAGGAACCACATTTGACCCGGAGCACTCCTGACTCCCGATGTATACTCTGTCCCACGCCCCCAGGTCAACGGCTGGGACAACACGCACAGCCTCACCATGCATGCCCCCCCCCTCTGTGCTCAAAATAAACCAGCACAATGAAAGAAGAAATAGAAGAAAACAAGAAGAAGCTCCACATGCACCCACCCCAGCGTGATCAGCCCCCGCTCCTCCATAAACCCCAGCACACCCTCCTCCTCATCCATCGTGCACGTGTCACTCATCGCGTGCTGCTTGGGCATGCGCGCACCACCCTAAGATGCGGGAGCACATCACCCGCTGCTTCCCGCTTTGGCTGTCACTGCCTCACGCACGCCACTTGAGCGTGTCTCTGCCTCAACACCAGCGAGGAGAAGCTCGTCAAAGAAGACACAGTCCTGCCCCCATGTCCCCTTATCTATCTTATCCCAGAACCTGGATCCAGGTTCTTTTTCTTTAAGCTCCATGTCTCTAAAATAAATAGGACTTGGAGCCGAATTCTATCAGAACCTGGGTTTAGTACAGAACCATGAAAACGATCAAAGACGTCAAGAAGCTGTAACTCAATGTATTTTATGAATGAGTACCTTGGGCGAAAGAACACTGGGCTCTGATCCTCTCATATCCTTCAACTCGTATCACATTCTGGCTTATCGCACTTGCGTATAATGGATATCTCTTTACAAATGACCTTTCAGAGGTGTACCAACCAAGATCTGATATCATATATACCTCTCTGAATCCACTGTGTCTGACTTGGTTAGGTGGACTCAGTAAGACATACAAGGAGCCAGCAATGCTCAGTGTCTGTGGAAGGTTAGATCTATAGGCAGCCTTGTCTGTGTTGATCTGTATCCACTCTGAGATTCAGCCACATACCTGTCTGTGTCATGTGTCATAACAAGGCTCCGTAACCACCTGGGGCTTACCACAGAATTAGGTACTGGGGCACAACAAGTTGAGTTGTGTCCTGAAAAAGAACTAATATTTCTCAGCATAAAAATCCAGCCAGGATAGATGTTGGGGTATAATATATTTAGTGTCCCCTTCGCCAAGGTGTGCAGATCAGGATTAGGCAATGCTCCACAGGGATTCACAATGGTCCCCTAGGGACACCACCATTATTCTCGGCATAAAAGAGCGACCAGGAATCATATCAAACATGCATATTTTTTTCCTCACTCCTCAGTGCTAAGCCAAGGGATCATACTGCCTCATGGCATGGGGAGTCAAAATGAGGTCCTGAAAAAATTGGGACTATTCACAGCAAAAAGAATGGCCCAGGAATCATATCAAACATGAATATTTTTTTCCTCACTCCTTGGTGCTAAGCCAAGGGATTGTACACCGGGATTACACATAGAGGCACGGGGAGTCGAATTGAGGTCCTGAAAAAATCGCGACAATTCTCAGCAAAAAGAATGGCCCAGGACGTATATCAGACCTCAATATATTTGTTGCCACCCCTCCCTGCTAAGCCACGGTCTGTATGACTGGAATAGGCATTACAGTGTGGGGAGTCAAATTGAGGTCCTGAGTAAAATATGATAATTCTCAGTGTAAAAAACCACCTAGGAAGGATGTTGGACGGGATTATCATCCAATGCCTTGGTGCACCAGCCCTACTTGTTCTGTATTACTTGGTGGAATACATCCTGCTAGCTGGGCACCTAGTGGGAATATTCTGGGCTGTATGGAATGACTTTTGGATCAATTGGAAGGGGCTTCCAGATGGTCTCCACATCTTCATAATCGGTCAAGTCCCCGTGGAGCTGTGAATCTCGCAACCCTGGCACTATCACATGCCACCCAAGCAGTGTGTTCCCTCGTAGCTTATCATCCTGTGAGAATATCCTTGGTGGCGTCCAATGTTGATTGGTCGACTTGACAAGGGCTTTCATCCACATATTGACAGTTGGTCATGTCCCCATGCTAGGGCGAATATAATCGGCAATACATTCCCTGTACAATGTCATCTGGCTAGAATGGTCTGTGGAGTGTCCAATGATTATTCCACAACTTGAGTGGGGCTTTCAGATGATATACATATCTTGGCAATATGGGCAGGAGCTCCAACAATGCCTCCCTTTGACTCTTGTTGGCATGTTCTCTGTCACCATTGTTGGATGATTGGTGGAACCCTTGAACATCATTGGTAGACATATCATGTATATATGGAAAGGTATACTCTTTTAGACACAGAGCGCCTCTCCTGAACAGGACAGCCCAAACCGGTTGAGATGGCAATGGGTGCTCTAACTCGAGTGTCTGGTTTTCGGCTTGCCAATGAGTCTCCTCGCACAGTCACTAGCCACATTGTTGATCAGATCGACTGTAACAACAAACTCGGTACTCAAATGTACTTTGAGCTTCAGTCGGCGACCTCTAGCACCTGGGGGTCTGAGACAAAGAGAGAAACCACAAGGAGGAGGTGAGTGGGAGCAGGAGCGGAAGGAGGAGGAACGTGGGAATGCGAGTAAGGCAGGAATAAAGGACGAGGGAGGGAGGGGAGGACAGGGCGGGGAACCAGGACAGGATATACGCACCAGAAGACCGCATGACCTCCCTTCCCAACAACAACCCACAATTGGTCAGATTATGTGCTGCCTTCGCACCCGCGATGGCGAGGAACCGTGCAGTGTCGTGTGCGGAAGCACCACGGTCTGCAGCCGTGGATACGGCGACTTTGTCCGCTCAGCACGCTCAGCATCTACACTGGGCAGCCAGAGACTCTGGTTTCATCCCGGTGTTGTGGTCCTGCTGGGCAGCGGCAAGGTGAATGATGTCGAGCCGTACGCTGCCATCGAGGTGGGCGCAGCAGCGGCGGTGTGGCACTCAACACGGCTTCTTTGCGCACTTGCTGCCCCACCCACCTGCACCAACACCAGTGAACCGTGCACCCGAGCCATCTGGCTGCGAACGACGGCACAGTGGGTGGGAGCGCAGACCCCCCACGTGCCAAGGATGTACCCCTGCATGCGACGACATGTGCTGCACCAGTGCAGGGTACGCGACGCTGGTGAGGCTCGTTGGCGGGAGGCCATCAAATGGGGTGCTTGCATTGGCAGGCGTAAGTACACGAGTTACGGAGAGGACGACCGGTGACACGTACCACTGAGGCTGAGGCCCGCTACGCC
Organism: Mycena sp. CBHHK59/15; assembly: GCA_029204085.1. NCBI lineage: Eukaryota > Fungi > Basidiomycota > Agaricomycetes > Agaricales > Mycenaceae > Mycena > Mycena sp. CBHHK59/15. Next base: position 339,865 of record JARGXW010000043.1, on the reverse strand, counting down.
GGCTATGATGTTGTTGTGTGCATTGGTCGATGTGGGTGTCATGTGGGTGTCAGGAATAGTGTTACCGGGGTTCGGTCAGGTCCGGTTTTTTGCTAAAACTTTCAAACCTCGAACCTGACCTCAGGTCCGGTTTGGGCAATTTTCCGAACCTCGAACTGGACCCCAGGTCCGGTTCGTTTGGGGTTCAGAACAGCTTCGAACCCCGAAAAAATCCCACGCACCAGAGCTGGATTTTGGGGCAGGTGCACCCATGATAGGGCACCATGTCTGTTTCCTGACATTTGAACAGCCAATTTTGGTGCACGAGTGAGCAGGGACCTCTAAAAGGTTAGTAAACGAACAAACACGAGGATCACGTGTCTTTTTATTCCCCATGGCCCGCATATTATTTGATTTTCCCAAGGGTAGGAAAACTCTTTCTGCATTCCATATCACTGGTATGTTGGATTTGGAACTAAATCATTCCCGAAACATGGATTCAAGTCACTAAAACATACCCATTTTCCCTATGGGTCGGGTTAGGTTCACTCAGGTTCAGCCAAATTCTGAAAAATCCGAACCCTGAACTGGACCCGGGGTCTGGTTCGGTTTTTTTGTACCCTCAGAACCTCAATTGAGGTCCGGTTTGGGTTCGGTTCAGGTTTGGGATCGGTTCAGAACCCGACCGCGGCAAGACTAGTAGTGATGTGCTTGGCTTGGCTTGAAGCCAGAAAGCCATGAAGCCAAAGCCCTGGCTTCACAAAGCCAAGCCAAGCCAAACTTAGGGCTTGAGGATGGCTTTGGCTTTGGCTTGAGGTTTGTGAAGCCAAAGCCAGGCCAACAAGCCATGGCTTCGACTGGCAGATAAAAAACCACTTGGGCTCATCCTTATGGCGATGCAAGTGGCGTGGAACATGGGTCAAATTTCCCAAAATTTCCCTAACAGACATGAAACTTACTTGAACCACACATTGAGGTCGAATCGATACTTTCAAGCATTTGCCAGGCATCAAAAAATTATGATCCTGACCTTCTATGGGCTTCTATGGACATTGTTGACTCCAGGTTGAATCCAGAGCTGTTCGATTTGTCTGCTAGCTATACATGAATACATGGTTGACCTCTGGCGACATCTCATACCATCTGAAAAGAAAACTACTAGAAGCCAGGGCTTAAGCCAAAGCCAGGCCAAGCCAAGCCCTGCCCCAGGGCTTTGGCTTTGGCTTCGGAATTCTGAAGCCAAAGCCAGGTGAAGCCAATCCAAAGCCAGGGTATCAAAGCCAAGCCAAGCCAGAACATCACTAAACACTAGTCAGGCAGGCGGTCTGGGTAGGTGCTGCGGGAGGGTAGGAGAAGGGATGGAGGGGGGGAAGGTGCAGCAGGGATAGATGGCCAGTAATAAAAACGAGACGAAGAGAAGCAAGTAGGAGTCGTGAGGCGAAGAAAGACGATAGGAAGGAAGGAAGGCAAGGAAGGCGTGACGGCGTGACGTGACAACGACCGAGGAGGACAAAAAAGGCGGCGAGGGCCAAGATAGGGAGCGGCAGGAGGGGGAGGACAGCGGGAGAGGGAGGGGAAGGAGTACGTCGATGGAATGGTGAAGATGAGGGAGGAGTAAGAGATGAAGGCCGAGGCGGTGGGGCGAAGGAGCGATGGGTCAGGCGGGGGGGACAACGGTGGGAAACGAATCACATCGTTCGGGCCAACGGAGATGAAGGAGATGAGGGGCAGGAACGGAGAGGAGGATGACAGGAGGAAGTGGGGAGAGGGGGACATGAACACATGACGATAATAAAAGGAGCAGGAAGCAAGGAGGAGGCGACGACGAGCAGAGCGAAATCAAAGTGCAAAAGAGTAAAAGTTATCACCACCAGCCAGGCCACATTGACGAAGACACACATACCTCCGACTCATACTCACACTTCCCATCCTGTTTCCGAATCCGTGCCATTGTACTCGTGCTCACCGCCTGTGTGTGTGAGGTGCAGCGGCATCGGGCCTGGCATCGGTGTGTTGTGCACCAAGGAAGGGTATGCGCTTGAGGATGAGGAGCTGGAGGCCTAGGGCTCATAGGTGCCTGAGGGAGTTGTGCTGTATTGGCATGCAGACAACGACGAAGTGCCTTGGCACGCCACCGACGAAGGCATAGGGAAGGACACCCCTGCACTCGATGGGTATGCCGGGCTCGTCCCGCTTGGGTAGCTGGTGTTCTGAGTCGCAGGGTACGAACCTGACCCACGCGCGAAGCTCGGCAGGACCACCTTCGGCTGCGACGTGCTTGGATTCGTGGCTGGTGTCTGCTGGAAGACAGGAGTAACATGGGAACGGGCATCATGACACTTGTGCTTGCAGTCGGCCGAGTCGGGGCAGCGGTGGATGCAGAGGAAAGATACGATGTGGGGGACACGTGCATGGCTGCTGTGGGGCTCCTGCGCACGCTTGTTGAGAGGCCTTCTGAGGTTGCTGCATGCTACTTGGATGGCTACTACTGCTACATGAAGCCGCATGAATATTTTATAGTACATCAGGTGGAAAGAGAACACACCTTGGAAGCATAAAAACCGGGATGGTGTCTGCGGAGGCAGCGGGACTACGGGCATAGCGCTCGTACCATTCGACGAGCATGTAGGACGGCCAAGCTGGAGTAGAAGGTCCTCGCCGTTCTGCGGAGAAAGTAATTAGTACTTGAGTAATTTAATTGATATGAAAGACTATGGTATGAAGCACATGAAATGGGAAGAAGGAGCACCCGTACTGTAGTCGAGCATCGTGTACGTGGGTTGGCCCAAGTGTAGCATCACGTCGGCGCGAATAATGAAGATGTGGTGCTTCTTCTGGGTGTAGTCATGCTGCATGAGATACCGGAGGAACACCATGTCCCTGGGCGAGAGCTTCTCATTGTCTGCACGGAAGTATGGTTTAGATGGATGAGGAAATATTTCCACAAGGACTCGCCATACAAATCCTTGCAGACATGCCGATGCCCTCCTGATACTCAGTCTGTGGCCTGGCATAGTTTCGAACAATAATATGTCGATAGACATCCTGAACGTCGGCGGAAATCTGTTTTAGTAGAGCCCTTCTCGCACTGGGAACATCAACTAACCAAAGAAATACAGAGGGGGAAACCAAGGCACCTCAGTGTTATCACAGAACTTCACTGAGGGGTGAATCTGATCAAAATTTGACCGCAAGGCGATTCGGTTGTGAGCTAGGGAAACGACTGGGAGCCAGGATTGCTGGAATTCGGGTTGCAAATCATATGTGCCCTGTCCCGATTTGGAAAATGTCTTTTCGACGAGGCGGACGACGGAGTATAGACTGAGATATCCAGGGAGAAGATGTCGGAAGAGCTGCTCAAACGGCGGCCCGGAATATCCCAGTGAGGAAGGACACTTCCCGAACTCCATAAGAGACCGGAGGAGACCGGTGTCCAGTGCCTCTAGGATCTAGGGAATTGCAGGCGCCTGCCCGAGAGCAAGGGCAATCATATCAAAGCATTGGACCTAGGCTAGCTCCACCACAGCCCCATGGTCAATTTGCAGCGGTCAGTTTAGTCGCATAACCAGGGCGATGCTGAATTTTGTGAGACACCTCAGGAGTGCCTGCACCCGAAATTTCTCGATTTCCCCTTTGCACGCCTCGAGGTCGAGTACGCTGAAGATGAACAGGAGACATCGGAAGTGACCCAGGAGGCAGTCGAGCAGCTGGAGGTCTGAAGTAATCGCCAAAAGCCAATTGATTACTAGACAGGCTATGCATCAGAGATAGTGATGTCAAAGTTCGGTCCGGTTCAGGTTCAGGGGGCTTTTCCTCGAACACTGAACCTGAACTTCGGGTTCGGTTCGGGTATTCGCTGAACTGTGAACCTGAACATGCGTTCAGGTTCAGTTCAGCGTTCGAACACGTTCGAACCTGTTTTTTTTCCCAGACCTTCATTTGAACTAATTTTAAGACAGAAAAAATGGGAGCACTTACTATGTTGTTTATTCAGCCTTACACCCTGTTTCAGACTGCCCGTGATCCCACAAAAAGCCTGTGAGAATTTTATTTCAGTCAACGCGCTGTTTAACAGACTGCGACAAACCATCACCTTCACATAAATAAATGTATACCAAGCCGTACACACTCTCCGGCGGTCGCCCTATCAGCACATAGGATGCTCGAGAATATCCTGATGGCAAAAGACCTGTGAACAACACTCAAAATTGGCCCAAGGTTTGTCAAAAATGCTCGAAAGTCAGGGCTTCCGGTTCGAGGCGGAAAACATATGCCTCGTCTGAACGCCGAACCGAACTTCGCGTTCAGGTTCGGCAATTCGCTGAACCCAGTTCGGTTCGGTTCAGGTTCGAACCAATGTTTTGAACCGAACTTTACATCACTAATCAGAGATCTCCACCAGTGACAACATACAAGTGTTTGAAGCTTTCTTCGCGGTCCATGCTGAGGAAGTCGGCAAATAGTGCCGCGATGTCATCGATAGAATAACTCCATAGGCCCTCGTTGTCCTATCTCTATTATAAGTAGGCACTGCGTTCCAGCCCCATGTAGACCTACCTTGTCGAGATGTGCCTATGCCAGGCGACATTGGTCTACATGCGTAGACCAACGCAGTCTACGCGTCATCGACCCAAATGGGGCGAGGATGGGCTTCGCGTAGTCACACGAGGTGGACATGGGTCCACATTGGTCTATATTGGTCTATGGCGGTACACTCTTGGTACACCCACATCGGCGCACCAGGTTTTATTTTATTTCTATTATAATGAAAGTCTGACTCCCCAAGTGATATTTGCACTTCCGTTAGGGCTTTGGACCCACTCCCGTCTATTCCGCCACCGCCGCACTAGACCCGATTTTCATCAAAAATCACATTTAAGCTCTTGGGCACCACCACTCAACAGCCCTGGCACGCTCGTCGCCCTGCAAAATAATGGCAAGGCAACGTGAAGAGCCGAGACTTCTCTCCTTCGCCCATGTCCATTGCCCCGCTTTTCACTTAACCAAGTTGCTGCAAGCATGTACGGACACGATCGCTCTCAGGCTCGTTCTCAGCCGCGGTACCGGCCCTACTACAACAGTGGCTATGAAGATTCAGTCTGAGACGTACATGGGCCTGGGGGATTCTACACTGAGGATTGGTCAGTGTTTACTACGAGTCTTCAACCTTTTGGCTGATTCAGACAGATACCCAGGCGCTGTCCCCGCCCCGCCATGGGCGTTGATTGGTCTTGGGCCACCTCTGTCAGTATAATTTCGTCAAGAGATTTTCTTCACGTTAAACATTTGCAGAGCTCGTGGATGGTCAACCTCAATGACGGCGGACAGTCCCCCAAGCCCTCAACATCGTCGATCCAGATCGACGCACCAACCTCCTGCACGCAAATCTCACCACCAACCTTTGCCGCCTCCAGTATCGGATATGCAGGCTCTCTTTGCAATGCTCACCGTCTTCCAAAGGCACCTCCAGCGCTTGGGCAGTGAAGTGGAAGTTGTGGTACACAAGATACATTTGAGGCAGAGCTTGAGGATGAAAGTCAGACATGAAATTGTACCAAGAAAAAGGGGGGCAAGGCAACACACTGTTGTGAGTAGCCAACATTTTCTGTATGCATAGTAGGGGAGGAGATTAGAATTTAGATCCCCCTCGCGAGCACTAGGACATCGGCAGCAGATGAGAGGAAGAGAGATGGAGAGTGCCGCCATCGTCTGCCAAACAGTAAACAAATGTGTATATGGAAAGGGGACCTATTCACAGTTCACCGGTCTCCAAATCAATAGGATTGACAAGATGAATGGTCATCGTGTGGGTTGTCTAGAGTGCAGATAATAGAGGGAGACACGTGATTTACTGAGTCAAGCAAAATTTGTCATCCCGAGAAGTCGGACCCGTCGGGCCGTCTTCCAAAAGCAGAAAAGAATTCAAAAATGTGCACTGGGGCTCATTCGGATTTCCACAAAATGAGGTGTTGTCGGACAGTCTGCAACATCAAGTAGGTCCACAAGATAGTGGCGAAACGGACATGCATGTTGAACTCGTGTAGATAACAATATTTGTACAGGAATGACACTGCTTGGTCGTGTTTGTCGTGGGAAAAATGCATACTTGAAATAGGGCGCTACAGGACCCACTACCTAAAGTTAGTGGGCACTTTCGATACCCAGTTCAGGCATGAATGGTATAACAACTGTAGCGCACTTTGCGGCAGAGCCCACTAACTTGGGGATCATATAGCATTTCCATTGTAGATTTCCGTAACAATCTTTGTACTACATGGCTACGGTTATGCACGGCAGAGGAGCAAACGAGTAAACAGAGTAAACACGATCAAGCTCGATTGCGGAAAGTGTTCATGTCAGCAAAATAAACTCACGTGGGGTTTTACAGAGGGAGACGATGCACTCCAGTGAGGGCGGAAGGAGAGCACAGATAACAGTCTAACTTTCCCATGGCTGTCATTCGACGAATCTGTCAGATGGGGCTGTCATCTGAGTGATTTCGGTCCGAAGTCCATCCGAGGTCCATCCGCTCATCCCGCCGAGATCTGCTGACTCGCTTAGATCAGTTCCTTATCAGCATACATCCTCAATGGTTCTCTTCTCCCATCGTTCTCCTCCTAGCCTCATGCCAGAAATCTTTGAAGCTGCTTACTTTTTCCCCTGCTAGATCTGGTTTTTCATTGTTCTGGTCACCCTTGTCCATGGGCCGGCAGGTTCGAATGTTTTAGGTTTCTGGTGCGATTTATCTGTTGGGGAGGCCAAGGCATCTGCACATCACGAGAGTGCTCTTCTTGCATATGCAGCCAACTTAGACAAGCAGGCCTTGAAAAGAGGCCATTTAGCTAGATGGGCCAATGACTTGCAGGATCTTGCTGATGCTATCCCGGACACACATGGATTAATGATACACCGGGTATGGGCCAATATTCTAACTCATGTGTGACGAGACATCACCTACATTGGGCAAATTACTAGACCCTTCCACTGCCTGCGGATCCACTTCTGGCTCATCCAGATATTCTAGTTCATCCGGATACTCTGCAGGTGATTCATTCGCTATTGGAGGTTCAAAATCTGGAGCCTCATTGACATTTGCGGTATTTGATTCAACCCCAACATCTTGCGGTACAAGCTTCCGGTAACATTCAGGACTCGGATCCTCCTCGTTGATAAACTTTTCAAAACCAGTCCAGTACAGATTGTTGAATTTATGGCTTGTAAAGTGATCCTCAAAATCCATAAGGTATGAAACGACTTGTTGCGCTGATAGTTCCTGTTTTGCTATCATGGAATGGGCACATTTCTGGAGCAATCTTTTGGCTCACACTGTGCATTCATCCGTTTCTGGATCATATTCACCGAGACGACCGACAGCAAGCTCTAGTGCAGCATATGCAACGTGGGTCTGAAGCTGGGTTTTTGTGATATAATCTGTAATGTAATACATAACTGCGTTTGCAGTGGGACCAGACCTGATGAGTGTTGACCAGGCCATCCAGGCATCTGAGAGTGAGTTCTCCTGTTTCTGGGTCTATCATACTCACAGGAACAATATTACTTTCATCCAAATCAAAGCGACATTCTTTGGGTTCCGGTGGGCCACGCCAATACTTGAAACAGGTTGGATGATGTGTGTGATACTGACATCGTTTGACAAGTTTGTGTAGATCCTTATCTCGAGAAAGTGTTGCATTCTGAGACTGATCTGCAGGGGTAGGACCTCGAGTTGAACAAGGATCAAATTTACCGAGCTCAGTATCAAAAGAGGGATCAGGATCTGGAGGAACAGAATTGGAGATGGTATCATCCAGGAAATCCATCAGTCGTTTCTGAAAGGCAAGATTACCTCCGTCTTGGAGAGCTTTTGCCTTGATCTGGTTCGGGTTCAAACCACCTTCCAGCCAAATCAGCATATGGCAATGCAAGGTTCCACGTCCCTGAGCTTCCACGCAGCTGTAGTATGCCTTGACAACCCCAAGAATACCACCTTCAATATCCTCCTGCTTTGGATTGTACCCAAGAATAGTTGAAATGAATGCTTTCATATAAATATTAAAGAATTTGGCTGCAACCACTGGATTTTTAGCTACAAGACTCGCCTGATCAAAGTATTTCGGGACAGTATCTGCCGTCATCTTATCCAAATCTATTTCATCTCCGGCCAGAAATTTGACCAGTGGGTTGAAAACATCAGCTGGGTTAATAGTGATGTAGAAACTCGGCAGGCCTTTTTCAATCATCAAGCCGCGAATCTGATTTCTCATCACCAATTTTGACTGTGAAGACCCTGCTACGTGTGAATTTATGACATTGACCTCCCTCATCAGCTTCAAAACCTGCCGCTCTTCATCATTATTGGCTGTCTTACTGTCTCCGTTTGCTATGCGCTCGGAAACAACGTGAACAGCTTCTGGGGACACCAGCAAACTGGGCAGCAACATGATCGAAATTCGAGCGCTTGACCTTCATGCTTGTCCGTAAAAGTACCTCCCGGCGCTGGAGCATATTGAAAGCTGTGAATAGAAAGGAATAATGCTCTTGAATCCTCTTGTCCGAAAGGTTGAAAAAATGTTTGATGTGAGTACACATTCCCAAAGGAGTTTTACGCCTACTATCCTCACAGCCACCTAGTCCATAGAAAAAAAGGGTTGGATATATCATAGGAAACAGTGAAGGATTTTTGAACTCGTTTACAGGATCATGATCATGTGGAATACCTACATAATTTTTTCTTGGCAATTTCATATGCTCAACAGCGGCTTTGCGAAGCTCGTTTGACGAAGTATGACCTTGTCGGAAAAATCTGGACATGCAGGAGGAGTTGAAGCACCATCCGGAATGTACGATGAAGTAGAGGCATTGATACCGCTGGAGGGAACCACATGTTGAATATGGAACAGGAGAATAGCTTCATCAGGCTGGCCATCAAACACACTCGAATAATTTCTATGTCCTTGTAAAGTGGATTGTGACCACGCAGCCACGTTAGGGAATTGAGGACCTTCTCTTTCCTAACCGTTAAAGGCTTGGCTTTCTTCTGAAGCCACTCAGTGGTCGGCGGATTTGAACCGACAAAAATCACAGATTGGGGTGATCACCTCGTCAATGGAGGGAGGTAGAACCTTCGCAATAGCAGATGGTTTCTGAGGGTACACTATTACATGACCACGGACCCCGCATTGAGTGATAGGAGTTGAATAATCACCTTCTTCTTGGAGCTGTATAATCCAACATTTTGCCCTGGTCACGTACCATGACATCGGACTCCTTCGGCCTCTGAGAATCACCGATTCGTAATGTTCTCATTCTTATTGGTTGCTTTATTCACCATATGCTCAAGACTCCCTATGATTCATTATGACTTTCTTCGTCAGCGTCCTCGGCCTCCCGACGGCCGCCGACACAGCAGTGACTTGCAATGACTCCTACATACTCATTCCCATCACAGGGATTCTCGGACCCCCGATGATTAATTACACTATGATACCATTTAAATAGCTCAATGTATTCTCGCTTCTAGTCAGTTTGAATATCGACTAAGTTTCCCTCTTCTCAATTTGCATCCTCTCGGTCTTCTCGGCCTCCTCCGAAATTGGACACTGGGTGTAGAGAAGGGCGCAGCACACGAGCTGAAGCCAAGTCCACTCCCTCCGTCGGTCCCCGAGTCGGACCTCCGTCCGGCCTCCAATAGGACTTCACACTCATCCACAAAGTCCCCCTTTTTGTGATGTTCCTCCCTTATTGTTCACATAAGCTATTGTCTTGACAGGACCCATCGGACCCCGACGGGCCCCGATGGAATCCAGTACTTGACAGCCCTGCATTGTGCTATCATGGCCTCTTCCACAACAGTCAGACCATCCAATTCGTCTGGTATGGGTCCCAATAGATTATAATTCGCTATAGCCAACCGGGGGACCTTCCCGCGCTTCAAAAACGAGTGGCAATTTTTACAAATCGCAAGAACGGGTTCACCAGCTTCTCCTGATTCTATCACATCCAGATCCACCAAAGCACCTGCTAAATCACCAGAATATTCGACATCTGCAAAGGGCATGGGTGGAGGCACACAGTCAGAATCGAGCCAGGGTTTCTGCGAGGATTTTTGAGCACGTTGAGAAGACGGCTGATCTGAACAGCATCCAGTCCCAGTTGAACTCGAATGAGCAGGGTCCACCATATCAGTAGCTGCCCTTGCACCTGAACCTGCATCTGAATCCACATCCATCCTGTCTTCTGCTTCGCTATCCAACAGGTCATCTGGGTCAACATAATCCGGGCGGCGTAACAAGTTGATATCAAAATCATCCAATCCCAAGGTTCGTTTGTTCTTCACAAGATATTTACCAGAACAACTCGCACAGACAAACGTAGCCAATGCATCCATATTGAAAGCTTCCACAAGCATATGTTTTCTGCTCGATGGTATCAGCCTTGGCCAGTCAGTTCTGAGCGTGGTGAGTTCTTTATCTCGCTCAGCTTCCGCGCTCCCATCTATAAATTTCTTCGCCGTCCAATCAGCTAGTGTCTTACCCCGACGAAGACACCGCAGATACCCTTTCAAATGCCGACACAAGGTAGAAGTGCTATCGGAGACAGAGAATTCAACATTGTGCATCTGTAAAATACGTCTCAAAGGACACTTTGATAATTTAGGCATCAGACCAGCAAGGATATTTATCTGAGCAAGGTCAAAGTTCACAGAGGAAGCCGACTCAAGATCCATGGAGGAGACATGAAGGTTAGCATTATTCTGCTGAGACAGGTCCAATAACGATGTGCATCTCAAGTGCCTGAATCCTGTTCGATGAAGACCGCAGTTGCCACTGCCAATATGCGAAGTAATTAGGGACCTGCTGGCATCAAGAGAACATCTGGCGATCTTGACTCCATGTAGAGTGGCCAGAGATATCAACGCCGGTCTTGGTAAACACTCGAAATTATCAAGGACCTCATGGAGAGGGTTAGAGATATTGTGACTTTGAACAAGCTCGGAGCGCCTATCAGCAAGCACAGACATAACATCAGTATCAGAGCACCCAAGAGTCCTCGCCACAACCCTCAAATGAGCATCGTGTTGGAATGTGCACAGCAAGCCGAGTTGAAACACTACAACAAGGCTGAAACACTGTGGTGCTTGAGGCTGTGCAACGGGTTGAAACACTTTGCGGTTGGGATGGGCACACATAGTGTATCTAGGAAACCACGGTTTCAGCTGGTCTGAAACCGTAGTAGTTGACACTTATTTACCCCATTGTTCTCGAGGTATAGAAGGCCTCGAGAACTCACCAATAAATCATCGTTTTATTCTGCTCCCCCCGGTTCACACCACACAAAATTCTACAGGTTATTGGCCCCCGTGCTTAAACCTCAAACGAATTCCACTACTTCAAAAACCCTTTCTTCATCCACCTCACCTCCATGTCAACCAACACATTTTCCTCGACCGCCAAACTTGGTGAATACTTCACCAAGCTTCCCACCTGCAAAGCCGATGGCACAAACTGGGTCTTTTTCCGCGATCGCTTCCTGTTCACGCTGGATGCAGCGGGTCTTAGCAATCACTTCGACCCCATCGCTGCTGCACCGGTGGCCCCGAACATCGTTGATACTACGGCACCGACGGCAGCAGAAGTTAAAGCCAATGACAGCTACTTGGCCCGATGGCGGATCTGGAAATCGGAGCAGGCTATCATCAAGCAGGGCCTGGCTTCGGTCATCCCAGATGCGCTTTTCTTGAAGGTCAAGGGGGCAGATACGGCGAAGGAGATGTGGGAGAAGGTGAAAGATGAATATGAGAAGAAATCTAAAATGGTCACGGTCGATCTGCGGCGGAAGCTTCAGGATGAGCGATGCGCAGATGGCGGAGATGTGAAGGGACATCTCGATAAGTTACGGACGATAAGGGCGGACTTGATAGCAATGAGTGCTGACCCAGGAGATGAAAACTTCGTTGCAATCGTACTCGGTTCCCTCCCTTCGTCCTACGAAACATACCTATCGGCACTCACGGGCGCCGCCACACTTCTTGGCAAGACACTCGATCCCGACACTGTCCTACAGGGCATCAGCGACGAAGCCGACCTCAAATTGGCCAGGCTCACAGAAAAGGGCTGGAAAGAGGCCGCGTTCTATGGGAATGGCGGCAAGTTCAAGTCGAAGAAGATGATGGAATGCTATAATTGCCACAAGAAGGGGCATATGGCAAAAGATTGTTGGGCGAAAGGAGGAGGGAAGGAAGGTCAATCACCTCACAAGAAGGGATATGGCCGAGAAAATCCCGCCAAGGCGGACAAAGACTTGGATGCTGCGTGGATGGCAGCATCATTCGAGCCGGAGGAATATATTGAGTTTGATGAACTGGACGAGGAGGAGTCGGACGATGAATATACGGACCTACCACCATTACAGGACGCGCCGGACAGCGACGATGAAGCTGACGACGTTGAGAAGGATGAGAAAAATGATGAGCACTCGGCGAAGACATCACTCACCTCGGAAGCAGTATTCACCGCCGCCACTCCCGAAGATGGTATCGAAATCTACGATTCGGGTGCCTCAGTTCACATGACACCCTCGCGGCATCGTTTAACGAATTATCGGGCTATTAAGCCACGAGGAATCATCGCAGCAAATAATCAGAGGCTCAATGCTGTTGGAATGGGGGATATGCATGTTGAAGTGCCAAATGGGGCGAACAGGTCAACAAGAGTCCTCGCGAAGGACGTCTTGTACGTACCAAAGCTCGGTCCCACCCTCATATCCATCGGTCGCATCGCGCAAGCCGGCTGCGCAGTCCAATTCCGTCACCAAGAGTTCCGCATATTCGATCGGAAACATCAACAAATCGGCGCCATCCCGCTCGTTCATGGACTCTATACCGTTCGGGTTCAGAATTCACCGCCTCCAAATGCAAATGTCGCCTCCGACGCACCTCTACTCGTGACTCCCGAGGAGCTGCATCGTTTGATGGGGCACCTCCCCATCGACGCAGCGAAGAAGCTGGTTCAAAATCAGTTGGTGGAAGGAATCGAGCTCGATGAAAATGTGTGTACCTCCACGGAGGAATGCAAGTCATGCCTGTACGGCAGGATGACCCGCAAGCCTATTTCAAAGGCTAGGGAACGCGAGGCAACCGGAAACGTCGGTGATGAAGTACATACCGATGTTTGGGGACCCGCCACCATCGAGACACCGCAGCATAAGAGATACTACGTGTCGTTCACCGACAAGGCGTCTCGATACACGGTTGCGATGCTGCTCCACACAAAGGACGAGACATTGCAAGCTTTCAAAGACTTGGACGCACGCTGGGAAAAGGAACACGGGATCAAGATCAAGATCTTGCATTCAGACAATGGTGGTGAATATAAAAGCCACGCATTCGACAGCTACCTTGCCAGTAAGGGAATCAAGCGCCGCTTGACGGTTCACGACACCCCTGAGCACAACGGAGTCGCCGAGAGACTCAATCGTACGCTCCTCGAGAAAGTGCGCGCAATGTTACATGCTGCCGACTTGCCGAGGAATTTATGGGGGGAAGCGTTCAAGCACACTATCTGGTTGAAAAACAGGACCTCGACGAAAGCGCTGCAAGGCCGCACGCCCTTCGAGGTGTTCCACAAGAAGAAGCCCGACTTGCGCAACATCCACGAATGGGGCTGTGAGGTTACAGTTCACATCGAGGACAGCGGCAAGCTTGATGGACGAGCTCGGGAAGGCAGATGGCTTGGTTATGACCAAGAGAGCATTGACGGACATCGGATATACTACCCCGACAAACGGTCCATTCGTGTGGAACGAAGTGTAAAATTCATGGAGGCAAAACGGAGTGGTGGGATACATAGAGTCCTGAATGAGGGGGAGAACTCGGAAATTAGGGCCAAGGAAAATTCAGAGAGCATCCAGGACGCACCTGATATAACTCCGCAGCCCGCATCGACCGCTCCCCATGCACCAACTCCACCTTCTCCACTCACCACACCTCCATCTACCCCACCAAGGAATTCCGAAGCAACACCAATTGCGTCACGCAACATTTCAAGCGCAATTGACCCGAGGAACATTGTAGAAGGGACTCGGACGCGACGCGCCGCTCACCTTGCAAACGTTGAGGATGATGACTCGGGACTACATAATGTTGGACTGGAGTACGCCTTCGTGGGCATGGGAGATTTGTCAGACTCACCTATGGTTGAGGAGGCCACGAATCGTGAAGATTGGCCGCTATTTTAGGCTGCAATGGATGCGGAGATGGACGCGATGGAGCAGACAGGCACGTTCGGAGATGGGCTTGTGCCACGTCCAATTCGCCAAAATGTTGTCGGATCAAAGTGGGCGCTTAGGATCAAGCGCAAGGCGGACGGCGAAATTGATAAATACAAGGCACGTCTCGTCGCTCGAGGCTTTACCCAAGTACAAGGTGTCGATTATTTCGAGACGTTCTCACCAACCGCCAAGCTATCCTCGCTCAGGACAATTCTATCCATCGCGACGCGCTTTGATTGGGACATCAAAGTGTTTGATTACTCCGCCGCATTTCTCAATGGCAAGTTCACAGCCGACAAGGAAATCTACATGGAGCAAGCACCACATTACACCAACAGCAACGCGCAGGAGGTCATCAGACTCCGACGCACGATCTACGGACTTAAACAGTCAAGCCGCAAGTGGTACGAGAAGTTGACAGCATCTCTCGCCACACTCGGCATTTATCCGCTCCACTCCGATCACGCTGTCTACCGCCTCGTCAGAGGCAATGACATTGCACTCCTCGCCATCCACATCGATGACAGCACTATCACCGGGAACTCGCCCGCATTGATTGACACAGTACAGGAGGAGATTGCACAGATATTCAAGATAACAATGCTGGGACCGATCAGCTGGCTTCTTGGAATGGAGGTCAATCGTAATCGTGATAAGGGCACGCTGGTGTTGTCCCAAACGACTTACATCGACTCACTTCTACGGAAGTTCAACATGGCTGATTGCAAATCAGTCTCCGTACCCCTGGATCCCACGGTTCAACTTAACCGCAAGCAGTGTCCTTCAACACCCAAAGCGACCGCGGAAATGGTGAATATTCCATACCGTGCATTAATCGGTGGACTTGTCTGGCTCGCTACAGCCACTCGACCAGACTTGGCATTCACAGTCTGTGTCCTCTCGCGCTTCATAGATAATCCCAGGCCACCACACTGGAACGCTGGAAAGCGTGTACTCCAGTACTTGAAGGGGACTCGCAATTTTGCACTCGTCTACGGCGCATCCGACTCCACTCTCGGCCTCGATATTTTTGCAGATGCCGACGGGATGTCAATCGAGAA
This sequence comes from Mycena sp. CBHHK59/15, assembly GCA_029204085.1. Taxonomy (NCBI): domain Eukaryota; kingdom Fungi; phylum Basidiomycota; class Agaricomycetes; order Agaricales; family Mycenaceae; genus Mycena; species Mycena sp. CBHHK59/15. Next base: position 324,557 of record JARGXW010000043.1, on the reverse strand, counting down.
CCGAAAAGCTGTCTCTGGCTACGTGTTCATTCTGAATGGGGCCGCAGTTTCTTGGTCGTCCAAACAGCAGGAGATTGTCTCCTTATCCACGACGGAAGCCGAATTCGTTGCCATCACTTATACTGCCAAGGAAGCCATTTGGTTCCGGTACTTCATGGCCGAACTCTTTGGTCCTATCAATTTCCCCTTCATCATCTACAACGACAACCAGTCGGCTATCGCTCTTGCGCACGCCGAACTTGGTCAATTCCATGCTCGCACCAAACACATCGACATCCGATATCATTTCATTCGTGAGAAGATCGAAGATAAATCTCTCGAAGTCATCTATTGTCCAACCACAGAAATGACTGCGGATGTGCTTACCAAGGCTCTCGCCGCATTCAAGTTCAAGCCCCTCGTTCAAGCGCATGGATTAATTTCGGCTTGAGGGGGAGTGTTGGAATGTGCACAGCAAGCTGAGTTGAAACACTACAACAAGGCTGAAACACTGTGGTGCTTGAGGCTGTGCAACGGGTTGAAACACTTTACGGTTGGGATGGGCACACATAGCGTATCTAGGGAACCACGGTTTCAGCTGGTCTGAAACCGTAGTAGTTGACACTTATTTACCCCATTGTTCTCGAGGTATAGAAGGCCTCGAGAACTCACCAATAAATCATCGTTTTATTCTGCTCCCCCGGTTCACACCACACAAAATTCTACACATCGGGAAGAGATGCGGACAGAATAATACATGAGGCGAGGGGATTCAAACTGCGGGGCTGACACCGTGCATCCGACATGAAGTAGTGCTGGCATATTATCTGGCAATTTGGTAGCGCATATACCGGAGAGCAAGTGATAGAGAAGTGCTTGTCTTGCTTGACTGACACTTAAGCCATGAGAAGATATATCATGGTAATCCAGATGAGCATAGACCGAATAGAGATCACCTGAAATAATGTTGTGCATAGAATCCTTAGAAGTGAACAACACATCCAGATCAGAAGACAACGTGAAGGGAGAGATCGGACCGTTCTTAATTCCAGAGGAAGATGAGGATGCATGCATTGACGATGATGAAGCTTTAGTTTTCAAAGTAGATGCAACATTATTATTAGGGTAGATACAATGGCTAGGGACGGGATAATCGGGTGGAGGTTTGGCAGATAACGAATATAATGATTTAGATGTGTGCGCATGATGATGAGACATGTACACCTCACTTCCACCGAGCGCGAATGCTGGGGATGCTCCCACTGGACATAGGAGACTGCCCACCGGATGTGGGGGAGTAACCACCGGATGTGGGCAGAGCGTGAAAGCACCCACCGGGTGTGGGGGAGTTGGGGGATTCGGTGCCGGCCCTGAGAGAACATTGAGATATGAATAAAGAAACAAGAGACGACACATGACTCACCATTAAAAACCGGGGTTGCCGATGCGGCCGTGGATGCACCTGCTGAAAGGAATATAAACAATATGAAGTGACGGAGAGATGATCAAACACACGTACCAACAGGTTTGGGATATAAGAGATCTCGCAGACTAAAGGCATCCCCCGGGAGTTCGCAGCCGTGATCAAGGTACCACTTACGCACGGAGGTAATCCAGTCTACACCTAGGGAGACAGCAGTCTGCTGGTCAAAGGAAAGAGCACAAGGTAAGCGGATGCTAAGAGATTCGATTGGGCCGCAGTCGACAGCAATAGTAACCGAGGAAGGCCCAGGGAGGGTAGACCCAAGACCGGATGAGACAAAAGCAATGGAGAGAGTGGTTTGAGGCAGAAGGGGGGAGATGACAACTCGGGAGGTCCAGACACCATCCACAAGGACAGACATTGGGCGGTGTCGAGGCGAGATGGTGGGGGGAAGAAAGAAAATTTGACGTGGCTGCTTGGCTGCGGGCGTTGACAGGTTTCGACAGGCCGATGTGGCAGATGGCTACCCAGGGCGACGTGGCAGCTAAATGGGGCCATGTTTCTCCCCATTAGGGTTTTGTTCGCCCCATTTGACTGTTTGTTCATGATTTCCGTGAGAAAATGCATACTTGAAAATTAGGGCGCTACAGGACCCACTACCTAAAGTTAGTGGGCATAAATTTGCATTCAGCATAATTAGTTCCTCAACACACTTGCAGCCCCCATTGATCCGCCCACCATTCAGAACAGTCTTCAGTGCATGGGAATAGTAAGAGTAGAAGGTGAGTACATTTGCAGTTCCGCTAGCCCAGGAGTAACTGGTCAATAAATATTACAGAAAGGAAATTTAGCCGTAAGAAGATCCCTTTCAAATTCTGGTATAGCAGCCTTCCTGCCATGTGGGATTTCCCCGAAACAGGTGATCTTGCTCAAGTAGCAGAGGGCCGGTTTCGAGGATTTTTTTCCTGCTCGAAAATGGCACTAAAAATCACCAAAAAATATCGCCCGAGAGCTCTAGCCTCTTGCCACGCTCTTTGAAGACAAGTGTACCATCATGAAGTTTGTGAGTTTGAAAGCTAACTTCCAGATTCCGATTAAATGCGTAGATCATCCCTTCCTGTGAGCAAAAGTCAACCGCCACTTGTGGTTGCCTAAATTGGCAACCGTAACGGCTAACTCGAGCTCGGTTGCTAACTGGCGGGAAGTTTTTTTTTTGCGTAACACTTCCTCGGCGGTTGCCTCCATACATGACGGGACAGTAAGACCACCATTTTGTTACGAGTTCATATATAGGGAATGGAGGCAGAGACATGACTATTTTACATCGACAGAGAAGAGGGGTGCACACTGGTTGAGCATTTCAATTTTTTCACCTTCTTTTTCAGTGAAAAATGTTGTTTATTTTTCAGACATTTTTCACTGAAAAAGAAGGTGAAAATTTTAAAACTTTTTCAGCACTTTCTCAATTCAAGGTGAAAAATTCGAAATAAAATAAGAAAGTGATGAAAATGTTTTGGAATTTTCACCTGCTTTTTCAGTGAAAAATGTGTGAAAAATAAACGGCATTTTTCACTGAAAAAGAAGGTGAAATTTTTGAAATGTTCAACCAGTGGCATGCATATTATACAGGTAAGGTAGACTAGGACGGAGAAAGATTTCATGTGTGCGGTACAATTAGAAACCGCGGCCACCACATCCGCCATATCCGCCGCCGCGATTATAACCTCCACGATAGTTGCGTCCAACCCCACAGTAAGGATTTCCACGATAGCCGCAATCTGCGCAATTTGCGCAATTGCACATGCTGACTGATATTATCGCCCAAAAAATATTTTTAAATTCTGGATCCACGCTAGCAACCAGCCCTCCGTTACGCGTTACTATGGTGGATTTAGGCAACTTTTACGACGCACCGTTACGCGTTACGGTGGCCTACGGGACAGTATTCTATCGATGTTTATTATCCTGCAAGTTCGCTGTGTATCAAAATGTTCAATGGTGGATGAGAGGCCTGACACCTTTTATATGAGTGCAATTCACAACTGTGCAAGGATACCTATGGAAGACACGAGCAATATTCAATATTGGTACGCAAGAGATCCACGTGATTACCCCTCGACCGAGATTAGTCAGCCATCCCTGGCGGAAGAGGTAGATTGGTTGCAAATTCAGCCATCGCGTGCTGCCCTCGATGTAAATTCATTACTGTATGACATTCAATTTGCTGTGTCTCATACCAACGTAAAACATCTGTATTCTATGTCCCAGAATGAGGCATGACTAAGTTGTGGTTGAATACTATCTCCTGCGGGAGATGGCCGTAGTCCTTGCTATTTTTAAATTGACTCTTTTACCAGCATAAATGCCATGATCAAAACGGGCCCACAATCCACTGAGTCCCTCGGAATATTCTTGAAGAGTATGGGTGTGGTACTGCTGGGGGACTCACCTTGCTACTGCTTCACGGAACGCCAGCAATTACACAGCCACTGATCGGCTACTTTGAGTTAAACTTTTTCGTCCACCATGGATTCCCGGGGCTCGTATACACCATGACTTGATACCTTAAAAGCTATTCCCTTCGTGGCACTTGAATTTGCCATACCCCCCAAACCCGTGACGGCGGTCCTTAAACGCACCTTAATATGCCTGTACACCCAAACGAAGCCGAATTTAATACCGTAGGCCCTCCTGGATCACGGGAGGGTTCTGGGGAAGTGGTATCTCCCTGTCGCGAGTGCTTGCTGGCTGCGAGTTCAGAATGCGAAATCAGCAGGAGTCAGGGTACCCAGGGGTCTATCCCTGGCTACCACACAAGTGGCCCCTTCTGTAACGGTTCTGTTGCTCTGACTGTTGCAGATCCAAGCGAAGAGCAGCGGGTCAATACCTTCCCCAGTATTCGTACTTCGACTGGGCATTTGCCTCCTAGCAGGGGGGTATTTCTCCAGCCGGAGATGCTTCAACCTACAAATATTGTTGAAGGTATGGACCAACGGTCTGATGTACATATGGGCGATGTCGAGGTGGTGAACAGTCCGAGTTTAAACAATTTTAACACAGAAGCGAATTCAACTAACAACACGGACTCTGACATATGTATATCAGACAATTCAACAAATCAACATTCACAACCTAGGGCCTCAGATAGTGCACCTCAGAATCCTGAGATTCCCACCTGGGAAAATGACAATATAGATATACGACGGAGACACAAACCTCCCCGCGTCCTGAAGTCGGGAAAATTCACACATGCAAATTTAACGATTGGTTCATTGAACATCGCCGGCCGTGACTCGGGCATCTCAATGCACAACAGTAACCACAAGTTCAAATTCCTCAAGGAAACGATTGACACGAACAATCTCGGTGTCCTCGGATTACAGGAGACTCACTTTGATACTGAATCAGCTACACAATTTAACAACATCTTCGGGCGATGGTTCAGACTCTACCACTCGGCCCATCCAGAGAAGCCATGCTCGACCGCAGGGGTGGCCTTTCTTCTGAATAAGAAATTTGTTGACACAGACAACGTGCGGGAACATGAACTGATTCCCGGGCGGGCATATATGATAGTTATTCCGTGGAATAATGGTGAATCATTGAACATTTTAAATATATATGCCCCCAACTGCTCAGAGGAGAGGGACAGAATGTGGAAAGAACTTTGGACAATGTGGGCTGAGCACCCAACTCTCCCGTTCCCAACGATTGCATTAGGCGATTGGAATTTTGTGGAGGACCCCCTGGATCGAAACTCAGGGATTGCTGAGGTGGTCCCTGAAAGTTTTAAGAGACTGAAAATTTTATTCCGTTGGAAAGATGGATGGCGCGCAACCTTCCCAGATATACGAGACTATACCTGTGTCCAACATCGGACAAATAAAGAGACTCAGGAGACATATGACTCCTACTCGCGGCTTGACCAATTTAACGTTGACAACCAGCGATTCAAACACTTCCGTGGTTGGGAAAATAACACTGCCCTGTGAAGAGTGATCACCGACTGGTAATAACCCAATTAACAGGGAGAAGAGAGGAGAAACCTGGGCCCAGCAGGTGGTCAATGCCATTGTATTTACTGAAGACTCCGAAATTTATGCGTCGTGTTCAGGCACTGGCAGCACAGTTGGTTAGTGACCTTGAGAACCTGGAAAAGTTACAACGTGACCCTGGAAATAATATACAGACCTTGTGGGCGAAATTCAAGCTAGATATAACGACGTATGCGAAGCACTGTTCACGCTTCATCACCGATGATTCAACCCGAAAAATACGAACCTGGAAGGCCCAATTGAATATTGTGCTGCATGATAAGGATATGCCGCCTGAGAACCGGTCGTTGGCTGCCTATATGCTGGAACAGAAAATTGCAGAGCAGATACGTGAAGACTCAGAACGTAAAAAAGCGGTCTCTGAGGGACGCTACGATGATGAGGGCGAGAATTTGCGAACAAAATCGTGGACGACGTCTGCCAAAGGCTACCATGTCAAGGAATCAATACCCGAGCTCAAAGCTGAAGGAGCCACGAATTCAGATCTTCCACGCTACGAAACAAGGCCGAAACGAATGGCAAAGATGGCGCGTGACTACCACGACTCAATTCAATCCCGAGACCTACCCGATGAATATGGGAGACTTATGGCAACTGAAATCACACTCGAAAAGTGTGACGCACACCTCTCAGAGTCCGAATTCAATGAATTGGACAAATATTTGACAAGTGAAGATATTGGCGCTGCACTGAGACTCTCAAACAACGGAATGGCTCCCGGAATCGATGGCATTCCCTTTGAATTCTACAAACTGCTTGACATACCATACCGGCAAGGCAAGGCAAACAGCCAAAACCTGTTCGACGTGCTAGGCTTTCTCACAAAGCTATATGCAGATATTGAGGATCATGGCATGGTTAAACACTGTAAATTTAATGCCGGGTGGCTTTGCCCAATTTTTAAGAAGGGAGACAAATCTTTAATCAGCAACTATCGTCCGGTCACGCTGCTTAATTGCGACTACAAACTGATGACGAAGGGATACTCTTTACGGTTGATGAATGTGGCACCTTCGCTGGTACATCCCGACCAAGCTGGATTCATGAAGGGTAGGAAGATTGAAAACCAGGTTAAACTTGCAAAATTCCTCTTGAACTATGCGGATGCCACAGAAGAGGATGGGGTCATAGTGTCCCTGGACCAGGAGAAGGCCTACGACCGGATTAACCACTCCTATTTACTACGTGTACTACAGACGATGGGCTTCCCCAAAAAGTTCTGCAACACAATCAAGAACCTTTATACCAACGCAGAAACAGTAGTCATCATCAACGGTGAAACCAGTAAACCATTCATGGTCACTCGTGGCGTGAGACAAGGGGATCCACTGTCCTGTTTATTATTCAATCTCGCTATTGAACCCCTGGCCTGCTTAATACGAACTTCAGATCTCAAGGGAGTCAGACTACCAGGAACCAACCAAAACCTGGTAGTGTCGTTGTTTGCGGACGATACCTCAATATACCTTTCATCCCAGGACTCATTAAAGACGCTCTGGGAAATTCTGAGCCTGTGGTGTGCTGCCTCAACGGCAAAATTCAACCAAAATAAAACGGTAATTCTACCTTTCAGGAGTGCTCGGTATCGAGCAAAGGTGTTACACGAAAGACAGATCAACAGCCAGGACCACATTGGTGGAATCTCGGAGTCCATCAAAATCTTGCCGGATGGACAGACATGCCGAATATTAGGAGCATGGATTGGGAACGGGGTCCCATACATTACACCCTGGCCAACAGTGGTCGAAAAAATTGCCAGTGGCCTTGAAGGATGGAGAGTTACAACACCAAGTCTTGAGGGCAAACACCACATCATAAACATGGTCATCGGAGGTCGAACCCAGTACCTGACCAGAGTACAGGGCATGCCCAAGGAGATTGAAGAGACACTGATACGAATGGAACACGTCTTCCTATGGGAAGGAAAGCCCGCTCGGGTGGCGCATGAAACCATGAGTCTCGACCTCCTTGAGGGCGGGAAGAAAATTCTAGACATTCCGGCCAGAAATGAAGCAATTGATCTTTGGATGCTACAAGCTTATCTCACACAGGGAGACGACCGTCCATTGTGGTGTTATTTTGTGGACTATATCCTGGCAAACTTCCTGGAAAAGAGCTACTTGAACATTAGACCCGGTGAAATTCTCAATGTGTTTCTACAGGAGATCCACATCCCGATATCGAACAGAACACCTCTACCTGACGAAATTAAACGAATGATTCTGACAGCACGAAAGTACAACCTAAATTTACGGGGCTGTCAATAGCCAACGAAGTCAAACTCAACATGCCAATTTGGAGACATCCAGCATTGAAGAAGCATGAATACCAGCGGGCCAAGCGGCGGGAGTCGGCCAGATGCCTGAGATTGAACCATAAAGTCAGAACGGTTCAAGATGCCCTTACAATCGCAAGTCGAAGAACAATAAACCTGAGGAAACCTCACCAGATAAATCCTTCAGGAATAGGCCGGAAAAACTGTGGCTGCCCACTATGCCTTCGAGATCGAACAGTACTCGATTGCGACCATCCTGGGCAATGTGTTGAAACTTCGAAGATGTTGATCGACAGTATTACACCGAAATGGAACCCCACCGTACCCAATCTTGACTTCGGTGACGAGCTTACCCTGACGGATGGGAGGTACAACTCAATGAAATGGCAGTAGAGCCAGACCGGGTCATGACGTTCGATCCAAAATTCAGTTTGGTTGACATCGAGAGCGGATTCCGCATCTTTGCCTCTGAGGAATCACTTAATGAGGTCCCAGCTAGAAGGTATCAAATTCCTGGAGAAATACCGAGCACGGTGACATATTCTTTACACCCAATTATTCTCAATGCCGGTGAATTTGGGCCGAGGATTGAGTTGAAGATAATGAGGGTATCCAACGGTGCACAAGCCAGTATGAAACTGTCCCTCACATTTGATAGGGCCGAAACTCCGTTGACATTTTCAACTGCACTCTTGGGCAGCCTGCTGCTGATATTGCAGAACAGCGAGCGAAACATTCCCCTTCTCATCTGCACCTCATCCGAATACTTAGCACGAGTCTTGGTGAAGGAGAGGAAACATTATGAGAATGACCTCCTGGACGCTAACTTCCGAGTTTTGAAGGCCGTTGTGGCCATGTTGAATGAGAGAGTTGCGAGAACTCAATTCAAGAAGGTTTCCGAAAATCCAGCCAAGATTCTATTCCAAGAAATAGTACATCCAGTCGAGATAGACACTGGGGTAGACCTAATGTTTGAAAACCTGGGAATGATGTTGTCCCGGGATCTCAAAGAGTGTTCACAAATATTATATGCTCTCTACGGGCGAAACCTTACCGAAAATTCACTTTTGTGAATCTCGACCGTATTTGATGCGCTGTAGACGAGATCTGCAGCTATACACCATCTGATTCAATGATTTGGAAATCGATACGATCCACCACTCTGCAACGACGCTCACAGGAGTTTTACTGGAAATGTATTCATAACACCTTCAGAGTGGGAAGTTTCTGGTCCCATGTTGAGCACCTGGAGCGAAATGGGACCTGCCAGGTGTGCAACGCGATCGAGAGCTTAGAGCACATTGCACTAGAGTGCAACTCACCGGAACAGAAGTTAATTTGGGCCCTCTCGAAACAGCTATGGTTGAAAAAATAGGTCTCCGAGGGGCCGTGCGTTACCTGAAAAAGGGAGACTGTTTGCAATTTTAGTATCAGTGGGTTGGCATCTCATTTGGAACCTCCGCGTGAATCGTGTCATGAAAAATCAAGGTGCAACCCAGAGTCCAGCAAGCATCCACAACCAATGGCTTACCGCCGTGAATTCGGCCTTACGACGTGATCGCATTCTCACGAACAAAGTTAAATTCGGCCCACTCGCATTGAAGAAAGACATGGTGCTGAACACCTGGAGTGGTCTGCTTATGGATGAGGACACTCTGCCGGATGATTGGACACTCACAGAGGGGGTTTTAGTGGGTATGTGGCCAATGAATGGTATAGGATAAATATTCTCGAAGGCCAGAGTCCCACACTGGTAAAAAATCGTGCGTAACGGCATTTCCTCCTGGACAAAACTCACCGGCATGACTGGCCCAAAACCAGCAACACAAGCGGACAGACTCAGAATGCTTCTGCAGACTTTGATCTCGTTATCCCAAACACTCCAAAAAAAAAAAAAAAAAAAAAAAGGCAATTAGTGATAGAAAGAAATGGTCGAAAATGCTTTTATTTAAAGGCTGTGGCTAATATCTGCTTTTGGGCAGTGAATGGGGCCTAGTGTGCCCAGATCATCTCCAAATATTCTGAGATTTGGGCCAGGAGGAATATGTTCGAAGTGATCTTTTGATGGTGTTGAATTTCCTATTTTGCTTTCTTGCAAGGTAATCGGATTCTATATCCTTGGACTTGTAGCACAGGTCATTCATTGTTGAATCGTGTAGCTCGGGGCCTGAGGGGAAAGGCAGAGAAAAGAGAGAGATTAAACCGATGTAACGGCACCCGGACCCATAGATAGGTATCGCATTTTCTGGAATCAGGGGTTGGAAATAGCATCAACCCCATGTTCCTGTCAGGGGGAGTTGAAAAATAGATTTTTCTCATTTCTGGGCATCTTGCCTCGCTAGTCCATCAATACAACTTGTAAGCATGCAGATCACTGTTCACCTTTGTCAAGGCACCCAGCATAGAAAGAAATCATCCCATCATGTCCGTACAGCTATTCTACAATTTTGAGTTGAATACCCGACTTGAAGTCACTTCAAGTCACTTCAAGTCGACATAAATGACTTTGAAGTCGAGCCGAGTCGCTTGCGTGACTCGACTCAACTCGACTTAAATTGGCTTAGAAAAGTCAGCTTTATGACTTCAAGCACTAAGTCGCGGCAACATTAGTGTGGAAGGCAGCATAACACAATGTGTTGGCGGCATCGTGATAATGATGACAGAAGAACAACCACATCACATGTTGATTGGTGACCAAACAGACCAACAAGTAGCAGTGGATATTTGTTGCATCTGCTGCAGTGTCTTTTTTGAGTCTCATCAGGGTGTGAAAAAATATAGGAAATGGAACTGGTGTATCTTTCTGAAGCCATGAGCAGTGTTTTATTTTGTGAAAACATCAAGCAAGGTTTTGTGTGTTTAGCACACCCATGTATTTACTGAAAGGGGTACTGGGGTGTGTATATAGGATTTCAAAACTAGTGGTGTAAATTTATGATAAAATGGGCAAATGTGGTGAATTTTTGTTCCAAAAAGGACCCAGTGGTGCACCAAATAATTATGGCACACTATTACATATAATAACGTTACAGTATTACCCCCATACGGTTCCCCCTTGGAAGCTCCGATCAATTCGGAAGCGCTTCAATTGGATTGGTTGCCACAAATTAACAGTTGAAACTGTAGTAAGGGCTACCTTTCCCCGATGCCCTTGATCCAGCACTCGGAGCAAGACTCGGAGTGCGAATAGCTACGTTGCGGATTCCGCAAGAATTCCTACCAGCCAGAAAAATCGGGGATGAGGAATTCAAGAATGGGGGGGGGGGGGGGGGGCTTGTTTGCGACGTAGAATTGACACTCAGTCGGGCCAGCTAGCACCCCGCATGGGCGATGGAAGCGGTGGGTGTCATCACCTCGGAAACTAAAGCTGAAGTTGGCATTACGGGCGAAATGGAAGCTACCGACGTGGGACCCGCGCTGGACGCTGCGCAATCGGCTCATCCACGACGAGCGAATTGCATGACTGCCGCCGTGGATGCCAGGTCATTCACGGTGCCCAGCGTCCCAACATTGCGGTGAGGACTAGCCCGCCATCGTGATATCAACCGGGGGACGATCATGGGAGACGAACACGGGACCGAAGACGGCACGTAGTACGTGACAGGGGCCCTTTATAAACACGGCCGCCTTCCCCCACCCTGCATCCCTTCCTCCCTCGGCAGAATGAGCAGCAACCATAATTCGAACGACACACCTGTTTCGCACATCGCCACCCCAGGCGCGCTCGGCTTCTTCGCCTTTGCGTGCACGACACTCGTTTTCGGCCTGAGCACCGTCACCGCGGGCGGGGTCCACCACTCCAACATCGTTGTCGGCATGGCGATCTCCACCGGCGGTATCGCGCAGATGCTCGCCGGCATGTGGGAGGTGTGTCCCTTTCCTTCCCTTCAATATGCCCATCCTCCTAATACAAAGTAGTTCCCCACCGGGAATACCTTTGGCGCGACCGGTCTGTTTCCCTTGTGGTATAAAGCGACTGACTAACTGAGAAGGATGTGGTACATAGCGTTCACGCTGTTCGGCTCCTTCTGGCTCTCGTACGCCGCGATTCTGATCCCGGGGTCTGGCATCCTCGCGTCCTACCCCACCGTGGGCGAGCTGCACACCGCACTCGGGTTCTTCTTTACAGCGTGGTTCGGTGCCTCCCTCCTTGTAACGTGCGTCCCGCTCTTTTCCTTTTCGGGTCCGTGGCCCCTCCGCAGTCCCCGCGACGCATCAAATTATAGAACCTGACCGCCAGCTGCTTCCCGTCCCACTCGCATCCATTTCTTCGGCATCCGATGATAACTCAACGAGCTAACCCTCGCACGCCCAGATTCGCCGCCCTCCGCAAGCCGGCCGTCTTCATCGCGCTCTTCGGATTCCTCAGCGGTGCCTTTGCCTTCCTCAGCGCGGGCGAGTTCACCGCCGTGCAGGGGTGCGTGTTCGCTTCCTGTCCTTTCCTTCTATATCCCGTACTTTTTGAGTGCGCTGACACTCCCCCAGTGTGACGCAGGTGGGCGGCGCGCTCGGCATCGTTACGGCGCTCATCGCGTACTACATCGCGGTTGCGGTTCTCTTCGCCGCAGACCGCGCGCCGGCGCTCCCTTGAATTGAGGACGGGTTTAAGCGGTGACTTGGAAGTAGGGTACGCAGGTTTCGTGGGTGCTGTGAGAAATTTGGGGTGTGGCGCCTGTGGTGCTGGAGTCAATAGTGCTAGTCCTGTTTTTTTTTTAAATTACTTGGGGGCCGTGTTATGACGCAATCGCTGAGTTTCAATTCGCATGTGCTTTTGCCGCTTCTTTTCGCCCTCGCGATAGCATGTGTACGAATGCGACTCACCAGCGCGGAGAATGCCAGCATCCGGGACCAGACGACCTCCAAGGATATCTGGGATGCCCTGCAGGCTCGCCATCGTAAAGACGGGGTCGTGTCGCAGATAGGGCTCCGACCCATTCCCGTCTGAGACGGGTCGACGGACCGTCGAAACGGTTTCCGTTCCGTCCGTCGAGGTTATTTCCTCACCAGTTTTAAAAACGGGTAGAAATGGGTTGGTCAATACCTCGCTCTCTGTTATCACCAGCCCTCATTCAGGTGTTCCTGAAAATTCAAAGCATCAAACCAGGTAGGTTTGCACATGAATTGACGCACCTCTTACTTTTAGTTACCCACCTCAAGGCATAATACACCCGCCGAAAACGGGTAGACGGACGGGAACGGGTCAAACGGACCCGTCTGTTTTCCAAATATTTTGTCCTAGAAACAGACGTCTTTTCGACGGCCGTTCCGTATTACGGACGGTTCGGAGCCCTAGTCGCGGATGCTTCTGTTCCAACGTTGCAATCGAAAGTCAGGTTAATGCGCACATTTAGACCAAATGAGTCGTCTAATAGCCGAGGGAGTCCGAGACGGAGCAAAGTCGCGGTGCCACTGAATACGCCGGTTTCCGAAGCTCCCACACGCCTCCCCCACTCTGACATTGCCTAAAATGGACAAATGCTGACCAATGTGCCGTTTCTTCGCCGAGACAGCCAGTCGCACATAGTGCAATGTTTGGGACGATTAAACATGGTTGCCGTGCTGTAGTGGTTAAGTAGTGACGGTGTCTTGTTACCTAATCATCAAGTTGTATGGGTTCGAACCTCAGAGGTCGTGTTTGATCCTTCTTTCTTCAAACTTTCCGCTATTACCCTTTCCACTTGGTGTATATGTATGGTTGTTGCTTTTCACCTCTATTTTCACCTTTCTCACAGAAAATAGTTGGCAGTAATATGTATTTGAAGGTTTTATGGCAGCATCAATGTTGCTCTAAATGCGTATATAAGACTATTGAGCAGAAAATGACAGCATATACAAGAAATTCACCTTAAAATTGACGGGGCAGATGTGCAAATTTTTCTGCAAACGGACTTTATTTTGAACATGTACATTGTCAAACTGACCTTTTTAAGGTTTTTTATAGCTTAAATTCAAACAAGAAATAATTAAAATCACTCTGTAAACACACAGTCCCTCTGTGCCGTTAAATAAAACCAAGGACATGACAATGAACTTGGTTTCAGAATTTCTCAGTGTGAACACTGACATCGGAATGGCTAACACAAGCTGGGAAAGTGATCACGTGATGTCAGAGTGGGGGATTTTGTGTACTGACCGTCAGTGTTATGTTATCTATTTGTAAGCATTCCCCTTTTGGCATGTCAGAGTGGGGGAGGCCAAGGGGGTTTGGTTTCCGAGACGATCTTGAACGATATTTGCGGAGACAGCCCTACCGGAATCGCAGATGATTTGCGATTTTGCGGGATGATGGACCGGAAGTTGTCGTTTTTCCGCCCTTGTGTTTCCTTTTAAGGAGATGCACGTGCAACGCGGCGCACGCGGCATTGGAGAAGTTTTCAGACCCCGCTCACAGCAACAGAGCTAGCGGTGTCACTCCAGCAATGAGTTGAATATTTGAAGTCGGAGAGCTATAATAATCTCAGGAAGTGAAGGATGAAGATATGTCCCAATTTTTTTCCTTGCAATTTTAAGGTGGCACACAAAGAGTATATATATTCAGAAAACCATCTACTGGTATGAGGTATACGACACGGTAGAGTGACACTGGGTGTACAGAAGGTAGAACGGCGGGGGTGGCAAATATGTCAGTATATAATACGCGAGTAAGCACCCGCAGTCAGACAGCGAACGCCAGTGGTCAGCCGACAGCGGCGCGCTCAGTGTTATGTATCAGTACGGCGCGGTTCCATGTCGTGAGGTATTGTACAATAGGCCAGGCAATCCACAGAAGGGCCAGATGTCAGAGGGATGGTGAGTGCAGTCGAGTGGTTGGGTGGCACGGTCGCGACGGTACTATTGGTGGTGGTATGAAGGAGGAAACGCAAACGTAACGCGTCACACAGCGGGGACTGAAAAGAGTCTGTTGCCGAAAGGTAGCCGAAATCCACCTTCCCAATAAGGAGATGCTTAGTCACGAATGCAAGGGCGGAAAGTCAAAGACTTGGACCGGAAGCAAGGTCTGATGGCCAAAACAAAGCCAAACGGCTGGCTTCTTCTCCGCTTATACCCTCATCACGATTTTTTGACTCTCAGACCTTCAGGAATGCATCCAGCATTGCAACTTCGTAGTCTCCCAACTTCCACATCTCCATTTCTTCGACTGGGTAAATCAAACCAGTCTGACCGTGTGGGCCCTCACTTCATCTCGAAGATTCTTGTACACCGAGCTGTGCGAGGCTCCACGCAAGACGTCGTCCGATTCGCATCGTCAATTAAAGAACTTGCAGGTCCAGACCACGCAGCACACTTCCGGCCTGTTTTCTACACCAATATCAATCCGCAAGCCATCCCGCGTGACAACCAGCCCAACGATCCTGCTGTATTCACGGAAGGTACTGTCCGCATTTGCGGAGCTGTGGCCCTCCCTCTGGAAGTGGCTCGAATTTTTTTGACGCATATCAAGAGTATATTGTCGCCGACGAAGTGACTGGTGGTGACTTCATTCTTTTCACCCGCTGTTTTAACCACATGCGCGAGGCCTTGACGCTAATGGCCACCACGCCGGCAATCCGACGAATGCTTACCAGAGCGTGGTTGGTCCCTGCTTGAACCACAAATATTTTCACCATTCTTCACGGCTTCAACCCGATGGCCACCGAAGGCGGCGGATTTCTCTTCCACAAAATGGCGTACCGGCCGTTTCGCCTCTGAAGCCGCTCGATGTGGGTCGGGTTCATTCTTGCATACTTCAGGCGGGTCTCTTCTTCCGTTCGGTGCTCATAAAGAGATTGAATTCGATTTCCATGGCAGGCGTATAACGAACGGCACCTGGCACAGAGTCCCATTCTGGATATTCCGTCCTCTGCATTATGTTAGTGCATCTTGGCAATTGGTCTCATTTAGTCCCGCGCAACGAGACAACAAGACCGGATAGGGGGTTCGGCCCCAATTCGTAGGACAATCTTTCCACAGCTCTTTCTCGGGATCCACTTCATGCAGCGTTTATGCCCCGAAACATTGTACCTCACTCTCAACGTCATTGACCACTATGTCTCGAGTCGCATCGTCTACGTACATGAATACCAATTACTGGGATGCGTCGCCCTCTGGATTGCTGCGAAATTCCATGATCCAAAGACACACGTCCCCACTATCAACGATCTCGCCAACTTATGTGGCAACAGATTTTACAAGTCGGAGTTCCTCCGGATGGAGAGCAAACTTCTATCCA
Organism: Mycena sp. CBHHK59/15; assembly: GCA_029204085.1. Lineage (NCBI taxonomy): Eukaryota > Fungi > Basidiomycota > Agaricomycetes > Agaricales > Mycenaceae > Mycena > Mycena sp. CBHHK59/15. Next base: position 308,616 of record JARGXW010000043.1, on the reverse strand, counting down.
CCATTCAGTGGAAACTTCAGTGACGTACCGCGGCGGAATGGTTCGACCTCATGTTCGTTGTCCCGCACACAGAAGACACCGAGGTCCAACACGTTACGCGGTTCCTGATGGAAATCACTTTATACTATCCTGAATTCGTTGGGCTCTCTTCAGCGTCAATCACTCTTGCTCTTGCCACCCTCACGCTTGCGCGCTTCATCGGCGGAAAATCACATCGAAAATCATCAGCAGAGACCGAGGAATGCTTCAAAATCATTCATTATCTCGACACACGGTTGGCCGGGGACGTCGACTCGGACGACCTTTCCGAGACGCTTTAAATATTATTATGACTTCTACTCGAATGCCGCAGAGGTCGTCGTCCGCTACTATCTACAGGGTGGGCGCTATGTTCGACCAACGTCCTCCATGATACCCCCTTCAGCGACTGTCTCGGACCAGTCGGACATGACATGTGCACATACCTAGCCAGATATTTGGTATGAAGGGAATGGAATTAGAAACAATCCCGATTTCAGTGTGCTGAGGGAAAGGCTGTGTGTCGGAAATTTTCTTCACTTCGCTCTGATTTTCTTCTGATGCTGAATTTCGAGGCCGTGCCTGCCTTTTGAGCCCCTTCCCCTCCGATAATCTCTCCGATGATCGTTGCCGTTATGTAATTCCCTTCCCTTCCCGTGGAATGGCCTCAAGCCAAGCCCTTGACTCAACCACAGTTGTTGCAAAGACAGACTCAGAAGAGAATCTTTGCGTGGGAGGAAGATAGACGTCGATAGACGCTTGTCCTCAACGCGCTATTGTCTCTCTGGATGTCGCACTTTGGATCAAGCCTATAGTTCCTTGGGCACAATCGTAGATAAGCACGGCAACCGTCTACGCTTTCATTCAGCTGCAATCCGTGGCTTGATTGAGTGGATTTTTGACTGCGAACGTGGCGCCCTTTGAGCCGATGAAGTGTTAGCAGCATCAGCATCTTTACAACTTCGCTTTTCGGCCGCTTTTTCAGCTTTTTCAGCAAGAGGAGCTCGGAACTGTAATCCCGGACACGCGCTACCATATGGGGAACGGAGCAGGTTTACGGGGTCCTGGGCTTAAACAGGTAAAGGCCTTGTGTCTGGAGCGTACCACGTGTATAGTACAGCCACCACAAACAGATCACCATAACGCGTCGCGCCCTGCTCCTGCCTGTATGACCTCCCAAGCAGAAGATCCGTTCGAATTCTTGATTCCGTCGTCGGAGGCCGGATCTGACCACGAAGTCAATCCCTCCCAGCACAAGGAAGAGGAAAGAACCCGTAGGCGGCGAGAAGAACGCCGCTTTGCTGCAGCGCGCGCGCCAGTAGTCGCGGAGGCTCAGGATGACTCAGTGACTGAGTCTGAATCTGAAGAGGAGTCCCCTGTACTCGCTTCCATACTGTGCAGGAGTGGTCGAGTAGGGCCCGATGTCGAGCTCAGCCGCCGTAGAATCATAGAGCCAGTTCAGGTGGCCAGGATTGTCGTCATCGGCAGAGGAAGGGAGGTGCAGATGGCCTGGATTGCCTGGGCTAAGGTCGCCAGCCATAGAACCAGCCCACGCGCAGAGAAGTACGACGCGCTGATAGTGCATTCGACGACGCGCAGCGAAAAAACGTGACCGCAGACGCGTCAATCAATTGTCAATCAAAATCTATTTGTGGAAAGATCCGGTCATTACACGAATTGTCCATATCTTTTCTTTGTGGGGGAATACGACTCTGTATTTTGGCATAGGATGTCCAGTAGTACCTAGCTTTCCGCCGATCCAATTCTCTAAGAATTTCATCCACGGAAAGAAAACATCTGAGAAAATCGAGAAAAGTTGGTGGCAGGACCCCGATCACTGGTGCGGGTGGGTACCCACCAGTACACATCGTGTCCAAAATTACAGTTCCGAGCTCCTCTTGTTTTTCAGGCCGAAAATGACGAAAAGCGAAAAAAGCTTCCTCACTTTTCATAGCCCAGCCCGTTTACTTTTCTAAGCTGGAAAAAGACAAAAAAGACAAAAAAGCTCAGTGCTAAGAGGGTAAAAAGCGACCGTATAAGAGGGTAGGAAAGAGAAAGAAGCTCTTAAAAGCACGCAAAAAGAGTATAAAACACATATATTGCCAAGTATGTCAACACACAAGTAAGATGGTACTACATAGTGGCAACCGACAACAAATCCACCACTGGCGCAAAGTGCACCCAATGAGCAGATCGGTATATTCTGCCTCAGACCGGTGGCCTGCAAAACATTCAAGCCCACCTCTGCAAATCTATTAACAAACATACAATTCTCACAGACGGGGTCACGTACCTGTGTACGCATGTGAAGTTTGAGGATATGAAAGTCAGAACAGCAAGTTGAAATGAGTCGACACGACCGAGGAATACACTAGATTGCTTGAAGTAATATTTGAAGTGGGGCAAATCCACAGAAGCACAGAAGTAGTCGGCTGTTCTATTCAGTAGATTTGCGGCCTTGGAGGCTTGAGATGAGAGCAGCTTGAGACCTGGGAATAACGACAGCTTGACTGACTTCTTGACGGGCGAGTTCCAAAGGGGCGGATATGGGCTTGAAGGACAGAGGGCATGACGCCACGCGAAGATCTCGAGGCTGCTTGAAGGTACTTGAAGCTCTCGTGGCAGCTTGAACAGCTTGATAATGGGAGGAGATGTGGGCTGAAGGACTAGCACGCGACACGGATGGGATGGGCAAAAGACGGGGGCGTTGGGGAGAGAGAAGATGGGGGGAAAGGGCAACCAACCATTCGATGGCAACAGATCAGTAACCATATGAGGTTTGTTTAAGCAATCGCTGTCTCAACAGATGACCCGGTTCAATTATTGCTCTGTTCAAACATGTTAACTTATCAGCTCACAGGGTCCGAAGCATTGCAGCTGACAGCTGGCTCTGGACATGTGTTCAAGGCAAATCGGTGTTGAAACAAGGTTCAGATCAAACATTGGTTTAAACTGTGTTTAAATAGCATTCAAACACCGTTCAAAAAACAGCATCCAAGGAATGGCCATTGAAGGATTCGAACCAAGGACCTCTAGCACACATCCCTCAGAAGACGAGTCATAACCACTCAGCCAATGAGAAGTGATGGCAAGGCTTACACTAGGTGTCAAATGGCTTCCTTGGGAGCCCATTTCTTGTTGGGATTTCACAAGTCCAAACGTGTCTTGGACAGTGATAGGATGCTGGATCTCGTACTTGAAAGTGTTTGCTCAGTGGATGCATCTCATATCAAGATGTCCTGTGCTATTTTCAGTCTGCATTTAGCTATCAAGCTGAATGAGAACAGGTACAACAGAACAATTTAATAGCAGCAATTATCAACTTCAGCGTGATTTATGTGTGCTTGTAAAATCCTGGACTACTCAAGAAGACATTAGGGCAGCCATTATGTTCCTCCCATGTACTAAGTGGCCAGTGAGATGCAAATATACCAGTTCTGAGAGTCCCAGCAACTTGGACATAAAGGTGTGGTTCTCTCCTGCCAATATTGGTTCTGTGGCACAGTGGTTAATACTCCCTCTCTATCCTTGTGTTTATCTAACGGTGGTGAGCTTTGTCTGAGTTCGAACCCGCCTGGTGTCAACACTTTTTGAATGAACAGGTTTAAACAGTGTTCAAAGATAATCAGCGTTTAAGCAAATCAAGAACAGAACCATGCTTGAACACTGTTCTGCTGGACTCTGATCATGGTCAGAGTTCTTTTCCTTCACTCATTATGAACTTGCCTCCTCTCGCTTGGTGGTGTTTGCTTAAGCAAATCAGAAATTGAACCGGGTTGGCTGTTGAGACCGGGATTGCTTAAGCAAACATCATATAGATTCTTAACAGATCACACCATCCGTTGCCAACTCACATCAATCAATGATGCGTCGGACTTTGAATGACTGAGAGATCTTTCGCGAGCGCAAATCGGCATCTACTTACTTCAGTGCAATGCTCAGCAAGGCATCGAACTGAATCACACCTATAAAGATTCAATTGCGGCGATTACTTGAAGCTTTCGGACATTTTCTGTACTGATTTTTCATCCCTTTGGTTTCCGTTCAATTATTTTGCCCACTGTGCACGACGGTGCTTTCTTTATTCAACAAACTTGCAGGTGCAGTGGTTTCACATGATTCTAGGACTTCGGTGCTTCTGAAACATAGTGTCAAGAATAGTAGGGAGTTCTGAGGAAAAGCCGCCAAAAGCTGGAAGCCGATAAAAAGTGACCACAGAAGCGATGAAAAGACGGCAAAAAAGACGAAAGCCGCGGGAAGCGGCCAAAAAAGTACTTGTCTTTTTCTGATGAGTTCCCAGAGGACACTGTCCCGGTCAGATCCTGGGCTCTGGAATTTCTCAAAGACAGGGACGGCACCCAGGGGCCAGCTCATCATTCTTCGTTTCACATTTCCATCCAGCTGATTCTGCGAGCAAACGTCGGGCCCCGGGGCAAATCTTTTACTCGGCCGGGAGAGTGCGGTGCCCTTGGTGCTTGGCTGGAATTTGCAGTGCGTACATTTTGTTCTTGGCTGAAGATTCGGAAGTCGCCCATGGACCATATGCATGGCAAGTGGGCAAGACCATGGGACATGATCGTGTGTCATGTACCATGACCTTGGAGCTCCATCGGACTCCGATTCACTATTTCCCTCGGAATTCCATCGGACATCCGATGTATTATTTCCCTTGGCATTCAGCACTTTGCCTTCATTCTACTTCATCCCTCCCATTTATTCTATTTGCTTCGTTCAAACCCGGAATTCCATCGGCCTCCGGATTTATCTTGTTTCTCTTCACAATACTTACGCTCCTATTGGTTCGTACTGTTTCTGACTCATACCTATGCCTGTGCTGTGTTATGACTCGCTTTCATCATGGAGGTCTATTTCCACCAACCTCCTTTGATTTATTATAACTCCCTCCTCTCAGACTACTCGGACGTCAGGAATCTCCGCCACAGCATTGACTCATACATACAGCATTGACTCATTGCTATCATGGAGCCTCGTGTCCCGACGGTGCCGACTATTAAATAATACTATAGGCTTTACTTTAAATAGCCTCATGTACTTCTGTTCTAGTCAGCCTGAATATCGACTAAGATTGTGCTCTATCTTCGTCCCTCATCCTCTCTGTCTTATCCTTCTGAAATCGGGCCTTGGGCGTAGAGAAAGGTGCAGCGCACAAGCTGAAGCCAAGCCCGCTCTAAACCCCTCAGGATTCCGAGTTGGTTCCGACCGGATGGGACTTATTGTTCATTCACGAAGTTTTACTTTGTGAAGTCCTAATCCACCTCACTCACTCGCACTTGCTTGTTGGTAGGAACCTCGGAGGTCCGACTCGACTCCGAAATCTTCATATGTTCTTGCTTTCCACTCGCTTCCGGTTAGCAGGAACCTTCGAGGATGTCCAGTCCTTGACATTGTGGAACAAAGGTCAGGAACAGCAAACACTGCCAGCAAGCATTCCGGCTTCTTAATGGACCGCATTCGCCTCTTGCTTCCAAACCACCACAGGGAATATCCTGCCAGCAGTAGCTTTTCCACGCCGGTTCTCTAACTCACATTATGAAGCTTGGTTGATCACTCAAACCGTCTCGATTGGGTCCCAGCCTTTGTCCAAGTTCTCCTGGATTGATCCCTTCTGGATTGCTTCTGAATCCTTCATCGATGGTCAGGATTTCGAGGTGCTCAACCATCTCAAGTACTAGAATGCTCTCCTGCTACTTTAAATTTGGACCTTTGCTTCCATCTTTTCGGCCGAGCTACTCTAGCCACTATCCAAATGACTGAGTCCTTCTTTGGAACTTCTTCTCAAGTGCATTCCAGCAAATTTTACAGCCAGTGGCTTGGTTGGGCATTCCCTCAGTTCTCTACTCTACATGCACAGAAAAAAAGATGTTCCTCCTGCCTATGGTGCTCTTTGTTCCTATACATCCATCGCCTCGCAATATTCGATGTGAATTCTCAAGCCCTCGAATGCTCCCTTCCCCCTGCAGAGTCTATCACTTCCTTCTAGAGCTCCTCTCCTCGGGCCTTGACCAATTGTTCAAACAATTTTTCAGGCCAAGTAAGGCCAGACCACCTAATTAACTTCATGAACTTCAAGGAGCACCTCGACTTCCTCCGTATCCTTGGATTTACCCAGGCTATGATACATACTTCGATGCAAGGTTGTGCATAGCCAATTTGGTGCCTGGATTATCGTCACCGGAAATTTTCATGGATGATGGATAAGGCATGTATTTTCAGGTGCATAATAAGCATAAACACCCACCTTACAAGGGCTAGGGCAAGCTTGCTTGCCCTAGCCCGGGTCTCCACATTGTGTTTCATGGTTAGGTTCAGGCGGTTAGGGTCTGGGTTACGGTTCGGGTGGTTAGGGTTCCGTTGGGGTTCGGGTTAGCAGTGAGGGTCAGGAAGGTATATTATAGATGTTGTTGCAGGGCAGTCATGTGGTGAGGTGAAATCATTTCAACTTTATGCTCTGTTAGTTCGGTTGTAAGAGTGTTGTATTGTTTGGAATATGATGTAAGTCAGAGATCCGTGGTTCAACTCTGTCTCCTGGCATTTCTTTTTCACTGGAAATTACTCGAAACAGAAGTACTTCTAATGTGATATATCACGGCACATCTCTAATTAGAGTCCATGATATAACATGGCAGATCTCTCATTAGAACTCCGTGATATATCAAATCCCCGCTATGGCCTGCAACTCCAAGCTTCTCCCCCTTCTTGAATTGGCCCAGTCGGTGGTACGTCGCCACTAAATTACTCATTGTCACGAGAGTGGATAGATGGTCTTTGCCCAGAGTTTTTCTCTTTTCTCCAGCACCTGAACCACCAGACTCTCGACATCTGTCAGCTGGCCCAGTTGTTCGTATATCGCTGCCAGGTTCCCCATGGTATGAAGAGTGTCTGAATGATCTTCGCCCAGAACTTGCCTCTGCTTCTCCAGCACCTGAATCAGAGGATTCTCTGCCTCTGCGAGCCTGCCTAGTCGTCTGTGTGTCATGGCAAAATTCCCCATGGCCCACAGAGTACCTGGATAATCGGGACCTAGTACTTTCTTCCTCTTCTCCAGCACTTCGAGCTTGAGGCTCTCTGCCTCTTCAAACTGGCCTAATTCATGATAGGTTGATCCCAGAACACCAACAATGCGAAGAGTATCTGGATGATCCTCCCCCGAAACAATTCTTCGCTTCTCAAGGGCCACAACATGCAGATCTCTGGCCAACCGGTACTCGCCGAGTTTGTAGTGTGCCGATGCGAGATTTTCCATGGCCACTATGGTTTCAGGATGATTGTCTCCCAGATCCCTGTGCCTTTGTACAAGTATGAGTTTAAGCTGCTCTGCCCCTTCCCGTTGAGTTTTCAGGGAGGGATACAGAGTTGAATGTGCGAACTCTTCCACCAACACAATGTTGTGCATTCCTGATATTGCCTGGCCCTGAGCAGCAAAGTCAGTTCCCGTCGCATGAGATTGTCTTGACTTACTGGATCTCTGTATGAGTTCGAACCTTGACTGAGATCCCATCCTGACTCAGAATCACCAACATCTTGAATATCATACTAGTTGTGGTTAGCTGTATATGTGTTTCCAGGGTGAAAAAAGTTTACCAATTGTGCATCCGAGTTGCAACTCTCGTCGTTGGAGACAGATGAGATATTTTGACTTGCTTCCAGAGAGGTCATAGTGGAGCTCAGGCTGCGTGTCTCACTGTGATCCTCGTGGTTGAAGACTTGACTCTGTCCATCATCCTGATCTGAAATCGTGCTATTAACCCTGCTCGTTGAATTATTTTCGTAGTTCAAATTGATCAGACGAACATTGGAACCGGGAATGCCTCTCGTTTCATTTTTACTTATAGTTGGTTAGACAATGATTGGGCGCATTGTGGACATTTCAATGGCTCACCTATCGGCGGTGACATTCAACTTTACGGCTTTGTAGCTTGTGGGTATAATATCTTCGAACAAAGTGGTGGCACAGGAAGACGATCGTGGTAAGAGTTCTGCAGCTCGAGGCCTAGAAAATTGAGTCACGATGCATGAGTCAAACAAAGAGTGCTCACCTTCGCAAGAGCTGAACAAGTTGGCAAAAATTATCATACCACGGTTGTCGAGCCCGATCATCTCACTCCAGTTTGCTGAACCAGCTCGAACACCCATTAAGAATGACACTGGCCAGGAGATCCACACCCTCGTAGTCGAAAGGCGGTTCTCCTTCATCTATAGGGCCCAGTGTGACACCCTATCCAGAGTCCGACCTGGGGAAGGGGAGAGCAACGTGTTGAGGACAAGCGTCCATTTTCCTTTATTTTGACGAGAATTTTTGTCTATCTTTTCTATGACTTTGTTTGGATTGGGATTCTAAGGGATGAGTGCATGGCTTGCGGCCGGGATGGACAAGATGTAATGCACACTCCCGATTGGGAAGGGCGGCACACCCACCGAGGCACGGCACTCTTCCCCTCATCCACGGCACACTTCTCCCCATCCGCAGCACATCTCACACACAGTGCCACATGTGAATTGAAGTACAGCACACTCGGTCCACACACAGTGCCGTGTGAGTTGAAGCACGGCACATTCGGTAAATCCCACCGGAAGCGTTAAGTCGTTCATTGATATGTAAGTAGTGTAGAAATAATCCATGTAGCATTGAAGGCACATAATTATATGGAATGTCTAGCAGAAACTCACTGAGCTGTCCGCTGGAGGCGGAAATTTCGTTGTCGGAGGAGTGCATACATCGAATTCGATTACGCTGCATATGTAAAATGTTGCCCTCGTCCAAACCATCCATTTTACCCTTTGACTTCACAGAAATATCAGTTGGCTCGAGCAACAGCTCTGGAACTTCTGGGGCGAACGGGGGTGAGGATGCGGGGGGAGCGGGAAGCATAGGCAGTTCATTTGGGGGAGTGAGTGCGCTCCAATTGAGGTCGTACTCAACTGCGGAAGAACCATTGGCAGCAAGGTCTGTAGCTGCAAAATGATTTTCGAAACCGAGGTCATTCCGGTGAAGGCGGGTGCGCCATTTGCGATGGTCTGGTCCATAGCGAAGGCGCTGAGATCGAAAGGCACTCTGGTGGAGGCGGGTGTGGCTTCCATAACGCTCTGGTCCATAGTGAAGGTGCTGAGATCGACCCCAAAATCTGTGGCGGTGTTTGCAATGCTCTGGTTCATACTGAAGATGCTGAAGTTGAGGTCGAGGGGGTTCTGAACGGGTTCTGGTGTAGGCGGGTTGTTGAACATGCTGAAGTCGAATTGTGTGGTGTCGAAGCCGAAGTTGAAGGGGGTCAGATTGGATGCTGGTAACAGATGAGCAGTGTCAGATGGCGCCGCTGGAGTTGATTGAGGAACGGAAGGGATCAACAACCCCGCAGATTGGAGTGATTCCGAGAGAATCGTTCTGTTCTCTCTCGCTCGCATTTGAGCCGTTAATACACTCAGCAACAATTCGCAGTAAGTAGAAAGATAGGATACCGTCATATTGTATAGGAACCATCACTGTCTTCACTCTTCCGCTGGAGCTGGTGGAGACAATGACAGACTTGTAGCTGGTGGACTTCGTCTGTTTCGAACGACTGGAGGTCGTACCACCTGTCACCGCATTTAACTTGGCTTGAAGCACCTTCTCTGTCACTGATGACTGCTTTTGGAATGCCTTTTGGTCGCTTTTCTTAGCCTTCAGCTGCAGCTCCTGGGACTCGCAAGATTTACGCAGCTGTAGATTGGTGTTGTACGTTCCGGCTCATGCGATAGAACATCTCGGTCGTCATGGAGGCCTGAACCTCATTGACAACACCTTGTTCAACGCGACGTGTGGTGTTCAATTTTCCTCAGCCAAAAGGTGCCGCGCAGCTGATATTTTACTCACCTTTCAATCGCCTCGACCGGTGACAATTGGATGCCTGTCAATGAATTAGTCCAATGGTGCTGCACCTCTTCCGTGTTGGTAGTGGCAGGCGTCCGGTCCCAGTGGTCACAGGTATATGTGGTGATATATTCGAGTCGCTCAATGTGTGAACACGAATCGCTGGTGAGCTCGTGATGCATGATGCGAACCGTTGAGGAGATGCCGTGATCCATCCAGCGCGTGTCAGACTCTTGAACAGCAGCCAGATCGTATTTGTCAGGCTCAGCTGATGGAATAACTAGCTGAGGTTCACATAAGAGCAGAAATAATTGATTGGCTCACGAAAATATGCCGTAGGAGACGAAGGAATGCTACTCTGACCCCCAACGTCTTCAGGAACTGACGAAAATATTTTAGCAACGCAAAACAATGATTAGGGCTCAATCACTCACCGAAAGCCGTGGAACTGCCAGGTTCCGAGTCCGAATCTGAGAGCAACTCAATAATCTCGCGATCATTTTCCGTGACGGTGTGCGTGCGGCTAAGGGTGCAGACGGCTCCGATTTCACTGTGAGGCCCACCCGGGACGCGTCTGATGCGTCAAATTCGCACTTGATATGGCTCCGAGGGGCCAGACGCGTCTGAATGGGGTGTGCGACTCACATGTTCCCGGAACAGCTCCACATCACCGTGTGACAGCCCATCAATCAGCTCGATGTCGGCGCGTGAGTGGCTCGTCAACATTCCTCGGCGCGTCGTGCAGGTGTGGTGGGACGTGTGGGCGGCACTGGCAGAGAGGTACTGGCAGAGAGGTGGATGGTAGGCGGAGGAAATTTTCGAGAGCACAGCCTCTTGCCGTCAGGCCCGCTAGGCTTCCCCAATTGGCAAGTGCCGCGCTTGATGCTGCAGGATGCAAAGCGCGGCACTCGGGCACATCAAATGTGGCACTGTCACAGGGGGCATCATCTGTGGCATATGAATTCATATGCCACGGTGGCTTATGCGCGGCTGTTGGCCGGAAGTTGGCCGGAAGTTGACTATCATAGATAATAGATAAGATGAGATAACGAGAGACATTTGCGGTCACCTGATGGATGATTGCAGTGTTTCGTGAAATACATACAACAATGAGTTTTCATGGAAAGAGAACTGAACTATGTCCATATGAGTGATCTCAAATGTTTTGAGTAGAACCTAACACAAGGGGCATAGACCTTGGCATATGAATTCATATGCCATGGTGGCTTGTGTGCGGCTGTTAACCGGCACTTGATCCCCGGCTGAGCAAATTGTAAAATGCTTTACATAATGAATTGATTCAATCAAATGATCAATTGTTGCATGAAGCTTGTTGGCCTGCTTTGCGCGCTCAACAGAGCATTCCATCTCCAATCTGTCATGTCTACAGCCTCCTTGATAATTATCTAGCCTGAATCAAACAGCTTTTAATCAATCAGGATGTAGTAGGGTTTTTAAAGATGGAACCTCCGACTTGAATGGGTGCTTTTCACCCATCAACTGCCATCCTTCCATGCCCAAGAAATTTCTCTGTCTCTGTTCACAATGTGTCCAACACAGTGTGGTGGAAAATGGACAGCGCCTACCGGGTCAGATGATCAGCAGCGCAGCACGTTCAGCCCACGAACGTCGAGATGAGTTGGCAAAGCTAAAAGAGGAAGCCGGTATATCAAATCAGGACCCTGTGGTCGAACCAGAGCCTCAAGCAGATAAAAGCGGAATCTCTATGCCATCTCTTGAGGTCATCGAGAAAGGTAAGAATATTCCATTCTGCATGGAATCAGCTGATTTCTGATACAGCTATTTCCCCTGTTACCGCATTATGTGTAATGCTTGCGGCTTGGCTGAATCTTCACGTGGGTATCAGCCGCAAGAATTCAAGCATTTTTTTAAAGGCCTTGTGATTCATCCTATCGACTACTATCAAACTCATCTTTGGAGTCTTGCAATTAGCAGGCTTCAAGATAAAATCCCCCAGTCCTGATATTCCTCAAGATATTCGCACTGTTTACCAGTATGGAATGGAGCCGGAAATAATCTGCACACCATGCTGCCCGATATGTTACAAGCCATACTCTCTAGATGCCCTTCCAGATACATGTGACTGGAAGAAGTCACCAAGATCTAGGGCTTGTGGTGCCACATTGTGGAAACAGGTTCGAATACAGAATGGAACTACCAAGAAAGTTCCCAAGAGTTTATATACCACTCAATCGTTTGAGTCCTGGCTACAATTATTTCTTTCTAGACCACAGGTTGAAGAACAATTGGAGAAGTCCTTTCAACAGGATCAAACCAGACAGAATGCACCACAGGCAGATGTAATGACAGATGTTCAAGACAGCCCTGCCTGGCGTGGGCTTGGGAACTTCTTGGTCTCCCGCTATCATCTGGTTTTCGGTGTTTACATCGATTGGTTCAATCCCTACACAAACAAGATTGCAGGTATGTATCTAATAATTGAATTTTGTATTTTTTATTTTTCATTGACAAATACCTCAAAGGCAAGGTTGTTTCCTGTGGTGCAATTGTACTGTATTGCCTAAGTCTCCCCATTGAAGTTCGATTCCTACTCGAAAATATTTTCATTATTGGCTTGGTACCAGCCCCTGGTGCTCCGGATGTGTGGACAATCGCACATATTCTTGTCTCTTTTGCCCGAACAATGAATGCTTTTGCAACTCCCGGAAAAATCCTACCCACCTTTCGAAACCCTCGCGGTGTTCATGTGGCAGTTCGGATCCTTGCACTCATTTCTGATCTTCAGGCAATACGGAAAGTGGCTGGTTGTATGGCATTCAATGCAAAAGCTTTTTGCAATTTCTGTCTTCTTAAAATCGACGACATCGAAAATCTTGACTACAGATCCTGGACACTTCGAGATGGCCATACTGTTTCTGCGCAAGCAAAAGCTTGGCACGAGGCCAAAACTGTAACAGAAAAAGACAAGCTGGCCAAAGAGTCAGGTGTTCGTTAGTCACCAATGCATGATCTTGCCCACTGGGATCCAGTTGACCATGTTATTCTTGGGTTTATGCACAACTGGCTTAAAGGTGTACTTCAACGCCATCTTCGAGTGTTTTTAGGAATTGGCCGTCCCAAGAAAGCAATGACAGATGTGAAGAATCTCGGAACACTTGAGGACGAGGAGGAACAGTTTACAGAGTCTGAGATGTCAGAGTCTGCTAGCGAACTTGAAGATCTGGCTCATGAAGTGGTCGAGAATCAACAACAGCCTCCTCCCATTCATGACTCCGATGACCATATGAATGTTGATGATGAGAGTGAAGGCTCCTCCACTCCAACTCCATCAACATACTTGGATGTAGCTGATGATGAACCAGATAATGATGAAGTTCTTTCATTTCGACTTTACAGGCACTTTCAATTTCTCATCACAACAGCTGGGTAACATTCGGGCTTGTATCCGGGATATTGCACTTCCTACTTGGGCCAACAAATCTTGGTGAAGCCAAGCATGGAAAGCTGAAGGCCCATGAATATCTTCTTCTCTTTACTGTGATCTTGCCCCTCATTATCCCAGAACTTTGGTGGGGGGAAGATGAGGTCAACATGAAGTTGCTGGAGAACTTTCATCATCTTGTTGCCTCCACCAATATAATATCATCTTTCTCAACATCAAATACACAGGCCGACCAATTTACAGACCACTACACCAAATATCGCTCAGCTCTACCTCAATTATTTCCCATTCCCGAGTTTCGTTCTGTGCCAAACCATCACTTTGCCATGCACAATGGACAATTATTGAAATTTTGGGGACCATTGGCTGGAATGAGTGAATTCCTGGGTGAGCGGATGAATGGGATGTTTGGAAAAGTCAAGCACAATCGACGGGTTGGTTCATAAATTTCATTGATTTCAGAATCAATACTCCTATTGACACTGAATTTTTAACCAGATGATATACCATTAACCATGCTACGGCAGATAGCTCGTTGCGGACTCCTAGAGGCAAAATTCAGTGATGAACAGTCCAAAGATGGACCTACTGGACAGCTGGCACAGATTCTTCAGCCTGCTACTGCAGTCCGCACAAAAGCCACTCTGCCATTAACTGAACTTGAAGTTGCTAAAATTTTGGCGAAAGCAAAAGACTTGCCATCAGATGACTATCAGATGCTTTTGCAATACCAGGTTTCAAAGGGACAGCCATGGTGCTCATGTTACCAGTTACTGCACCCCCACGGGTCTCTTGTTCTACCTCCTTGTGCTATGAAACCATCACAGTTCAAACTAGGTGATCAAGGTTTCAGCTGCTACAAATCACACAGAGGAAATAGCAGCATCCGATTCAAGGACCCTGTGAATCATATTGTGCTGACAGGGTTCATCGATGAAATATGGGAAATTCCACTTGAAAACCACATGCAGACATTCATCCTGGTTCAGAAACATAAGCTTCTGCCCTCAACGATCCTCAAAAAAAACTCCATTCCCCACTTTCCCTCGATTTGAGACAACAATTGTGGATGCTGCTGTGTCCAACCGTTTTTGCATTATGGAACCCAGGCATATTCTCACGCATCTAACAGTTTTGAAGCGTCCGAAAGGGACATATTGCATCAATAGTGAAGTCTTGGTTATTTGCTGGTCCTTAAATCGTGGACGGTGTAGTTAATTATGTACATATAGAGCTCACTTCTGGTGTCGAGGATTTGTATCAGTTTTTTTATTCCAAAAAAAAGTTTTGCTGTATTTCTTTTCATAGAAGTGCTTGCAAGACATTTGGTGGGATGTGAATGGCATTGGACTTGTGGATGCTCATTTATAAATTGAGAAACCACGTGATTTACCGCTGCCACCTTCTCCCACATGTATCCCATACAAGGTGTGTGCTCCCAACACCCCCTTCCCCGCCTGGATCTGCGCCATATCCAGAGGCACGGATTTGCGGCTGTGGAACACCACATCTGCACTCGGGTCGGGAGCAGACAGGCACAGGGAATGTGTCCTATGTTGTGGTTATGCTGTCGCCTTGCCGACGTCGCCCCCCGCTGCTGACTTGTGGCCAAATATGGCCAAAATGCGGATTTCACACATAAGTCAATATATCTCTTTTACCTCTGCTCCAGTTTTGCTAATTCCTTCACAGATCCCTCCTCTAGAATCCCCCCCTGCGCCATATGTTGTGGTTATGCACTCGCCTCACCCGCCCCACTGCCGACCTGCAGCCAAATATGGCCAAAATGTGGATTTTACACATAAGTCAATATATCTCTTTACCTCTGCTCCATTTTTGCTAATTCCTTTACAGATGCCTCCTATGGCATCCCCCCTGTGACCTATGTTGTTGTTATGCAGTCGCCTCGCCGGTGTCGTCCACCCCGCTACCGACTGTGACCCAGATATGGCTAAAATGCGGATTTTGCACACAGGTGAGTATATCTCTGTCACCTCTGCTCCGTTTTTGCTAATTCCTTTACATATGCCTCCTATTGTGCCCCCTCCTGTGACCCATGTTGTCGTTAGGCGGTCGCCTTGCCGACTTCGTCCGCCCCGCTTCCGACTTTGAGCCAGATATGGCCAAAATGCGGATTTTGCACACAAGTCGATATATCTTTTTTACCTCTGTTCCATTTTTGCTAATTCCTTTACAGATGCCTCCTATGACATCCCCTCCTGCGACCTATGTTGTCGTTAGGTGGTCGCCTCGCCGACATCGTCCGCCCCGCTTCCGACTTTGAGCCAGATATGGCCAAAATGCGGATTTTGCACAAAGGTGAGTGCAGCTCTTTGAAATCTCGTTTGTTTCCCCTATTTCCTTGCCAGATCCCTCCTCTAACATCCCCCTACACCCTATGATGTTGTTATGCACACACCTTGCCCACCCCACTGCCGACCTGCGGCCAAATATGGCCAAAATGCGGATTTTACACATAAGTGAGGATATCACTTTCACCTCTGATCTGTTTTCACTAATTCCTTTGCAGGTGCCTCCTCCAGCATGCCTGCTGTGCTCTACGTCATCGGTAGGAGGTCTTCCCGCTGCCGATCCCCCACCTCCACTGTTGACTTCCGACCCAAATCCATTCGCGAGCAGGGAGACTTCTGCTGCAGCGATTTACGCTGTACCAGCATGTTCACACTCATGTTTGGTTCTGGGCAGGCAAGTACATCAAGTGGAGGGAAGAAAAATCGAGTATATGGAGGTGACGGTTCACAATCACACCAATATTCATAGAAATCATAGATGCATAATGGCATAGTGAAAACATAGAGCACGTAACACAGGAGAAAAAATCATATGCAGTCCAGACAGTCGAATCTTGTGTCAACATCGCGAACCCTTCACATTGCCCTCTCAATCCTGATCCATCATCTCCTCGACACACTCCTCATCCCAACGGCTGTTACCCTTCTCTTCCATCTCGTCCTTGGTTGGAATGTCATACAACTTGAGCACATTGTTTCCGTACTTCTCCATGAAAGCTGTCTTGTCCATGGTCTTCCAGTCCTTGTTGTCGTGATACTGAACAAGTGGCAATGCAACACCGTTCTTGCTGTATTCGAAACGGGTTTTGGCTGGGAGTTCGTTGAAATATGGGGGATCGAAATAGTCGATGGGAGCTGATGGAGGAATTTGAAATGAGATGTCGGACTCCGCAGGGTCAGCGACCACTACACGGGTACGCTCGATGATGTTGGTACGTTTCTGACCCTTCTTTGCGCGGGTAAATTTGAGACGTCGTGTGTCGAGTTTACGAACAAAGGTGGTGGTGGAGACGCTACGTGGCTCCTTCTTGTTGATGAAAGAGACATGGTTGCCCTCGTCATTGGTGCCGGATTCATCGTCGGAATTGCAGTATGGGTGATTGAACAAGCCTTGAACCCGCTGAGGTTGCTTGTCCTCAATAGCAAACCCTACGCGTTTGTCGGTGCGCTGTAAAGAGTATGTCAGATGCATGAAAATAAATTGAACTGGTTAGCGTACCCGTCCGCGACGCTTACTATTATTGTTGTCCTCCTTGTTCTGCAAAAGTTTGCCAGGCTCCTTCATCTCCAACTTTGCTTTATCTTTCATGTAAGAGAATGCATAAGTGTGAAAGAGGCTGGTAACGAGAGCATGGTTATTAACACCAGCAGGTGTCGGCACCAAAAACCTGTACGCAAATGAACCTGCCACAGCATTAAATGTTTGGATGAAAACAATTTGGTGAGCCTGGTTGTAGAGCGAGTCAGGGGGACTCATAATATCAGGGCACCAGCATTCCAAGCCTGCGAAGAGAACTGCCGAAAAAATTGTGGTGAGAAAGGTGTCACCAACTTTCAGAATATGTTTGGCGATCTTGCTACTGATGGCGTGGTCTCCCTCTGCTCTGGCCCTCAGTGTTTTGACCATCTTCGAAGCCCCCACATGTGTTGTTGACGTCCTGTGGTGAGTGTCCTCCAACTTATCTAAGAATCCAGGCTCATAGCGCCGTTCAAAGGCAGCAATGAGGGTGGGAGAGGGCAAAGCAGGGGCTACATCTGCTCTGGTGATCCCATAGAGGATATATCCATGAAGAAAAATACACTCCTATATTTAGTATGTATCAGCCTAAGCAGCGAGTGGACAAAGAACAAAGAAGTGTACGTACCTTGGTGCCCCTGAACTCCTCTGGGACTTGATCCCGCTTAATGTGGTACTGGGGAACCTTGGCCTTGCCCTTCGTACCCCGGCGGGATTTCTTGGTGGTAGAGGGTTCTTCAAACAGTGAATCCCTTTCTCCTGCACCTCTCTTTTGGCCAGTGTGAGCACCATCTGAGTCCGGATTATTGGAGGTACCAGGTGGGCCATTTGGGCCAGAGGAAGGACCAGGTGTAGCAGTTGAAGAATCCATGAAGAAAGACAAGGTGGAGGAGACAAAGAGAGAGCGCGACGTGACCAACATGTGTTCTCATGTAAGCAGCGCGCCGAGGTTTTCGGACCACAATTAAAATTGTCTGGCGCATCTTGTCATTAGGTTCTACTCAACACATTTGAGATCACTCATATATGGACATAGTTCAGTTCTCTTTCCATGAAAACTCATTGTTGTATGTATTTCACAAAACACTGCAATCATCTGTCAGGTGACCGCGAATGTCTCGGTGAAATCTCACTCAATGTGTCATCTCATCTTATCTATTATCTATGATAATCAACATCTGGCCAACTTCCGGCCAACAGCCACGCATAAGCCACCGTGGCATATGAATTCATATGCCACGGATGATGCCCCCTGTGAGATCCTTCCACGAAGCCCTGGGATGAAGCCGTTCCATTCCAAAGTATTGTCATAACCGATGTTGATTGCCATGCCTCCTCAAACAAGTTATGTGCCGCTGCACTCCATCATGTCAAGAAAAGTGGAGGTGGTTATATTCAAATTCCGCATGACCGTGAACCTGAAAATGAATTCAGGAAGGACAGTCCTCTCATTTATCCTGTGTTCTTTCCGTACGGCATTGGCGGTCCTAACGACTCGAAAGGAGATGTACCTATATCCTTAAAACACCATGTCAAGCATCTCTTGAGCTTGTCCGACCCAAGATTCCAAGAGCAGCCCTCTTTTTCTTTTACTGCATTTAATATTCTGCAGCATTATGAAATGCTTTTACACACAAGTTTGAAGGTCAAACGTGCTAGTTTTGAAACGGTTGCCTCTCAATTCGCGACTGTGTCTCCCGAAGTGGTGAAGAATGTTTCAGAGCGTGTTGCTAATGGTGAAACCCCCGTGCCAAAAAATGCAGAAGAGCATAAAGTCCTAAATTTACTCAGACAAGTGAACGGTGTCGCTGCATCTGTTCCTGGCTCTTCTGCGGCCCGTGTTGCAATGCGAAACGAAATTAGAGGACTCATGATTGAAAAAGGGCTCCCAAGTTTCTACCTTACAATTAATCCTGCAGATGTGTTCAATCCCATTGTCAAGTTTCTTGCTGGCTCTGAAATCGATATCGACACTTTGCTTCCCCAAATTATTGGGACCAATCTGTTCTTGTGGCGAAAATCCTGTGGTTGCTGCACGTTTTTTCAATTTGTACATGAAAGCATTTATTTCTGCCCTTCTTGGTTACGATCCAGAGTATAAAGATCTGGAAGGTGGAATTCTTGGCATAGTTAAGGCTTAATATGGTTGTGTGGAAGCTTAAGGACATGGTACGCTTCATTGCCATATGCAAGTCTGGGTTGAAGGTGGTTTGAACCCCAATGAAATCAAACAACGGGTCCTGGCAACTGATGTGTTGAATGTTGAATTCAGTAAACGGCTTCTGGCCTTTCTGGACGACACCATTTCCAATTTCATTCCCCCGGATCTGGACCCAAATTTAACTGTCCCTTCCGATAAACATCATCCATGTTCTGTCCGTGGAATTCCTGTTGCCGACGACGGTTCGTTCTCTCCTCAATGTCAGAAAGATCTGTGCAATGTTGTTTTGCAATGTCAGAGTCACACACATTCCAAGACTTGCTTCAAATATTGGTGTGGACCACCAGAGCCCAAACCATGTCGATTTGACCTCCACGAGGATAATTTTCGTGCTGAAAGCTCCTTCGACCCAGAAACCAGTGACATTTACTTACGATGTCTGGATGGTTTGGTCAATAATTTCAATGCAACCATTGAGGCGATACGTTGCAATATGGACATCAAATTTATCGGTTCGGGTGCATCCACCAAGGGAATCCTGTACTACATCAATGACTACATAACAAAGTCACAGCTGAAGACTTTCACCATGTTAAATCAAATGAAACTGTGAATTTCACGAATTGGCACCGGAATGAGTGCATCATCCTGAGAACGAACTCGGAGGACACGAGTTTCCTGCTGATTGTGGCCTTGAAGCAGTGGTATTCTTGGTCGTTTATATGCATCGGAATTCATAATGGATTCACTATCACTGGTTGAACATTTCAAGTTTTGCACTGAAAATTTTGGTGAAAAATGTTTTGAATTTTACAGTAATTTTTCGCCAAATAATTAGGTGAAAAACTTGAAACATTTTGGTGACCTTTTTGAACCTTGTGAAAAATTTCTGAAAAAGTGCTGAAAAAGTTTTGAAGTTCAAAAAATTCATGAAGAAGTTACAAGTTTTTCACTTGGTTTTTCACTGAAAAATTGCTGTAAAATTCAAAACATTTTTCACTAGTTTTTTCACCAAAAAACTTGAAATGTTCAACCAGTGCTATCACGGTCATCATTGTCAAATAATCCCTTTTCTAGGTTGTCTTCATTCTTGGCTGTGGATTGAAGTCTTCGATGATCGGAGGATTTACTGATTCGATCCACATGGGAAATGAAGTCCCAGACACATACTTGATCCAGTTCAGTACCACGCTTCTGGTAATCCGCTAATTGATTTCCCATACGTACAAGTTTGCCTGTCCCATCAAAAGACACCCGAATTTCCTCGTCAGCATCGCCAATATCAGCTGCTTCCTCTGGTTCCAGTTCACCAAGAACATCGTTAAGAAACCATGGCTCAGTTTCATGCTCGGAATCAGATTGACTTTCAGAGTCATTGTCATTGTCAGGATCGGCAGTGGCATCATTCCGCGTTGTTTCTGGTGTATTCACTGAAGGATAGCATTCCGGGCCTGGACCCTCTCTGTTGACGACACTCTCAAATGATGTCCAGTGAAAATTCCGGTACGAGTGGCTGGTAAAGTGATCTTTGAAGTCAAGAAGATAAGATGCAACTTGCTGTCCAGACAATTCCCGCTGTGAAATCATGGTGTGCACACACTTTTGAAGCAGTTTCTTGGCACGGGTCATCATGTTGTCTTCAACAGGGTTGTATTCACCTAATTTTTTGACAGCTATCTCAAGCATTGCAAATGCGACGTGAGCTTTTACAGTGTTACTTGCACTTGCTGGTCTGTTCGCCATCTCAAATAAGCATCTGACGGGCGAAATCTAGTGTGCCGTGGACTTGGGCGCATGCACTGCGATTCCGCGCGCACGGACAAGGACGGGAGTACATGTACGTCCCCCGCTGCTCGACGGTGGCCAGCGCGTACACATGGTGTGACTGGCGCGCGCACCGCGAGCCGCACGTGCACAACGCGCCGCAGGTGTTCTTGTGCGCGCGGCATGCAGGTGTACGACTCGCCACCCGATCTTACACAGCGCGCATGCGGGGTAAGCGTGCACACCGGTTTGAGCAGTGCACACGGCGGGGGACTCCTATGGGTCGTGCGCAAAGACACGTCGGTCGTGCGCATGGATGTGTGAGTACGGGGAGGGGGAAGGAAGGCGGCGCGTGGGACGCACCTGCGCGGAGATGGATACGGCATGCTATGGGTAATTGTCTGCCTTGACGTGGTGAGCTTCGACTAGCCTACAGCCCTCATCACGCTTGCAGAGTGGTGTCGGTATCCTGGAGCGATGGTGGTGGTGAGAGAAAGAGCGGGAAGCCTTACTGTGACTTCGTTCGGAGCCTCGCATCACTGCCATCAGAAATGATAGGTGATGGGTGGAATAGGTGTTCATCCAGTAATAGGTGTTCAAGTTGCGTTCAAGCCCAGAGTAGGTGTTCAGCACCATCAATAGGCAGTCACGAACGCCTATGCTACTATTTGTGTATGTACTCGAGCTCGAGCCAGCTCGGGTCAAGCTGAGTTCCCATCAACTCGAGGTGCCGCATATGGTAAGGCTTCGAGGCGAGCTGGAACTCGGCACGAGCTACCTCCACCTCACGGCAGCACTAGGTGTATGCATCAAAGTGGAACTTCCCGGCTCGTTTCAGAGATGGCATCGAAATGGAACTTTCATATCTCCCTCCTCCTACTGCCTGCGAGCGCAGCGAGCCACTGCCCTTGAACGTCTGGTAACGAGACTAGCCATTAGCACGCCCAGACACCCTGACACGCCACAAAAGAGCTGCAGCGGGTCTAGGAGCGATGTCTACGAGCTCTTCCGAGATAGATGAATGGCTGGGACAAGAGAAAATCAAAAACAGGAAAAATTACTACATCCACTTCGTTTGTCGAGCATCCAGCTCAGTTTCGCTCCTTGAGCCTCATTCCACCGCCCATGGCCTCCCATGGGTATGCCTCTTTCGATTGAGTCCACCTTTGGTCCACTCGTCTTCATGCTCGCCGTTGTTGGCCTGGTCCCACTGCCAGCGGCCCTCCCATCTTGAGGTGCTTACTCAGCACGGCAATGCCGGCCCGTCCGCGCCATCATTTTCCGGATCTACTATGTTTCCCTGCAATTTCCGCACCCTCCGAGCATCTCTTGCCCACTGCTGGCTCACTATGCAGGATGAACTGGGATCTGACTGGTATTAGCCACGCGACTCCGGGATCGGTCGAAATGGCGACTGCATTGATATTATTATCATAGTCACAGTTGATGCACCCCGATTACATTTACTGCATATATCTCGGACACATTCCCTGAATTCACTGGCATACCCGAATCATGGCCACCGTTTCTTTTCTTGCTGTCTACAAATAACACTCTCCTTGTGCAACTCATCGGTAAAACATGCCTTGATGGTGATGAAGTGTATTGGACGCAGAAGTTTCTTGGCCGGGTTAACGTGCTTGGTGTATCCATCTCTGTTTTCATTTTTCTGGGCTTTATGATCATCAGCCAGTCACTTGACAGGAACGGCCCCCTCGTAATGAACTGGACCAAGCTTGACCCTGTTCCTGTGTGTGATGATGCTTCCAACTGCCCCAAAAATCTGCTTAGCCAAAAACAGAAGATAGGTCGGGATACACGAGAAGAGACATAGAACACTCTCGAGAATTTACTCCAAATGTGCGGGCACAGGCGGCTTGCTATTGTGGGGAGTACTGGTGATCACAGACATGCGTGGCCGATCGTCATAAGGAATGCAAAGTTGTAGGGAATGCATGACCAACAACAAACTCATTTCAAGTTCCTTATGTCTGCCGCAAACTGAATCTCCATACTTACTCCATGACTGCTCTGCCACCCACAGAAAGGGGATAATTCCTCTTCGAGTTCGACGCCTCCGTATCGTCTTGACCACCTCATTTGACCCTGTTCAAAATGACTAATCTCAAGCCACTCTTAAAAAAGTTCACGAGAACTAGGTGCAATGAGTAGAATTCATGGGCTAATGATTTAATATGTGTCAAGACTCCCATTCCGTGGCCGCACTGTGCTTGATCTAGTGGATATGACCTCACCTCAGGACGTCCAGAATGAACTAGAGCAAATCGGTGAACATGCACAGGAAGAATGGGTTCAGGAGTCAATCAATTCGAATGACCAGCTCTCTTTACATCGGGACGACCTGAGCCATTGA
Organism: Mycena sp. CBHHK59/15; assembly: GCA_029204085.1. NCBI lineage: Eukaryota > Fungi > Basidiomycota > Agaricomycetes > Agaricales > Mycenaceae > Mycena > Mycena sp. CBHHK59/15. Next base: position 285,461 of record JARGXW010000043.1, on the reverse strand, counting down.
AGAACTACCACGAGTATAGATCACTTCAAGAAATACGGCAATACCAAACAATGATGAACATTCAGGTACTTCAAGAGGCTTGAACCTCTTTACTGCTCTAGTCTCATCATTTGCCGCTGAAGTTCCACACTTTGTGTTTTCCCACAATGACCCAAGTTGTTCCTGTCTTGAGCTTGTTTCGAGGTCCTCATTTTCCACTAACTACTTCTCTGTTTTTCCTTTAGTTATACCACGGCGTGTCGAAAGATAGCGACCGTGAGCTCGGCTACGGGGTTATAGAGGAGTCCAGGGACCGTAGTGTATGATCTTGCCTTGTACACTCAGATACTTCCTGGGCCCTGGTGTTCCTAAGCGGGACCGTGCCGTGTAATTTACCTACCTACCTACCTACCTACTGGGCTGTCTTTCTGCCTCTACCTCCGCTGTCCAGTTCATCACCCTCAGAATCGGGACTGGAGTACCTTCTACGTGTGTTCTCATTTCTCAAAGTAAAAGAGTCGCTATCTCCTGGAATTGTGGCTTGTCGAAAACGAGGAACACTCAGTTGCTTCGTCTCCCAAATCGTTGGTCAATTGAAGTGTCTGTCCGCTGCAGGGGTTTGACTCAAGAGACAGCCAATAGAGAGATTTTATCTTTGCGTTTCGCGATCCCCAACTGGTCATCCTCCGCCCTTAGCGGACCAAGTTGCTCGGTGTGACGCTCTTCTGGTGGTCTTCACAAATTCACCCTCAGCATCTCTCTCTCCGGAATGTGGTCTTGTTTCAATGTCCTCATCCGTTGTATCGGGGAGGCCTCCAAGTTCAATTTCTAGTCTCTGGATAAGCTATTACTTACAGATTACCTACACCATCGACGGGGAACTGCCCTGGCCATATGGCGGATTATTCTACTGAGGAACCTGGCTTTCAAAAGAAACCCCCCTTTTGTGGGAAATCCTTCAAAACGTCTATTTGAAAGCCCCTCCGCCGTCGCCGCAGGATGGCCGGATGAAGCGTCGGAGTTTGAAACTCGGTCAACGGCCAGCCAAAGTTGGCCACACAACACATCGCGCATACCGCGATTTCATTTTCACAGAATGGCTAGCTCGATGTGTCCAACCGAAAAGACCCCCGAGGCCACAACTGTTACCTTCAAGAAGCTCTATACAGACCTCTCTGTCTTTGTGATGCTGGCAGTACAACTACAAGTTTGGGGGGAATACTGTACTGTTTCGACTGAATGTTCAGGTGACGGATGACAGAGAGTCGTGAAGTGAACAATTTCGGCATAGGTGATGGTGACGGCGAAATTTTGAGGCCCAAATAGGCTTCTGCTCCCAAAACATCCTGGGTTGGCAGGACCTACAAATGTGCACTGTGTCGGCAGGAGGGTCACAATCGCTCAAAATGTCCTCTCCAGTTGTAGATTATTGTGTTGAGATTAAAATATCATTGTGCCCCGCTGTTGTGAACAATGACCTGAGCTATTCAACTTATAAGTTCGCAAAATATGACCAGGATCATCCAGCTAAGGAATTCTAACTACGGTGAGGGGCCTTAGACGTTATAAATATTTGTTTAGCTGCCGAAAATCCTGCCCCCAAGTGCTTGTTGGCATTGCTTGAACGCCGTGAAAAGTTAGCATGATAGTCATGCTAACTTTTCACTCAAAGGAGTTTGCGTGCCGGGGACAGATCAAGATCTGGTGGTATCGCTTTTTGCGGATGATACATCAATATATCTCTCATCTCAGGACTCACTAGAAATGCTCTGGGAAATTCTCAACCTATGGTGCATGGCATCAACTGCAAAATTTAATGAACACAAAACCGTACTTCTACCGTTTGGCCGAGCTGCATATCGAAGAAGGGTCCTACTTGAGAGACGCTTGAACGTGACCATGCGAATTGGTGCCATTGATCTGAGCATTAGAATTATACCTGACGGCCAAACATGTCGTATGTTGGGTGCATGGATTGGAAATGATGTTACATATATCACTCCTTGGCCATTGGTAATGGAAAAAATCACAAGTGACCTTGAAAGGTGGAAAGCCACAACTCCAGGCCTAGAAGGCAAACATCACGTCATAAGCATGGTTATTGGCGGCCGAACACAATACTTAACCCGAGTGCAGGGGATGCCCAAGGAAATTGAGGAAACCCTTGTCCGGATGGAACATGTCTTTCTTTGGGATGGTAAAAGAGCAAGAGTAGCTCACGATACAATGATTCGCCATGTTAATGACGGCGGTAAACAGATTCTGGATATTCCAGCGCGAAATGAAGCCATAGACCTCTGGAACTTGAAGTCATACTTAGTGCAGGGTCCAGAACGAGCACGCTGGTGCTACTTCCTTGATTATATACTGAGGAAGTTCCTCGAGAACAGCTACCTTAATGTCAGACCCGGCCAGGTCTTGAATGTCTTCTTACAAGATATCCATATCCCAATCTCACACCGAACCCCACTTCTGGAGGAAGTTAAGCGCATGATCTTGACTGCACGAAAATACAATCTCAGGTTCACGGTGTTAGCGATCGGTAAAGACATAAAACTAGAAACACCAATTTGGAAGCATCCTTCCATGGACAAGGGTCAATACAAGTGTGCCTGCCTTCAGAAGGCTGCTACATGCCTCAGATTAAATCACGGAGTCCGCAGTGTGAATGATGCATTTATCATTGCAACACGAAGAACGGTGATTGCAAGAAAACCTCACCAAGTTAATCCGTCGGGCATTGGCCGGAAAAATTGTGGCTGCCTGTTATGCTATCGGGATAGAACAGAGTTTAACTGTCAGCATCCTGGCAAGTGTGTTGAAACAGCAAAAATTCTTATAGACGGTATCCACCCAAAGTGGAACCCTAATGCACCAGATCTTGATTTTTGTGAAGAGTTAGCCTCACAGATTTGGAACGAGAGGCGAATCAAGCACCTGGAACAGACCAAGTTGTAACATTTGACCCAGATTTCCGACTTCTGGATATAGAGAGAGGTTTCAGGATTTTTGCATCCGAGGAATCACTGAACAGCTGCCAACTAGGCGCTACAAAATTCCTGGATTGATTCCTGCTCTAATGACAGTCTTCTTAGATGCGAAAGTCAACCGTGCGGGCGAATTTACTCCCGAAATTACACTAATGATAAAATCAACCTCAGATGTGGGAGAAGAACAGGAAGTATTATCACTGACCTTTGATACACCGACGATACCTTTGACATTCGCAACAGGATTGCTGGGTGGAGTCCTCTACATCTTGCAGGACACCCCAAAGAATGTACCACTTCTCATCTGCTCCTCATCAGATTTTCTCTCGAGAGCACTTGTGAAAAATCGAAACCAATTTGAAAATAACATTTTAGACCCCAACTTCATCCTCTTCCGCGCCGTATTTGCAAGTCTCAACGAGAGGATCGCTCGAATCCAATTTAAAATGGTCTCTGCCAACCAAGCCAGATCACTAACAGATGTAAACCCCATCGCGGTCAAACTTGACACACAAGTTGACCTGATGTTTGAATGCCCAGGTATCCCCCTTGCCAGTGGCTCACAAAGATTGTTTACCAAGGCCATACTGGCATTGCGTTCGACTCAGCACCGACAGTCAACCTTTGTAAACCTAGACCGCATTAGATGCACAATTGAACAGATTTCTGGTTACACGCCAACTTATTCAATGATCTGGAGTTCAATCCGATCCACCACACTTCAACGACTCTCGTGAGAGTTCTTCTGGAAGTGTATACACAATACATTCAGAGTGGGCGACTTCTGGTTGCATGTTGAAGCCCTGCAAATGAATGGACGATGTCATATCTGCAAAGTGCCGGAAACATTAGAACACATCGCTCTCGAATGCGATGCACACGGCCAAAAAATTGTTTGGGACCTCACATGTGAATTATGGTTGAAAAAATATAATGACTGGCCTTATCTGAGCTGGGGTCTACTATTAGGCTGCAACCTCGCAAAATTTAAATCCGCGAAAGGGATTGTGCTCCCGGAAAAAGGGAGACTGTTCGCTATACTTGTCTCGGTTGCCTGGCATGTCATATGGAAACTTCGTGTTAATAGAGTGGTGAAAAATCCAGGCTCAACTCTTAACAAGAAGATTGTTCACAACCAGTGGTTGAAAGCTAACAATACTGCTCTGTGTCGAGACCGTTTACTGACCGACAAAATTCGGTTCGGGACACTTGCATTCAAAAAACAACGGGTGCTAAATACATGGAATGGTCTACTGCTTGAGGAAGACTCACTGCCGGATGACTGGCTGTATACAGAGGGGGTTTTAGTGGGTATACGACCCAAGACTGACGAAACTGGGATAGGATAATTCTTTCGGGTCAGAGTCCCACACTGGTAAAATAATTGTGCGTAACGGCATTTCCTCCTGGACATTTTCCCCGGCAATGACTGGCTAACAACCAGCAACCCAAGCGGATGACCTTGGAATGCTTCTGCAGACTAAGAATCATTATCCCAAGCATGATAGTCATGTGACCGTGTGCCGAAGTGCCGAGTTGCCGAGTCCCCGCACTTGGCACCCGCCTTGCACCGACCGCCGGTGAGAGAAACCCTTGGAATTCGGGTTTCCAAATAACACAATTTTTTTGGCAGGGGTTTCCATTGAAAGCCGGGTTCCTCAGTAGAATAATCCCCATATGGCAGCTAGATTACCTTTGTGCTGTGACCTATCACGGCGGTGCCATAAAACCCCCGAGTCATTGGCCAAATCCTTCCCTTTTCGCGATGCTCTACTTGGTGAATCCCACTGTTTTCGACGACTACTGGGCGAACGTCCAAAACGAGTTCTGCACTGCAATAGTAGGTTCCTCATCAACTATCTTGTGTCCGACCGCTGACAGACAACTAGATGGACGTCCTGCTGTACCGTAAGCCATAGAATGCCTCCTCTCTACTTCCATGACCTGACAATTTCGTTCAGGGGTCTTTATCGTCTTATTTTTCGTTTCGGTGCAACTGCTCTAACGCCGTAAAACCCCGGGGCGCATGACCTTCCTCTCACTGAGCACGGCGATGGCACTTATGGCGACGACACAATTATGTCTCCACATAGCCACGATGTCGCTCGCACTGCGCCTACTTCGAGTAGCGATCACGAACGGGAAGCTTACCGTCCCATTAAATCCAACGGGCTACGAGCATCTCTACTGGGCGCTCGTGTTGGCGCAGGACTGTGTTCTGGTGATGAATACGTTAGAATTTTTCTCGATTTCCTAAAGCAAATTAGCTAAATTCATTATCGTTTCCGAACCAGTGTCATCACCGACGGTCTTCTCGTTCGTTCTGTCAGGTTACTAATTTAAAAAATCTGCTTAACTTCAATTTCAGGTGTACCGCTGCTACCTCGTCTGGGGTCGCCCTCATAAAATCTTCGTCATCGTGCCTCCTTATGCTCGGGACACTCGGTTCGTCTCCATCTGCGTATTTTCTATTCAAAGAGCTACTAATGATGGCCGCATCAGCTACTGGGTATGTGACCTCCTACGACGAGGACTATTCGAACGGCCCATATCATTTCGACCCACGGATCGTGTTCACGCTCAACCTCTTCAACAACTTTGTTTTGATGATGCTCACCGGTATGCTCGGGAAGGTAACTTTATCCACCGAGGCTGAATTGTTCCCAGCTGGTCGCATCTGGTGGGTTACTCGCACTCAACGAGCCGTCTTCGGGTCTGCGTTCACACCGCGGTACAACGCCGCCATCGCCATTATGTCAGTGCTGCTACTAATTCTTCCTTCCTCTTGAACATGTGTTAAATAATCGGTCGGGTAGTCTGGAGTCCGGCGCGATATACTGCCTCGGTCTCGTTTTCCAGGTCGTAGCCCTGTCCGTGCAGGATTCGTTTCCCGTGCGTGCTGTACCACACTCGCAAGTTATTTCATGCCGATTATCATTCGCAACTTGGATATCGCAGACGGCAGTATACCTCTCACACGGGACAGCCGGTCAGCTCGTCGTGCGTCCTGTCCCTTGCCTTTCATTCCTTAGCCCTAAGTCATGGTACTGACCCACTATATGTAGAATATCGCCCCCACGCTGATCGTCCTGCGCGTTGGACTGGGGCACGCGGTACCCACTGCTGCTACCGATGCTACAACGACCGTACCGCAATCTAGGGTCAACAACAATTCGCGGTCGCTCAGATTCGCGTTGCTTTTTCGCAGCCGGATGTGGAGTGTGGCGTCAGTGGGGAGGACATTAGGCTTGAGGAGACGTCCCAGAAGTAGTAGGTGCAATTGATTTGATGTGTGTCCTGCCTTCTTGAATCAGTTGGTCAAGTTGTGTTGTATTTCTTGATTTCACTTGAGTATTCATCTATATGATTTCCGTACCACAGATACCGCGGTGATGGATACCTCGACTCGAATCCTTGCTCTCTTGCTGCTGGTGCGTTTATTCCGAGTTCTCAAGAGCAAATTGTTTGACTATTTATCCTTGTCTAACCCGTACGAGTCATACTTTGCAGGGTTTTCGACATCTGCGAGAATTACGGCTTGCGACGGTCCAGGCCGAGGAAGCTGCTAATCACATTGGCATATGGCGTTTTCAGTGTTGCTGGCACCGAATGTGTGATACCTTGCCGTAAATCCGCATATACATCAGTTGGCTGGGTAAGTTGGTCGAAGAATCCCAGGGCTCAACATGCTGTTGTTGCCATACGAATTTAAAGTTGTCTTTGGGCATCACCCGACGGACGTGATCATCGTGAACATTGTTGTAGTTTCACGGGGAATTATAACGGCCGTCGATGCAGTCAGGGGTATGCCGATATTAAGAAGGTCCTGAGATTTACAGGCAATTAATTTACTGTCAAAGTCAACCCTTGATCCAGCCGTTTACACCGACAACTCCCTAGGTTTTCGCCAGTCTGTTCGCCGGCCTCGCCCCGCCATCACAGACCCACAACTCGACTCCTCGCGTATGAATACTCCAGATGCACCCATCTTTCCAATCTTTTTTTCTATACCTACACCGCAAACGACGGGCATTGCGAGATAATTTACAGTAAATTCATGTCAACTGCCTTCATAAACTCGAATTCACTCCGGATGTTCCATGGTTTCACTGCCTGGTAAGTACACACGGGAGATAATCTGAAGGGGATGATTCCGCCTCGCAACTTTTGGAACGGCTCACAATCCCTGACGTTTCTTGATGAGCGGAGGATGTCGCTGTTTTCAGCAGCGACCTAGGACCCCTGACAATACCTTTGGACCCCAGGGCCCGCGTTGGACAAAATTTTGGCATTTTGGCTCGAAAACCTAGGTTCTGACCGGACAAAAACTGGGGTTTGAGGCCGGACAACCTACGGTCCTGTCCGGACAAAAACTTGGGGTCTCGTCGACGTTTGGGTCGATGTCCGGGCGAAAATTTTCACCAAATTCGGCTGGAAACGATTTCTTCACCTCAAATTCGAGTTCAACTCATGTGTATTCCACATAAAAGAGTAGAAAGGATATACGAGGAAATTTAGGCATTTTTTGGGTCGTGAGAGCGGAAAATTACCCTTTTTGGAAGCGTGAGCTAGGTCCTGTCCGACGCGACCTTGAGGAAATCTGTCCGGACAAAAATCTAAGATTTCCGAAATTTGGGGGGCTAGCCCCTAGCGACCTGCAGCGCCCAAAAACTTGGTACTGCTCGCGCAATTTGAATTTTTCATCTTTTGCAACTGTTCAACAGATCCTGTTCTTCTTCCATGGTTGCATCGCAACTGAATCCTATTGGGGTAAACCGAAGTTACCCGGCGACAACTGTGGGAGGTTGGTAAGGCGATTCGTTGAACAAGCATCACATGGGTTGATGGCGGAGGCAATAATTACGAGAACGGAGCTTTCTCTGCATGCCTCGAGCGGACCAGGACAGTGGACAGGGTTTTTCTCCCAGATATATATTATCGGGGAGAAAACCTCCGGGCCCCATTGTGCGTTTGGTCTTCCTGCTCTTTTCATCACATATCGACCCGTGGTCGATTTCGTTCATTTTCGCCCAAGCAAGCTTGTCTGGCTAGCCCATATTGCCCATTCGCTCACTTTAATCTACTTCGCACCGCAACTGCACCGTCCCTCTTTCAATCACAATGCGTTTCCAATCTACCGGTCTTCTTTTCTTCGTTGCCCTCGCTGGTTCGGCCGTGGCGGCTCCCCACCGTATTGATTCGTCGCTGGCTGTACGTCCACCATTTTTCGTTTGTATACAACACTCTAAACCCACAATCTGCATCCCAGGCTCGCGAAGACGTTGCCGTGGTATGGAGATAGTTTCTTATCTGTCTTCACCGCTGATTCACGTTTTTGCAGGCCCGCAACTTGTATGCCCGCGCTTCCCAATCTGCCAGCGCCTCGGAGTCGCAAAAGACCCAAATTTCCGGCAACGACTCCAAGTCGTCTTCTTCCTCCTCTGCTTCCGAAGCCAAGCAAACGGACAATTCCAATTCCAACAGTTCCAACAACGGGGTGCGCCCACTTTTTTTCGAACCTGATTGATGTCTTCAACTCACTACCTCCTAATTCAGAACTCGAACAACGTGAGCGCATTTCCTCCTCAATCAGCTTGATTCCGTCTCACCCAACTCGGAATCCAGAATAGCTCGAACAATGTCGGTCCACCACTTCTTTCCGAAGTCGCTTGATTGATGTTTAAATTCTGAACTTAGAACTCTGCGTCGAAAAGCAACAGCAACAACAATACTGACAAATCAGTCAATATTGCAGTGGACGGCTTCGATATCAAGGTTACTATTTCCGAGGGGGTGAGCCGCGCATCCATTTTTCTGGTGAACGACAGGCACTTATTCCGGAATGCCACTGCGCAGAAAGGGAAAGGCAAGGGGAAAGCCGCGGCCAACGGCAACAACCAGCAGCAGCAGTCCAACCAGAACGTGCGTTGAATTAACACTCCCTCCCTCCCTCGCGAAATCGGTGGTGCTCATCTTGTCCCTATAGCAGTCGAACCAGAATGGGAACAACAACAACTCTGGAAACACCGACGACGGCAGCATTGAGGTGAAAGTCAAGATCACGCCCGTGAGTCTGGTTCCGAGTCTCGACTTGCCTTGGCTCAATTCAAATCTTTTTCCGCCACAGAACAACAACAACAACAGTGGAAGCAATGTATGTCCCAATGTCCTATCTGCTCACCCATTCGAGCCGTCTGCCTGACCGATTTTATTTTGCAGAACGTAACGCCTTCTTTCTTTCTAACTGATAATCGCTGAACGCGGCCTATCTGTTATAGAACAACGGCAACCAGAATCAAAATTCTAACGTGCGTAGCCCGCATCTCCCATGTAACCATTTTTGTCGCTAAACCAACTCTATCTGCTCCAGAACGACGTAGGCTCTTGTTGACCTCGCAAATTTAGTAAATTAACCCGTATTTACCCTAGAACCAGAATGACAATTCTAACGTGCGTGCCGTTCAATCTTTCTTTGAAATCATTTGATTAAAATTTTGTGGAGAAGTCGTCAACAACCACATCAGCGTCTTCCTCACAAGAGACGAATAACTCGAACAAGGTATGATAATTTATAACCGATTATTTCTTGAAGGGTTGTTAAATAGATGGGCAGGATTCCTCATCTTCGTCGTCTGATGTAAAGTTCCTTTCTGATCTTTTGTCCCCCGATGTATAACCGTTTTCCGGTCCAAGTCGTCGTCATCAAGCTCCTCCAGCGAAAGCGCCAGCTCGACCGAAAGTGCATCCGCCAAGGCGATTCAGACCGGTTTGAGCAAGAGCCAAAGGTAAGCGCCATCAATTCTTTCAATGTTGTGTTACTGAGCGGTATTGTACCTTTCTAGGTCGATGATTCGCCGTGCTCGCGTGCTTTAAGTAGTTTATATCATTCAGAGTCCATGGACGCTCTATAGCCAGCTCATCCTTACTTATACCACCTTTGTGTACCACCTTTGTGTTTCCACATCCGTGATGTATTTCCTAGACAGAAGCCAATCACATGATTCACATATCATCCGCGCAATTTGGGCAGTTTGAAGCAAGACTTGAATGCGATTTATAGCAGATGCACACACTAAATATGCCAGTTTTATCCACACCGCGAATTTACGAATTCAAACCCAGCAAGAAAAGAAGCCCCACGTGTGTTGAAAAGAGCCGGATGACAGCCATTAACGGTGCACAAGGAACAGTCTCAATTATCGTCCTCAGTCGTCGCGCCACCCAAGAAACCAAATGGGGATACTAATTTTTTGGTAATACTCGAGTAGGAGGCATCGAGTCGGCAGGACCTTCACCCCATAACGAAAAGCTACACTCTCCACGGTGATGGTTTGAGAAATTCAACAACATTCAATTCTTGATCAATTCGGGAAATTTGCGATGATTGTCCTTGTTAATGGTGGTCGGCAACTCTGCCGGAAATCGGTGATCAAAAAAACCGGCATTGCTGGATTAGGAAGATTCCCCCCTATTTCTCGAGTCTTTGCCCAGAACATTCTTCCATGGGCCTATAAGACCTTGACTTGACATCAGAATGCCATTTGTATGTATTAAATCTCGTTTGGGCCCCAATTTTAGGGGCAGAAGTCCCCCAATCGGGGATTCAGTGGGCCTACCTTGAATCACTCCTCCTAAAATTCCGACTCTCCACGGGAATTTCCGGGTCCAAAGTTGCAGCAAGGTACATACTATAATTGATTTAGAACAAAATTATTGTTGCCAATTTTCAATATCTTCCCAGTGGACGTAGATATAGAGGGATTTATACTTGCAATTGACTGTTTTAGGTACATCCGGACAGTAAATGGAAAATCTGCTACAATCATTTCAACTAGTTATCTCATGCCACTATTTCACCCCACACAAACCTCTTGCAAAAGTTGCTGTAGGAAGCAGAAAATCGTCCTACCACTCGATGGGCATCTGTCGGAGTTTGAAATTAGCAGTGCATTGTTAATTGAGCGCGACTGCATCACGTGCACAAGCCCCTATAAAACGCGTAAAAGGAAATTTTCTAGTGGCATCGCGTCTTGAGAACCGACCACCACCATCTCGAATTCCAAGCTATCATGGGTGAAATCGCTCTCATCAACTTCAACAAATGTGAAATCGTGGACCCCACCGAGACAGGGCATGGGTTTAAGGTGTGCATCCTACTTCGTGTCCTATTGCGACGCGTCAAAGGGTTACAGACTAATGATGCATAGATGATCGAGGCCATAGCAAACTGGATGCCTGTCGATATTCTCTGGATGTTTGCCGTCCCATCCGACGGCCAGCCAGCACCACCCGCCTCCACCAAACCCCCCTCTGGCGACTTCGGGGGCGTCCTGTCTCCACGTATCACAATCGGCCACTGGGCCAGGGACCACGTCATCATCGTGGACGAATACTGCGGCAGTGCGGCGGACAAGCTCCCCGCGGACGTCCTCGCCAGGACGTGCAAACACACTGGAAACATGTCGGGCTCACGGATTATACGCGTGTGGAGAAGATGGATCCCAAGGACGTGTTGTTCCCTGGGGGGGACCGCGTCTGGGTCGTGCGCAACCTCACGAAACACTGGTACGCACGCTCCGACGTGCTTGTCAAGCCCAAGTACGCGAGGGGGCCTACCATTACGGGCGGCCTCAGGCTCGGTGACCTCATCTGGGCGGAAATTGGTGTCGGAATGTCCATGGGCAGTAGCCACGGTGACAGATTTGATGTCCAGACTCTGGAGTCGATCGAGAATACCGGGGATGGGAAGGCATGGACGGATAAGAGCAAAAAGGCGAAGAACACTTTGCTGGAGTTCGACATGAACCACAGCGTCTCCCAGTACCGCGGGGTGGATTACGATGAACTTGAAGACGAAGACTACTAAATTCTGCTTGCCATATCTATTTTAAATATCTAGCTAACTACGAAGTACTCTAACACATCATTCTGTACACCTGCCTCTTTGAAGTTTTTCTTTCAATTCAATTCAATTCTGCATCGTCGTCGTCCAGACAAGTCTGAAAGTCGCTGAGACAATAATGATAGAGCGTCTCACAGCCACCGAGTCTGCCATAAACCGTTCGGGTATAGCCATTTCTTGAGTTCTTGTTCATCCATCGAATCAGCCTGAACCCGAGGAAGTACAGATTAAATACATTCACCTCCGAAGGGAACAAGACCTGGCGGTGAAAGGTGTCACACTCACCCTCCCTAAAAGTGGCATATACTGGTCGTCTGTGAGCGTTCCTGGTTCGAGTCCGGGCCAGGTCATTCTGTCGGGTGGCGAGATATTTTCCCCTTTTCTCATGTTTCTCCCTTAATTATTTCGTCAAGACCGGAGGAAGGGCAGCATTTCTTGAAGAATGCAACACTGCTCAATTGAGGTCGGATTGACTGCTATCGAGTCCTTGTTCATTCATTGGACCTCAACCTGCATCAGAAAAAAACTCTAGGATAAATCCAATTCACATCCGAAAGAAACGACCACGGTGAATGGGGTCACACTGACTCAGCTTGTGGTCTGCGTGCTGCGTCAATTTGGAGCAGTCCCCGGTTCGAGTCCGGGCTAGGTCATGACTGTTGCGTGCCGATTTTTCTTTTCCTTTTCTCTCAATTATTTTGTCAAGGCCGGAGGAAGTGCGACATGTGTTGATTGCAACTGAATCTAACGCTGGTGAACGGTCAGATTGACCTAGGTCATTCATCGATTTGGGGATCTGGCCTTCCAAGGGATAAACCGGGGTCCTGCTGTCACCAGCGCTAAACATCTCTTCCTTTCCCCAAGCATCCCACTCTCCATGGACAACGAGATGCACACCACTCTCGAAAGTCGGTTGAACCAAGGCATTATCGGAAGCCCCTAGTGCACTTTCATTCAAACCGTGCAGCTGATGGTGGCTGATGCCCGACCGCTGGAGCCACTCTGCCAGTCACAACAGTCCATCGGGTGACATTATTATGGTCAATTGTACCACCACAAGCAACATCACATACAATTTTCACGGCACATAATGTAGAAAGGAAGTTGAAAGCAGGTCTTGTTTGTTCGTTGATGTAGATGTCGGATCAGTGGGAGTTGAGAAGAGGATGATGGAATCAAGGTCTGCAAAATTCATTCAACAAAGCATAGAATTTGGATATTTTGGCAAATCATTTAAACCAAAAATCTTCAGCTCATTCGAGAGATCAGTAGCAGCCCCGGGTACTATTTCCATTCCGGTGGAAACGAGGGTCACGCTGTTATTGTTGAAGTCTTCAATCCTGGGCCCAGCTGATTGGTTCTTCAGGTGAGCGACAGTTTGGTCAAACTTGTTTCATCCTCATTCACAATGGGCCCAAGCGATTGAAATCAACAGCAGCACTTTCGAAGGGACTCATGTAAGCAGCAGCTCGTGAGCCCCATCACTCACAATATCTGCTCGGGCATTCAGGCGTCCTCCGACTTGAGGGCATCTCATCTCCGACCTCCGTGTTGTATTATCTGCGACTGGGTAGCTGGCCACACTAGGTAGCTGGCCACTTGCATAATAGAAGCTTGCATGTTGTAGAATTTCGTTTTTTGGTGCTTATAGGGTAGAGTACAACCTATGAGGATGCTGGACGTCAAATTTGGAGGCAAGTTAAGCGGCTGATCAACGGCTGTGCTCGGCTTTGATCGGGGTGGGGGTGTGTGAAGACCATTTTCTTATCTCCGAACAGCTGCCATGCTCGTCTCACTTCTCCACCAATTCCGCACCGATTCACGAGTTTTGGGGCTCGTCCGCATTCCTTAGTTCGGAAGAATGGCTTCCACCTATCTTAAACGCGAAAATGCCTCCTCCTCCCCTCCTGGATCCTCCGAAAACTTCACCACCCGATCTCTGGTGGCACAATCTGGCCACCACCATGACGAACCCCTTGCGTATGCAATGGACATGGAACTTGATACACACCTTCAAAATCAGTTAAACCGTATTGTCCGACCTTCACTAGACTTTTAACCTGATGTCTTCCAAGTCACGACGGGCACTACTCAAATTCACCCAATTTCGTGGGCGTGGAAAGATGGATTTTGTTAGAGGAGTTCTCGGTATGTGGAGCACATAATATGTGATGAGATATGTCTTAATACATCATATGTATCTGTCTAGGCTTTGGTTTGGCTCATAACTGTACTCTGAGCCATGTAGGGTGCACCATTTAGTCTACACACCAATTTCACCCATCCTCCTTGACTGGAAAGGAAATTCCTTAGGGTCCTCATATGCCTCAGGTGTTCATTTTAGTGTGTCTAATAATTCAACTGAATCCATTTGATAATTTGGGATGCACTGGGGTGACCAGAACGAGTGCGAACGAACAATATAGCGGGGTGGCCAGCTACCCCGTTTATGCCCTTTTGGGATGTCGTGGGAAAAGAAATTCGGTAGGGCCATGAAATGTTCATCTAAATTCGTACAAAATAACTGGGCTCCCTTCTAGGATGCATACCTTCATTTCAGGACCAATAAACCCATATCTACCCTACTCTGGCCCGAGGCCAGAAATGCTAAGGTGGCCAGGTACCTGGTCCCTGATAATACTTTATAGTGTATGAAAATGGTAATTATGGAAACTTTGTGTGTCTGTCTGATCAAGAGATGGAAAGTTTTTGGAAGAATGCCAGCAGCCCACTCACAGTGGCCCTTAAAACCAGCCTCAGAAGGTGTATAACACTTGGATTCAGAGGGGTTAAGTACACATGATGTATCATTAGACGCATCATGGCTCATACAGAAATACAGGTTGCAGGACTCACAGTGAGTCTTTGAGAACTCTCCGTGATCATCGATCTGAGTCTTGTTATCCAAGCAGGGATGGACTATTTCTACATTCAAGGGTTATCTGTGGGGTCCATGGAAATTGATGTCAGCACCTTGTCAATGTCCAAGACCAATAAGGCAAGAATTTTTACGATTACTTATGAAATATGTAGTCATTTTTTTCATCATTCGAAGGCAGGTTTGAATGCAGGTCAATTTACTTGTCTCCACTTTTTCAACAACGGGCAACAGTGGCTGTGTTGAAGTGTTTCCAACAAGAAAGAATAACTTTTCTTTCTAATGAAAATAGTGGCAGTGTTTTGCTGATATAACAGATCCCCCCCTGCGCGTGAGTTTGAAACCCATCCAAATCATCTTTTTCTTTTTCTTTTTCTAAAAAATAAATTGGTGGTGTCGTATTTTCACAACTCAGCACAACTTCAGAGAGCAGTTGATATCAGATTAATTTTTTGTCCCCTTTTTTTGGTTCCTCAACTCTCCTTGACTATCGAGTCACTGGTCACAATTGGATATCACGTGATCCCAATCACCTGATCTTTCTAACCACCTGTTTTCGTGTCCGCGAAAGAATCTTGTTGGCTAGTCTTCTTGAAACACCCACAATTTAAACAATTGTTACAATCCCGGGCTTTCAAATGTAAGTAGGCCCGAGCCGTGTGCTAGACCACCACACCAAAAGGAAGATAATTGATTAGATGATACTAATCAATTCCACAGCTATATAAGGACATCGGCATTGTCGTAAGCTGGCAGGCTTACACTTTCCTTTCCTTTCCCTCCTAGTTTCCCCCTGATTTTTTGTTAAGTTCCCTGCAAAGTCAGCTGTGGTTGGTACTTATGTGCAGATATTTCACTGGCAACGGCTACAAATCCATACAAATGTGGCAATGGTGACTGCAGACATGTCACATTCGCAACAATCGTACCTACCACGATTTTGACCAAATCACAGGTTTTGAGTTTTCCACTTCCCAAGATGGCGGATAATTTTGAACTCAGAATGGAAGAACCATTTTGGGAGAAAGTTTTCAAAATACATAACTGCTATAATTAGCATTGCCATCCATGAAGGGAACTATACTTAGTTCTCTGGAACCTTAGTAGTTTGCTGCCCAGTTTCGAGGGTCAAAATGGTGGCTATGTCCCTGGCCATGTCCACGGTGACTGTGTGCATCGGTTTTGACCCTCCAAATGGGGCCGCAAACTGGCATCTCTATTACACCCAGGATGGGGGGGCCATCCCATCCATGTCGTCCTTTCATGGCCCACTTTTGGCTGTGGGGGTTTTTCACCCTTGTGAGTCTTTCTTCGCATGTGGCTGCCATTGATGCCTGCAGCATGCTCGATGCCCCCTCCCCCCCCCCCCCCCCATCCTGGGTGTAACATACATAGGTTCTGTACCATGTTCTGATTTTTTAAAGACTTCTTTAGGCTTAAAAAAACAGAACCTGGATCCAGGTTCTGGGATAAGACAGATAGGGATGATTCACAGGAAGGCAAATCGATGGAAACGAAGATGTAAGTGTCTAAACTATCAGATTCCATCATCTACATAAATTAAATGCATGAGACACAAGCATCAAAAGCTTTTCGCATTATTTCCGACAGGCTGAAATAAACAATAGAGTGCCAGCCAACCGATTTGAACATCTAACCCCAATGGCTCTACACTCAAAATTCTTAAACAAGTGTCAGATGATTATTCAAGAAAGGTGAACAGACCAGCAAGTGCAGGTAACACTGTAAAAGCTTCCACCATGTTAAATCAAGGAAGCCGTGAATTTCGCCACACTTAAACAAGATATAGATCTGAAGAGGCAGAAAGTTTCACCTTGATTTTAAATCCTTGCTGATATATACAGCTCCACTCAATGCCAGGCACTTCAATTGCTATATCAATTCCAAGCCTCGAGGGAGGAAAACACTGTGGTGGTGCTAGAAGATATATCGGGATTGTTTGTACATAGTTGTCATTATCACTTGCCTTGGTTTTCCATCGTCTGGCCCCGTTTCGCGGCCCAGCTGCCTCTTCTGCGCTCTTCACGTGCCATCTAGCCGACCTCGGCTGCTTCCAGCTCTCAGAGACCTCGAGCGGTCTCCAACACTGTTCAGGCCAAATCAATTAATCAGCAGGCACACAACACAGTACACAGACTGTGTCTAGTGGTGTCAGTCCATCATACTAGACACAGTATACAGTATACATCACATATGAAGGGTGATAGTCTATGCTGCCCTCTCTTTGGAGTGCCATAACAGATCTAAGCCTCACAGGCATTGATTTGACCGCAAGTCACACAGCATACCAACCGACACTTCCCAGTTCCAGCCACATGCCAAACTAAGATCACCCATTTTTTCTGTCTAGGAAACACCCTACAGCTGAGTGTATTGGTCAGGACTCCCTTCAGTATGGTCAAGGCAATTTTTCAGAATATTCTCCAGATATTTCAAGGACACTGTGGTGGGCCACGCACTCCCCTCACATTGGCCCAAATCATGCCACCCGATTGCCAAACATGTTCGGTGGCAACTACCACCACCATTCACACAAAGCTGATTCACTGCTGGCCGTTACGGCATTCCTGAAGCCAGGGGCAGACACATGCATTGCTGTCTTCACTCGATCGTGCGCAAAGCAGCTCAAGACACATCCACAAGATACAAGCCTTGGAAGCATTTCGAATTACTTTCAAGTACCCAAAATAAAAGATCCAGGTCCAGCAACCTGATTTGAATGTTTGGCTGTCTGTGCTCAAAATGAAGGTTACTTCATTTCTCCGTGAAGGTAAACTGACCAGCAAGGTCACGCAATGCTGTGGAAGCTTTCGGTGCATTAGATTGAATAAAAGCACGGGTTTTTCCAGAACGTCAAGCAGGATCCTTGCTGATAGGCACAGTGGTACATCTTTCTTCCACCCATCCACGTATTCCTTGCTCACAATTTATTTAGACTGCACTGTACATTCCTGTGCCTTGCCATGTTGCCCCTGTCCTGCTTCACCTTTATAACTGAGCACCTGTGAGGAGTCCACTGTCTGCCAATGTGCAGATATACACTCAATGTGAAGTGCCTGGCTCAGTATTTCAATTCCACATGTCGAATAAAAAGAACAATTGTACGGCCAAATACATTAATCAGCAGACACCGTACACAGAGAGTGCGTCAAATCACATTAGAATGTCGGATAGGATGCATAGCACACCCCTTCCGATGGGTAGCAGATGATCCAGCCGGGTAGATCTGTCATCATGGCCCTAGGTACCACTCACGCAATTTTTCTCAGAATATGCGCCAGAACATTTCAGGACACCCAACATGTTCCGTGAGTACATCACCGTGTGCAGAGGCAAACACATGGCTGATTCCCTGCCGACCACAATGGCAGTCCCGAACTTGGGTGGGCAAGCAACATCCATTGACCTGTACAATCTCCACCCCATAAACATAGCCCCTCCCTTCACACTTTAAGGTGGCCATGCCTCCTCGATTCACTGAGTCCTCCTCCACTCAAGAACCTACCGTGAATGCCTCACTTATTCCATGGTGACTGGTATGGCATTCCCGAAGCTGGGTGGCACACATCACGCAATAACCTGCAAAACCTCGAATGGCTGCCTAAGCCCTTCATTGGGTGTTATTGAGTGGACCACACCTCTTCACTTGCAACAAACAAGTTCCAACCTAATCACTGATACCTGACTAGACTCGTAACCAGCTCTGTGTTGAGTAACAAGAGCTAGGAGGAGGTAGCAATTTAATTTGAGTGATTTGGAGCAAAATTGAGCGAGAAAAAAAAAAAGGCAAAAAGGGTTACTCGAACACAGAGACTGGGAGAACTTAGTAGGCGAAAGTGCCATTAGAAATCGCACGTGACAATTAAAAGGACTTGGTGCAATTTTCGACGATTTTCTTGCCGCCTTCCCTCATCTTCCCTCGCACACCCCTCTATGACATTCTGAAGAGGCAAAAACGTTCCAGTCGACTGTCCGCTCCACCTGCACGCTTAACTCCGCGAAAAGACGCGCCTTTGGGCTGTCTGTGGCTGGACCCGCACTTTCTCAATGGTGGCCGCCTCCAAGCCTGTAGCGCCGAAATCCCTTCCTTCCAAGGTCCGAATCTACAAGCCCAATGAAATCGACCTCGCATCCCTTTCGGAAAAGGC
Source organism: Mycena sp. CBHHK59/15 (assembly GCA_029204085.1). Lineage (NCBI taxonomy): Eukaryota > Fungi > Basidiomycota > Agaricomycetes > Agaricales > Mycenaceae > Mycena > Mycena sp. CBHHK59/15. The sequence goes on along the minus strand of JARGXW010000043.1, from coordinate 266,543 downwards.
TCAGTATCAGCTGGGGAGGACTCCTCACGAGTTTCAGACTCGCTTCTTTTCCAATGTCATGCAGGGAAAAGACATCATCTTAGACATCGGTACCGGCAGCGGAAAATCTTTGTGCTTTGATTTGCCAGTGCTCATGAACAAGGAGGACATTGTCTTAGTAGTCAGTCCTCTAACTGCGCTTATGCTTGAGCAGGTAAGTAGATTCTTCGGTGACAATCAGACGAGCAAATGCTGACACTCTTTTGACGTAGGCGGCGGCTTCTCCTCTTGAGTCCATTGCAATTTGCCAGGAGACGATGGCCATGGAGGGTCGGGATGCCTTGTACAAGGTGAGTATCCTATTTTCGTCCTGTTATTCTTCGCTGAACGATACCATCCGGATTAGCGGGCAGCCAAAGGTACTGCCCAGAGGATCTTTGTTTCACCCGAAGTTGCGGGGTCTTTGGAGTTCAGCAAGATGGTCCTCGGCCAAGCGCGCTTTCAACAGCATCTGCGGCTCGTAGTCATCGACGAGGCCATTGTGTGAGCTTGTGGGGCGGCAGTTTCCGATCCGAGTACGCGGAGCTCGGCGTTCTTCGGGGACGAGTTCCCTCCAGTACCGTGTTCGCAATCGCGTCTGCCACGCTTCCTACGCACGTACTGGATGACGTCTGCGCAAAACTCAAGATAAACAAGGAAGCCGTCACTGTCTCCATGTCAAATGCGCGCCCGAATGTCGCTCTCTCTGTCAGGAAGATTATGCACCCCGACGAGACCAAAGCCGACCTCCGGATCCTCATCCCCGAAGGAGCGACAACCGCGGGCGAGATACCCATCTCCTTGGTGTATTTCAATCAACGTATTGACACTGAAGACGCCTGTGATCGCTTGCAATCCTGGGCAAGCAATGTTGGTATCGACGAGTCGGCCATCGCATTTTATCATGCAAAAGTCGGTACGGCGCGGAAGCGGGAACTGGAGTGCATGCTCAAGGAAGGCACAGTTCGTATTCTGTGTTGCACAGATGCGGTCGGAATGGTGAGTCTCTTGATCGCCTACCTGTCCATTCTAATGCGGTTCGAGGGGTGTGACATGCGAAACATCCAGCGTGTGATCCTGTGGAAGCTGCCGCCGTCGTTTTGTGCGCTGGCTCAACGCTCCGGACGAGCTGTACGAGATTTCGAGGCCTTGGGAGAAGCGATTCTATTCGTTCCAGCCAAGGTATTGAAGGATGGGATCGCGGAAGAGCAGGCTCGGCTTGCACGCGAGGAGGCGGCGGCACCGCAGAACCAGGAAGGTGAGGATTTCATTCCAGAGGTGGACGACGGGTTGGACGTCGTTGCGGGCCAGGCGGTAGCCGTCGGAGAGGGTGGTGTGCGAGTAGAGCAGAATGCGGAAGCAGAAGAGGAGGACCCGGAGGTAACCGCAGCGGCCCAGAAGAAGAAAAAGAAGAGGAAGGCAGCCCGAGTGTCGCACGCGGATGCTCTCGAGGCGCGATTCTTGAGCAGGTTTGCATGTACCACGGCATGTCGGAGGATCGTCTGGGACGATTACTTCCAAAACGGCAAGAAGCGTAAGCAGGTCCCGCATTTTTTTAATGCACGCTGATGCTGGTTTGTGTAGCCCCACTCGTTCGTGCTGTCCCAGCGGGTGCGCGATGCTGTGACAACTGCGAGCCGACCAAGTTCATCATTGAGCTTGTGGAGGTTGAAAAAATCCCCGGTCTGAAAGGCGGCAAGAAACGCAAGTGGCCCACGGAACTGTCTGATGCCATTCGCACCGGACTGCGAAAATGGAGTAGGGTGGTTCTCATGCCACTCTTGTATCCCGCGGCCGCAGGATTCTCTATGACCGGATCTGCGCTTCTTCCGGACGCCACCATCGAACAGCTTGCGATGTGCGGTGAACGAGTCGACACGGTGGACAAATTGCGGCGCCGTGCCCGATGGTTCCTCATGTCGGTTCACGGCACCATCCTCCTACAAGCTCTCCAGCAAATATTCGACGAGTACGACCTCTCTGATGCCGCGCAGGAACCGGACGAACCGGACGATGCTCAAGACATATTCGACATGATAATTGATGGTCGCGGTGGTGGGCGTGCTCGAGCGCGTGGAGGCACAGCAGCACGGGCTACGCGCGCGCGGGGAGGTACAGCAGCACAGGCTACGCGCGCACGGGGAGGTACAGTAGCACAGGCTACGCGTGCTCGAGGTGTTCGGGGACGCGGGCGTCCGAAGGGTTCTCGTAGTCGTGGTCGTGGATAGTAAGTATAATTAGAAATAAGTGTACTGCGGGCACAAATTATAAGTTTGTTACAACCCTTCGAGTCCTGCTGCCTCTTCCGCCATCCTCAGAAACTCATCTGCCATCCCCGTAAATTCCTCGTCGTCGTGCATCAAGTCGTCCTCATCAACGGGTGCGTTTCCGAACACATCAATCTCCCCATCGGGCACCTCTTCCTCCTCATCGCTTTCCTCGGCCACTGCTGAATGAGTTTTATACGAAACCTTGCGGGTCTCACGTCGGAAATTCTTGAACGCGCTGGGTGTACTTGCATAGGCAGCTCCCGCCACCATCAGATCTCGGACACGTAAGATCTCGTCCTTGCCTGCGCGACCTTTTACATAGGTCTGCAGGGAGTTCGCTTCGAGCCACCCTTGCAGATTTTCGATGTCCACCGCCGTTTGGGGGCTAGTGTGGGAGGTTCCATGGTGCGGGATTTTGAACTGGCTCTGCACGTTCCGCATGACATCTCGCAGATTGAAGATGACAACGGTGACCATGCTGAGCCATTCCCAGCTCCTGTTCGAGCCTCGAGCATTATATATCACCTGAAATATTTCAGCGAGTTGGAACATGCGGCAATGAATCAATTTACCTTAGCCCAGAAATTTTGGTGTTCTTGCAGAAGGTCGACTTCTTTGAATGCTTGTATTTTTCCCGTGAGATTGACGAGCCAATTGTTCAAGTATGCTTCTCTGTGAAATCTATCAGATTCTGGATACTAGACAACAATTCACAATACCGTAAGGCCGGAGGCCAGCGTTTGAGATTATTGATGAGTTGGAACAAAGCATCTGCATACTTTGGCATCGAGCCAGTGCCACGGAACATCACCATCCAGTGCGCGAGAACGTTCAAGACAGTGCCGACGTCGCCGCTTTTAATCGAAGTTGAAAATAACAACAAGAGGAGCATGTCATGATTGCATAGAATGGTATTCTCCAGTTGTGGATCACGTTCAGCTTCAGGGCGAAGTCGAAGCTCTTCCACCGTGCTAGCAGAGCACAGATTTTCAACCACGAGCTCCGAAACTGTCACGATCGAATCCCAAGTCGGATTGGAATCAACCCACGTCTTGAGAGACTCGGCTCCACAATAGATGCGAAAACCGTCGAGAATGTGGGCTGGCAAGGAAAGGGTGAGCATCAGCTCATGAGCCGGGCGGAACGGCGGGAGTTTTTAGACTTCCACCCGGCAGGGATGGACTTGCGGCTGAGGAAAGCATTCTGCGTCCAGAGAGAACCCGGGAACTTCGAGTTCGGTTCACCCCAATGCTCGTTGAGGGTCCCGCGAGTTCCGGAAAGCTTGACATGGAACAAACCTAACATTTCTTTGAGGTAAGCTCCGTATCGGTCCAATAAATTTGTGTCCTCACGGCGAGCTGCTATCGCCTGCAGCAATTTAAAGTCCGTAAGAAGAATGAAAACGAAAGTTGAAGACACTGGCCTTGTCTGTGAGGGATAAGCTGAGCAGGTCGCCACCAGTGAACATGACACCGTGGGCGCGGATGCCCGCGTTGTCGAGTTGTAATGTGCGAATTACTATGGTGTCAATAACTTCAATGGTTCCGTCAAGGCTGGACTCGTCGATTTTCATTGCTGGCACGGGAAATTGATCGGTTTGATGAAGAGGGATCGCCTGAACCACAGGTACGTCCCCGTGTTCATCCTTGAATTTCGCACCGAGTGCAGGGAACCGTTCGAGGACCGTCCGCCGAATCTGCCATAGCGCGGAATTACGTGTTTGGAGGATGTGTTCCACGCTCGGAAGCGTATCCATCGGCTCGAAATCGATGACCGGCTTGCGAGAGAGGCGGGGTTCCAATAGTTCAAGCTCTAGCTCGCCGCGGAGAACACCGTAAAGCGGGATGAGCGTGCCGGTGGTACCATTCTCGAACGAGTCCTTGGAATCGTGGCGTTGCTCGGAAACCTTGAATGCGATGTTAAGGTTATCCCAGACTATCATGCAGGCCTTCTCCTGCACCATGCGTCGCAGTCTGGCTAACCCCTCTGCAGAAAGGCCTTTGAGATCGTTGATGGCTTTTGAGTACGACACGGTCAACCCCGCATGTGCTAACACATCAAACTGTCGTCGAGGGGTGCTGCATGCGAGGAAGTAGGTACCCATGATTTCTTGAAACTGGTTGGCGCGTTCATTCTGCGACTGCGCGAGCATGCAAAGCACGGTCACGAGCACCTATTACGACGAGTACATACACGAATAGTAGCATAGGCGTTCGTGAATGCCTATTGATGGTGCTGAACGCCTACTCTGGGCTTGAACGCAACTTGAACGCCTATTACTGGATGAACACCTATTCCGCCCGTCGCCTATCATTTCTGATGGCAGTGATGCGAGGCTCCGAACGAAGTCACAGTAACACTTCCCGCTCTTTCTCTCCACCACCATCACTGAGTACATACACGAATAGTAGCATAGGCGTTCGTGAATGCCTATTGATGGTGCTGAACGCCTACTCTGGGCTTGAACGCAACTTGAACGCCTATTACTGGATGAACACCTATTCCGCCGTCGCCTATCATTTCTGATGGCAGTGATGCGAGGCTCCGAACGAAGTCACAGTAACACTTCCCGCTCTTTCTCTCACCACCACCATCACTCCAGGATACCGACACCACTCTGCAAGTGTGATGAGGGCTGTAGGCTAATCGATGCTCACCACGTCAAGGCAGACGATTTGCCTTCCTTCCCCCTGCCCGTACTCACACATCCATGCGCACAACCGACGCGTCTTTGCGCACGACCCATTCGCGTCCCCCGCCGTGTGCGCTGCTCAAACCAGCGCGCACGCTTACCCCGCATGTGCACTGTGCAAGATCGGGTGGCAAGTCGTACACCCGCATGCCGCGTGCGCAAGAACGCCCGCGGCGCGTTGTGTGCATGCGGCTCGCGGTGCGCGCGCCAGTCACACCGTGTGTACGCGCCGACCACCGTCGAGCAGCGGGGGACGTACGCGTACTCCCGTCCTCGTCCGTGCGCGCGGAATCGCAGCGCATGCGCCCAAGTCCGTGGCGCGCTAGATTTCGCCCGTCGGCGCAGATGCGCCCTCCTGAGTCGCGTGCGCGCAATTGACGCAGGCCGACTCACACATTGAGTCCCGGTACGTCCGCATACTCCTGTCCTCATCCGCGCGCGCTGACGCCGCCGTTTCCCAGCCCCACGCGTCCATTATGGGGCGCTGTTGAGGCCACGAGAGCGGATAACACCTCAATTTTTAATTAACCTCAGCCGCCATCGGAGCGACATGCTTATGTACTCAACATGTACTATGTAATCTATAATACCGCTACTTTTGACCCCGCCATTGTAAATAGCTATGTGGAGGGAGGTTGCGGGTCAGTAATCTCCTTGGCCGCGAGGCGCACCGACGGCACGCCAAGTGTGACAAAGTTCAAGACTGAAGGCCGCCGGGCCGCGAGCCCTGGAATAGGCATTCAGATGAATAGTTGTTCACTCAATAATAGGCGTTCAAGTGGCCCGATAGGCGTTCGATGTGATCAATAGGCATTCAATGCCATCAATAGGCGTTCACGAACGCCTATGCTACTAAAGTTGTCGTGCCTCTATTACGACCCGTGAGAACTGGAAGTACGTACATAATACAAGGATCGCGGCCACTTACCAGTTTGTTGTCCTGTCGTCCCACGTCACTGTTCATCCCCATTAACATCAACAGCTCACAAAGATTCGGCGCAGTAATCGTTGCCTCCGAAATCATCTTCTCCAGCGACCACGTTTTCAGGCGGGATGTGTATGTCTGTGCGACATCTGGTCGCAGCAACTCAGCCAGATTCTTCCCCTCGGCGGCAATGACAGGGAGGCTAGTCTTGAGAGCCCATTTCAGGACGACGTCTGGCCGCTTGGCGTGCAGGAGGTCCAGGAAATCCGTCCCATGGTCACTGAGGAGGCGCGATGCTTGTCTGGAAATCTCCCGGTCTGTACTGGAAAAGAAATCTTCAAAGAATTGGTATGTGGAGGTGCATCCGGCATTCTTCAGCGCTTCGAGACTTGCGTGAATGCGATCCTTTCGTTCCGTCTCTGCCTGCCGTTCAATCTCCGCAGCCTTATCGGCGGCTGCGTCTGCGAGCCTTTGCTGCATCAGCCGGCTCGCTTCAGCAATCTCTTCCTGTGTCCGCTGCTGAGCCTCTTCCTCGGCCAACTTCCTGCGGTTGTTCTTGACAGAGGCAGCAGGCCGGCCTCTCTTCTTTGGTGTCGGAAGAAACTCCGGATTGGGTCCTGAAGACGGCTGCTCAGCATGGCGCGGAGAAGGAGTTTCTGTCCGAGTGCTGGCTGCTTGAATCGGAGTCTTGGCACTATTTGCAGCCATTTCTGGGGAGGCCGGGGCAGCTGACAATGTCCCAGGGATACGACCGTGCTCGGGGAGTGTTTCGAAGAGCAAACAGGCAGCTAAAACTACCCAGACGCGCATGTCGCGTCCTGATTGATGATGGAGGCTATTCCGCTCCTGGGTGATATTTAACGCGTAGTACCATGGTTTCTACGTGGAATACGTACCACGTAGGTTGATACAACGTTTTGGCCTCTTCAGAATGATGATTTGAGCTGCAAGAGTGAGGTCGGTCAAAAAAAATCGTCGAAATCTGGCTAAGTCCTTTTAATTGTCACGTGCCATTTCTAATGGCCTATTTCAGTACTAAGTTCTCCCAGTCCCTACATTCGAGTAACCTTTATTGCATTTTTTTTTTCTCGCTCAATTTTTATCGGATCCTTCTCAAATAACTTGCAGTGTGTTTCCACCTTTACTACTATGTCTTGTTACTCAATGTAGGGCTGGTGACGAGTCTAATACCTGACTCTGCCACATAACGAAGCAGGCAGTCAGTATACTTTCCTGTATGGCCCATCAGTCGACATCCGAGTCAATAGACGGTTTTTGCCTTGTCTGTAGGCCTTGTATTGCCATGGACAATCACCAAATTCCGGTGCAATTCCAATTCTAAGCCTCGAGGCCATCACTTTCGCTGCAAGTCACAGCAAGCACAAATAAAGCCATTTCAGTTCCCGCCACCCACAGAACCAAGATCTACTATTCTTTCTGACCCAGAAACACCAGCAAGCTGAGTCTATTACTCTGAAATCCCCTTGCTATGAGCCATCTTAATTTTCAGGATATTCTCTGCAAGGTCCCGGCACACCAATTGAAGCCCTTGTGGGCCAGTGACTAAGCTTAAAATAAATCAAAAATCAAGTACTCACCTTTCTGACATGGCCAATTCCCATTGCAATCAGCATGGCTCACCAACGGCCAAACCCAAATCAACCCAAACCCGAACCAAAGACACCAAGACACCGAGGCAGATGATGTCCCTTGCTGAGACACTGAGAATCCCGAACCACTAACCCGGACCTTAACTGGTGTAGCAGTCACTCATGGTGGATTCCGTGTCCTTGGATGGCAAGGGTGAGCTGCGCAAGAAGGCATAGTCTCCAAATAATATCAGCCCGAAGATGCAACAAGAAATGATCTGAAAGAACTCAAATCGATGGAAAGCAAAAGGCAATGATCTAAACTATCAGATTGCATCTTTGCAATGTAAGCCCTAGAGGCTTTTCCGATTATTTACAACAGCCTGAAGTTAAAAGGTGAACAGGCCAGCAAGCACATGTAACCCGGTACAAGCTTTCACCATGTTAAATCGAATGAAACCATGAATTTAGCCGCACTCAAAAACAAGATATAGCCAAGATCTGAAGAGGCAGAAAGTTTCACCTTGATTTCAAATCCTTGCTGATACATACAGCTCCACTCAATGGGCAGCGGCACACAAGTTGAATAAGAGTGCACTAAAAAAAGGGTGTTTACAAAATAATAACACACAACTCGGGAACGAGTTGACGGATTGTCAGGCACAGTGGCTCTATATAATGGACATATGTGTCCCTCGTCGGGAAAAAATAGTCTAGGGATGTCGCAAAATTAACGAGTCAGGGGGGCCGGCCCACCACTTGCAAAGCAGATGAATTGGAGAAAGGTGGTAAATTACTACATAAATGATAACTCAAAAAATACTCTGCACACCGTCGTAAAACGTAGTGCTGTCCCTACTGTCCAAATGCACCCCTTGTTGTCGAAAACGAATGATGCAAGCCAAAAGAAAAACGAAGTTTGCATCATTTTGGAACTCCATGCTCGCACAGGTTGATTTTAGCCATGATGTACTATTGGAATCAATAAACTCATTGATATGGATCGCTCACATGACAAATGACTGAACGAGGGTTGATTTCCACACTGGGAACTCACCAATGTCTCAATATGGTAGGACATGGATAAAGAACAGCTGTGTACTTCAGGGATATTCAGAAAACACCTCGATTGCAAGGAGTACATCATATTATTGATATAACAACAAGTTGCAGTGGCAGCCATATTGGGGCACAATGAACTGTGATGCGGATAAGGATTATATGATCGTTGTCCATGGTCCTCGTGCACAAACATTGTTGGCAATGTTAGATGCTCTCATTGTAGACCAGATGTATAAGTGTACATTGCCTGGAGGAATAAGGCTTCCAACAAGAACTTGCGATGCAAGATGCCAATGATGGGGAAACACCCCAAAAATATAAATTCGGTGTTTGGGCTGAAGTTCGTGGGCGATGTCGGAGTTTGATAGCTCGTATTGTGGCTGCATGTATAAGTATGTATTGTGCAGAGCAATATGGCATCCAACAACAACTCATGGTGCAAGATGCGAATGAAGGGGGAAAGTCCCCAAAAATGGACATGCATCGTTTGGGATAACGATCTGGTATTATGGCAGAGCTTGATAGCTCGCATTGTGGGCCACATGTATAAAGGTATATTCTCAGGAGGAATAAGGCTGCCGAGAAGAATTGATGGTGTGAGATGTGAATAATGGGGGAAAGTATCCAAAAATGGAAATGCATTGTTTGGGATGCAGATCTTGTATACTGTACCATTTCGACCATAAGTTCAGTCATAGGTCACACCACATTCTTTTGATGTGTGCAAAAATCACCTTGGATCAAAACAAAATTTCCGGGGCATCTCGGATAAAAATTGATGAACTTACGGTCAAAATGGTACAGTTGTAGAGCATATGTATCAATGTATATTCCCTGCAGGAATAAGGCTGTGCACAAGCGGCCGGGACTTGGGTGAATTGTCGAAGGAGGGGCAATGGATGACATGGTAGTGCTCAGGAAATCATAATCTGGTGTGGCAAAGGAGAGAGACTGTGATGTGGCAAAAAGTTGTTGATTCCCCTCTGTTACAGGTTGTTTGCCCATCGATACTTTGGAAACGACAAGAGTTTATGTAAGCACTAGACAGCGGGGGGGTGATTATATAAGCCAGCCTAGATTCAAGTGTTTGGAAACAGGAAATCAGTTAGCAAGCAATTAGAGTGTTGGCATATTAACTCTTCTGAGTTTTTAAACATACAAAAATAAATCAGAGGCCATCAACAAGAATTGTGTGTGTGAAATGGGAATCAAGTCCCAAAATGAGCAAAAAAATATGAGTGTTGTAGATCGCAAAAATGTAGTAGAAGATGACCAATAGTTGTAGTATAAACACAACTTGCTTTGGTTTCCATTGCTTTGTTGTAACCTGGCACACAGGCGTAAGGGTTTGTGTTGATGCTATGCTTTGATGCCAGTTGAACCAAACATGTGCAAGTGCAAAAAACGCAAAAAAAAAAACACAATTTGCGCAATTTGTGCAATTTGCGCTTGACCATCATCCAGAAGTGGTATTTTCGACAAAAATTGCTTATTTAGGAAATTTCTATCTCCATAACTGCTCAATGGACAGCCAGGCAAGTTAGGTCAATCGATAGGGATCTTTTACGCTACTCCATCGCAATACACGGATCACTTGTCCATCATCCATAAGTGGTGCTTTTGGCGAAAATGTCCATTTGAGGAAATTTTCATGCGTTCAGATCTCGATAACCGCGCAATGGACAGCCAATAAAGTTATGTCAAACAATAGGCATTCTTTACGTCTTTCCATCTCAATAAACAGATCACTTGTCCATCGTCCAGAAGTGGTGTTTCAACAAATATTGCCTTTTTAGGAAATTTTCATCCCTTCATATCTCCATAACCGCTCAATGGACAGCCATGCAAGTCAGGTCAATCAATAGGGATTTCTTAAGATATTCCATCACAATACACAGATAGCTTTTCCATTGTCCAGAAGTGGTATTTTGGACAAAATTGCCTTTTTAGTGCCACCATTGTTGGATGATTGGTGGAACCCTTGTACATCATTGGTAGACATATCATGTATATATGGAAAGACATACTTTTTTAGACACAGAGCACCTCTCTTGCACAGGACAGCCCAAACTGGTCGAGATGGAAATGGGTGCTCTAACTCGAGCCTCTGGTTTTTGGCTTGCCAATGAGTCTCCTCGCACAGTCGCTAGCCACATTGTTGATCAGATCGACCGTAACAACAAACTCGGTACTCAACTGTGCTTTGAGCTTCAGTCAGTGTTGGAGGCCTCTAGTACCTGAGGGTCACACCTCACCAGCCAGTTCAACCATTGTAAGAAAGCCAGGTTGATTGGTAAGAAATGTGGCAACCAAATTCGGTAACTACAACAGCACCTTTTGCCCTCCTCCGTACGAAACACCTCCTTCCAGAGTCATATATTTTCTACAGCAGTGATGGGTGTCACTGCGAGCACACGCCTCTGTGCACAAACCCCCCCGATGTGCTTTCTCTATCGCCTCTACCACTCAGGCCACCTTGCGGCCACTTGGCATCTTTAGGCATGCTGATGAAGACCATAATGATGTGCCCCTCGCGGTCGTGGATGAGCAGAGGATGTCTCAGACACAAGTGGATGAGATGGGGAAACAGATAGAGAAAACAAGAGAGACTTACTTCCCTTCCCATCCGATACATTTGTAACCCAACCCAGCTTGAGAAACCACTTGGCTATCTCGTCTCGTGCAGACTTGCTTTGGGATTTGTTGCCTTTCATTTTCATGGTCGGGATAGGGTGTTTCCCCAGCCAATGACCCCTGTCGGCACCTTTGAAAGAGGCAGCATCGAAAGTGTATGCCTCAGGCTCCAGCATATAATGGGTAGGGAGGTGTCGAAATTCGACGGGAAGAGTTGCCTGGATGCTCAACTTTACCATCATTCCGACGTCGCCGCTCGGAAGCTCGCCCAAGAGCCCGCATGTGACTTCGGCCCAAGCGATGTGGGAGAGGACAAGGACTCCGTCCCCGTCGTTAACATACTTTCTCAGCACCTCGCGATCGAGGCAGTTGTTTGCGAGCTCCGCAATGACACGTCCTGTGACCGCTGGGTCGCCGGGGGCTTCGCCCACTTCTTCTCAAAGGCCACCATCAGCACCGCCCAAAGGCCACCATCAGCACCACCCACATAAGCTTCTCCACTGCAGTCAATCCATTCCACCACTCCTCCGCCTGACTTCCCAGGTGCAGGCCTTTCTCAAAACGGTGCATCTTCTCCTCCTTCTCTGCATCGTATTTCCACGTCCGCTCGAGGGTGTGCAGCCACATATGGGCCTTTTCGGCGGTGCGTTACCGCAGAAAAGCTCTGTGAGCTTCATGGGTGCCATTTCGTCATCGGACGATCTGTTTCTGGTGGTTGGTGCGAGATTTTGCGCGGGTGTATGCCGCAGAGCCCTTGGCGTGAAAAAGGCGGGCAGTAGCGTGGGGGGTGTCTCGGGGGATGGGGTGAGGTCAGAGGGGGTCGATATAGTCGGGGTACTGGGGAAAGACATGCTGGTCAGTTCGGTAAGTGACTCGCTGGTCAGATTGGTAGTCGCAGTGCTGGGCTCTGGGGAAGTGGTCCAGCTGGAAAGCCTCGCTGTGCGTGCTTCTGTTGCTAGTTGTCTAATATGATGTGATTCTATAGCTTGTTGGTCTCGCTGATATCTGAAGTCGCGGTCGGCCTTGCTAAGATGGAGATTGTTGCTTGAAGCCAGTGCGCGCCGTAAAGCTCGTGGATGTGCAGAATGCCACTCTAATCACCACAATGGAGACTGCTCGAGGCCTCTGCTAGCTAGAAGAAGCCAATCTCGGCTGGAAGACTCGGAAAGGAGTCCTGGGCCGTGAAACTCGGCCAGGCGACTGAAAAACAGAAGGAAAGGTGATGATGATGTGCACAAACAATCCAAATGAGTCCTCTAGGCAAGCCTAGCACCACCACACCGTCTTGACTGTTTCTGGCCAATGGTTCGACTTCTCGACCCCTATGGTGCACTCCGCTTAGTCACTGCTTCTGCGAGACAATTGCCAAAATAACCGGATGCCAAATTTTTTCTTATTGTGTGCCCCTTCTGGGGTTGATTGAGCAGAATGTTGGGTGGCCACTGATTCCCAGTGATAGACAATGCCAGCTCAGGATATTGAGATATAAGGAGAAAGCCAATCTGGTCCTTGCTCATTTTGGCTAGTTGGTAAATGAGCAAAAATGAGCTGAATCGAGGTATGTTGAGAAACATGTCGAGGTGCATCAGGCCAGATTGAGAAAGCCAAAATAAATGTATGTTCTTTAGCTACTGCAATTTTACAGGTATCACAGTAACCTCCGCTACACTCCAACCCACCTCTACCTCCACAAACTCCCTCCAGCTTTCAATTTGAAATTCCCATCTATCAAATTACACCTAAGCGCTGCCAGCCCCTATGGTAAGTAGTACTTTGCTTGCTCGCCATTACTGCACCTAACGGTTAGACACGAGCCTAAGCAGGGTGTGAGGGTATTTGATCCATAGTAGGCATCCCTTTTCATTCACTGCCAAATTGAGCTCAACAAAATTTTATAACTCTGTCAAATCTTTAAATAAATAAAATCCCTCTTGGCAAATTGTTCGGTTCATGAAAAGGAGTCGTTTGGCCAGAGGGGAAAAAATTAGGGTAAAAACTGAGTGACCAATAACGGTTGTCACAGAGAAGCGGTGACTAAACAGAGCGCACCATAGGTGAATCTTGAATTGCGCGTGCTCTGCTGGGGTCAGATCCAAGTCGACACATCTCTAACCGGGACGCTTTAAAGGTGCAGACTCGAGACGGCAACTGCATTAATGTCTCAACAAAATTCTCACCCGAATTCTCTTGTTCCACGCTCAGAGCATGTTCCCCCCCTTTGTCTAATCCATCGGTGAACATCCAGTTTGATCCCTAGACTTCAAATTAAGGTGTATTCTGGGTATGTTGCTCGACGAGTTGGCTCTCTGCCTCATATTCATTATCCCTCACAGTTTGCTGTTGAAATAAGCCCCAGAGGAGAACATCACAAGGAGATGCAGAGGCCAACGATGGGAAACTTCGTTGTAATCCGGTAGTGTACATGCTTGTAAGTACACTACTTTTATACTATTTCTCCAGTGCAACCGTTACCAGGAAACCTTAAACAGCAACAGTGAGGTTGCCCATACCATGGTAGGTAGTGACCGAGCTCGCAACAGCTCGCACAGCTGCGCACAGCCACTCCAAATCCAACATTTGCTCACAATATCATCCGGAGTCTGCAGGTAGCTTCTTGCTTCTAACTTTCAACTCAGTCGACTATCTTAATGCCTGTCAGCGCGCCACGCAATTGCTCGGGACAATTGTCACTGACAACTCTGTTGATAATGCGACTGTTCAAAGTATGATCGGATCCCATCCTTCATTCTCTGCCACCCGGTGGACTTCTGGCTTGAAATGCCTTGCCCATCTGCACAATCTGTGACTTCAAACCAATGTAAGCATTTGTCTGGCACTCTCTTCGAGTATCACTCTCATAATTGCACATCAGATCACCACTGAGGGAACAAGAGCTCATGTTCGAACAAAGTGAGCGTTCAATTGTCTACTTACTATCTCTTCATCTCAAGACTATTAACCACCCCCGAAGTTTCAATAATAAATACTATTCATTCGTTCTGTACTTCCAATTATAGTCGGAAATTATACAAACCTCGCGGGTACCGACACGAGTTCTCGAGCATTGTAAATCGTGACATGGATCCTTGCCAATCCCTGCAAACAGGTACCCGAACCCGCTGCTCAGGTTACATCGCGAGTTTTCTCACGGTTCTACCCATTGAAACTCGCGGGTGACCCACACTCGTGCCGTGAGGCACTGATATTCTTCGCTCCTCGTTCTGTCTCCAAACAAATGGACTGACAGATGCCAGAGTTGGTGCTTGACCAGAGAAGTTGATAGATGAGTCTACGAATCTGTGGGGGGCCATCGAAACCATCCGTTGCCTTCATATCCCCCCGACAATGATCTATTCTGGTTCCGAAGTCGCTGGACACAAAATTATGTGGGAAAAATATCTCGCACCGGAGATTCTTACGGTCACAGTGCCTACAGTGCCTACTTGCCTACTAGCACCGACTCAAGTGACTCCAAGTCGACTTGGTTCGACTCAGGAGTCGGGCGGAGTCATGCACAGACTCGACTCGACTCGACTCAAGTCGACTTCACTAAGTCGACTTGGCGGGTCGGAGTCGGGAGTCGCGGCAACATTAGCTGCTAGCAGCTTCAGAATCAGAGTAGCTTGATAACTTATTAGGCGGATGTGGGACAAGGGGATGCGTTGTTCGACGCCAAGGTGTTTGCGCAAGGATGCGACACCGATACAGTTCAGCCCAAGGGCGATAACTGTTACATGCATCACGCAGCCAGTCATGATGTCAGTCCGGGGATCATTCATTCGCCGTGTACAGAGTCAGCGTAGAAGGACAGTTAGTTTCATCGAATACAGAGGCGGGTGCGAGTAGGCAACGGGGACGAGAGGCAGACACGCAGAAGGCGCTGGCCGTCGGCGACGAGAATAGACATTGGGTGTACGCGCTGTCTCGTGTAGATACTAAGACAGTTAGTTAGCCGGCGGGGTGTTTCCAGCGAGAATGTCGATGCAGGGACGCGTCAAGGGAAGACGCAGTTGGGTATTGAGGGACGCGAAGACGCAAATCGAAGAGAACACAGGGCGAGTACGAGCGATATGCGCCAGACGCCACGCGCACGTAATCAGTGCGACGTACATCGCCCATCCGCCGGAGGCAATTGGTCCGCTGGTTAAGGATCTGGCAGCCGGGCCGCACCCAGGACCGATCAGCGGCGTGTGACTGGCGAGATTGGAACTCCGCCGTGCCTTGATTGCGCGTGTGATTGGGATTCGATTCGGATAGCTCTTCAGGCAGTGCAGGGAGGATCAGGCACCCTCGCATTCCCCGCTTTGCACTGGTTCTGCTTGTGCCTTTGCAGGCTCGATTGGCTTTTGTTCGCACGTGCGGACAGACGAGACGAGGCGGACTCGACAGGGACAGCGACTCGACGATGCCGGCAGCGCGGGAACGCATCTTCGACAGCGGCGGCGCACCGGCGCAGGAGGACGAGCTGCTCGACACGGAGGCGGACGCGGAGGGCGAGCTGGACGGTGACGGCGAGATGACGCTTGTGAGCCCTGGCGGGCTCGCGACGGTGGGGCTGCCCCCACCGTCGGCGGCGGGCGGCGCGCCCACGGGCGGCGTGGGCAAGCGCTATCGCCCAGCGCCGGCGAAGACGTTCCAGTGCCGCGGATATGGTGAATGTCGGATGGTGTTCAGCCGTAGCGAGCATCTGGCCAGGCATGTTCGGTGAGTCGTCTTTTTCAAGCATTTTTCTTGGCGGTGTCCCCGCTTTTTTCCATGACTTTGTCAGTCCCAACGTCATACCCCTTCTTCTCCACGCTTGGCTTATCGACGGCTAGGGCTGCTGGCGTATCGCCTAAGCCGCCGCTCGCGATAAGCCATGTCGGCGTATCCCGAGTCCTCCCTAGTCCTCCCTCCTCCCTAGTCCTCCCTCATCCCTAGTCCTCCCTCTCTCCCCGCTGGCTTAGCCATGACTCCTCGTTCTTTCTCGCCCTTCCCTGCCTAAGCCTCGTTCCCCTCCCACGCGCCTCTCCCACCCACAATCGTCCCTTCCGTTTCTTCTCCTTTTCTTCTTTCCCCTCCCCGTTGGCCGTTCCACGCATGCCGCTCAAGGCCATCCCGCCACATACCTCGTTGTTCCCTCCTTGCCATGACGCTCGTCGCCCTCGCCCCCGTTCCCTCGTTGCTGCCACTATTATTCGCGCATATATCCTGCCTCACTCTTCGCTTCCCCCATCTTCATCTTGTGTCACGTCTGTCTCCCTCCTCTCCTTTCCAATTCCCCGCCACGTACCCTCCTCATTGCCCTCACGTCTCTGCACTCTTTGCGCCATCCCCTTATCCCATCATTTCTTTACTTCCTATCCTTTTTCCACTTGGCGATTCTAGCAGTCTCCTTCGTTTCTCATCTCCCCCTTCGTCTCTCCCATCCCCGTCCCATTTCACATGCTCACCTTCCCTTTCCAGAAAACACACCGGCGAGCGCCCTTTCACCTGCCACTGCTCTAAGCAGTTCTCCCGCCTCGACAACCTGCGACAGCACGCGCAGACCGTACACGCCGACAAGGCGGACCTCAACGAGGCGATGATGCGCGACCTCACCTCGCTGCACGCGACCATGACCGGCGCCATCACGCCTGCGGCGGTCGCAGCAGCCACCTCCACCTCCACGAAACGCGGCGCGGCGAAGCGCGCACGCGCCGGCACGGGCACCAACGCGGCCACGGGCGGCAGTGGGGGCGGCGCCGTGAAGCAGGAGGCGCCGGACGACGACGAGGTGGGCCTCGCGCTGCGGCGGCGCGCCAGCGCCCTGGCACGTCGACGGGATACGAGGGTGCCGCCGCGGCGGAGTGGGGCAGCATGGACGTCGACCCCGCGCACCCCGCCGAGGCGCCGCCCACGCCCATCACGACCCAGCCCTCCCCGCCGCAGGGGAGGAGCCGCTCCTTTCGGGGGGACGCGTTCGAGCAGCAGCCGGCGCGCCGGCCGCTCTACTACGACTATGGGGGCGCGGCGGTGCGGCGCGGGCCGGAGCAGTCCTTTCTTGCGCCCTACGGCGCCACTGGCGGTGTGTACGGATATGAGCACGGGGGGAGCGCCCGATATGACAGCGGTGGAAGCGGGCAGTCCTTTCTCGGGTGGGTGGTGTTTTCTTCGTTTTTCTTTCGTCGTTCTTTTGCTGCTGGAGAGGAGCGGAATGGGCGCCGCGCTGGATCGCCCCTTGCATCCCTCCTCTTCCTCTTCCTCTTGTTGTCTGGGGAGCGAGCCTCGTCTGTGTGTTCCCATGCCTTGTTTGTCGCCGGCGTCGTTCCTGCGGACTTCGTCTGTAGAGACTCTCGCGCCATGCAAAACCCGTTTCATCCATTTCTTTCTGCATCATATTCTCCCTTATCTATCTCTCCTCCTCCTCCCACGTTCTGTCCCTTGGGTCCGCCATCCTCATCATTCTATTTCCACTTCACCTCATTCGAGTCCTCTTTCCTTTTTGGGAATTCCATCCAAATTTTTCACCTTTCGTTTCTTCGACTCATTATCCATACTGACACCATTTCCCAGCCATCCATTCGCCAGATTATCCCCACCCGCCCACACCCCTTCCCCTCCAGCCCCCGGCATCAACGGCAACACACTCCCCTCCGCCCCCCGTGCCCTCGCCCCCAACGGCAACGGCTCCCGTCCATCCACAGGCAACGGCGCACGCCTCCCACCCCTCTCAGCAGTCGTCTCCTCTTCTGCTTTTCGGCCCTCCTCGGGCCATGGAGCACCTTCCTTCGGAGTCCCCGGAAACGGCGGCAGCATACTCCTACCCAACTCACTCACACTTCGGCGCCCCTCCACTGGCGACTGGGAGTGTGACGCATGGCGCCCCGGCACTGCACCGGGCGGCCTCGGCGGGCGATATGGGCCTGCAGTGGCAGCAGCCGCAGTCGATCCCGATGTCTCCCCGTTCTCGTTCCACCCGCCCGAGCAGCCCGCCGCAAGCAACCCGCGCAAGCGCGCGTTCGGCGGCCCGGATGGGCCGCATGGCGCGCATCCAGACGGAGGCGCCAGCGGAGGCGGGGAGGGCGAGCACTATGAGTATGGGAGCGAGTCCCGCCCCGCGAGCCGCCGCCTCTCCGTCATGGAACTCTGTAACTCCGACACCGACACCCGCGTCGAGCAGCCACCATCACCCCTATCAGTTCTACGCGCCGGCTCCGCCGAACGCGAGCGGCGGAGCGGCGGCCGACCACGACGAACGGACTCGTCTCACGCGCCTCTGCGCTCGTCCTCCACGACCGCGAGCAGCAGCCCCGCTTCGAGCCCGGCCACGCGCACGCCGAGCACCTCGCCGCCGCTGGGTCCCGCGGGCGCGCGGGCAGCCTACGCGGGCGAGATGCGGCGGCACCAGGAGGTGCAGCTGCGGCAGGCGCTCGAGGAGGCGGAGATGCGGGCGGCGTACCAGCAGCAGCAGCATTTCTACCAGGAGCAGGAGCGGCTGCGCATCGAGGAGGCGCAGTACCACCGCATGCTGCAGCAGCAGCAGCAGCAGCAGCCGTACCTGCCGCACTACGCGGCCGCGCATCCACATCCGCATCCCCTCCCGCATCCCCTGGCTATGGGCCACCTGGGCCTGGATATGGCGGCGGCGGCGGCGTATCACCACCCCGCGGCGCATATGGAGGCGGCGGCGGGGGGGATTCGCATTCGCCGGCGGGCTACCCGCACCCGGGGGCGGGGCGGGGGCAACGAGCTGCATCGGCGGGGGACTCGCCGGCGGCGGGGGCGGGGTTCCTGCACCCGGGCTCGCCCCCGTCGCCGTATTCGCTCGCGTACCCGCCTACGCCGCACCCGTACCCGGTGTACGCGGAGACGACGGGGGCGTACAGCGGCGGTATGCTGCTGGGGGAGGACACGCTGAAGTACGAGAGCTCGAGTTCGGCGGGGCTGGCGCTGGACGAGGACCTGGGCCTGCTGGATATGAGCATGAGCATGGGCATCGGGTTGGGGGTCGGCGGGGCGGCGGGATGAGGGTCTAGGCGGTGCTCAGTCCGTTCTTTGCTTCTTCTTGTGCTCCCGCGTTTCCCTTCCCAGAATTCTCTCCCTCCGTCTCTCGTACACATCATCCATCCTATATATCATATCTCCGCAAATTTATTATGTCCCTTCGTCCGTTGCTCTACATATCCATATCCGTACATACTACATCTTGTTCGTAATATTCCCTCCCTTCTTGCGTGTGTACCTTAGTCAAAATATCCCCGTCCGCGGGCGTATATACCTTATTCTTTTTGTTGTGTCTGTACATACTATGCGACGGCTGAATTAATATTATTCATCCAGAGCTTAGTTGCTGTCTTGTCAGGCTGGGAATGTACTTGGCTTTCGACGGCATACGTGAAGTGGGGCGGCGAATGGCCAAAAGGAGAGCATTTTAACGCGCATCTGAAACCGCATTGATTATTCAAGACTACCGAAATGCTACAGAAGATGAATAGGTATTTTATTTTAGAACAGTGTCTACCGTAATTGCGAATTCAAGCAAGATATATTTAGTTATTACGCGCACGTTGCGCGCACGCGTGAATTGAGTTGTGCCACTAAAGATGCATATGAGTAAGTACTTGGTCGCCGTGCCGAGCACGGAGCAAGGGTTGCTAGTACGAGCTCAAATCCAATGCGCATCCACGGGCCAGAGCCAGCACCTGCTCGATTCGCTGCTTGGCTTCACCCCGCTTCGGCAGTTCGCCTCTTCAAGTTTGTAAGTAGGCCTTCAATCAGGACGCCGTGACTTCGCGGATTTAACCGTGCCGAAATGAGCTAACAGCCTGAGATTGTACCTTGACTGTTCCTGGCGGAGATGAACAAGATCTAATCAGCGACTTCGTGCCCCTAGATGCATATCATGATGAACGTGATACTGATCCCAGGATTGGTTCCGCGGAGTGCCGGGAACCGTCTCAAAGCGCGCGTATCTGCCTCCGTCTCTAAAGATAGATAGATTTATTCAACCAATCTCAGGGAAGTGGGGGGAAGCAAGCGGAAAATCGCTAAACGAGCGCAGTGGAACGAATAAGGGTAAATCGGGGCCAAATTGCGGCAGCTAAAAAAAATCAGAATGAGATGTCAAGTCAACCCGCAGATCTACAGGCGGGTGAGCGTTCGATGAGCGTTGTGTTATCCAACGTTATTTTGCATCGAACGAGACTGGGAGATCTGCGAGTTTGGCCTGCAGATGAAGAGAGGGAGAAAGAACGACGCTCACATTTTATTCTTGTGGCTCCAAGCACCTGATCCTGTTACACCTCAGTTTGGTCGGCCTCGAGTCATATGGGTGTGTCCAGGAACCGCAACGGTGATCAAGAACGTCTTGAAAAGTATCGTCGTCCAAACGTATGCGAGTGTAAGAGAATTATTTCATAATTATCTGCAACTCGGCGAGGCAAAGGCATACTTCTTTCGAACTCGCGGCGCAGGAGACGGTTGATGCCATAGAATTTCCATATGAATGCGGGATGCAGTCACCCGGCTCGTTCCATTGCGCTTGCACCGACAGGCTTCTGATCGAATAGTGCGGGAATTCAGACAGATATTATGAAGCTGCCGAGGGTAACACTGGGAACGACTTGAGACCAACCAAATACCAGAAAGCGGTTTTCAATTAGTTTGAGTGGCTCGCAAATTATTCTAGAGGATCACCTTCCCTGGATCACCCAAGTTGCGCCGCGCGAGGAGCGTGGCCCGTCTGGGTTGATTCCGTTCGCGACGAGTCGGGCTGGAAAGCATGGCCCGGGCCCGGATTGCGAGGAGATGGAAGGCCGATTCTGGGACGCCGCGGCAGACAAACAAGTGAACAGCCCCAAGTTTCACCAACAGACATCGGATACTATGGCGTGTAAAGCTCAACATCCTCCGAGTCGCGAGATAAGTACTTTTGCACAACATGCGAACGCAAGCAGAAATTTGGTGCTGAAGTTACTGTAAAGTAAGATCCATACTGTTTAGGGAAATGAGCGTCAGTGGTTAGCACTGTTGACTCTGAGTCGGTTTCAAGTTCGTAAAGTTCGTTGGCAACAAGTTGGCAAGATTGTGCTACGTGTGTAGTCTCTCCTAGATAGACGCTTCAACAGAGGAAGCTCGTGCCTCGCTTGTTGACTACGTGTGAGCGCTGATGTGACATCGTCACTCGTCTCCTGACTCCGACGGCCACCGTCCTCGCCGTGACCGATGCTTGCTTTCCTATTCAAGCGCTTTCAAGATTACGCTTTGGGTCTTTTGAACGCCGTAATCCATCCTGTGCCACTTAGGAGTATCTTCAATGTCGCAGCCCGGCATCATTCCTGGTCTACTACTGTTCCATTTACGAACGTTCTTCCTATCCACGGCCCCGCGTCCCTATGGAGTGAACTACACCTCGTCACTTATGTCCTGTGTCTTCCAATCAGTGCGCGACTAGATATCGCACACGCTCCGCTGAAACTCACCATTCTCTGGACGCGAACGAGGGTCTGCGCGGTCTCTTGTTAGTTTGATACTTCTCGCTCTACAGCAACATCAATAAGGCTTCATTACGGACGAAAGTCCCTACCTTTCATTACATTTGCGGAAGGCTCAGCGAGCGAATATTTAATCGTTTCATCACTGCGGCGTGTTGACATATCTCCAACTCTTTGTTTTCGGCTCACCAGATACGCTCGTTTCATCGCAAAAGATCCCTGATTGATACCTCCCACGATTTCACCTCATCGATACACGCGATGCGCCGGACCTTCATCCCGTGCTTGTCTATTCCCGCGCTTGTTACCCACGGGCTACAACACATCAAGAAGGGTAAGTGAGCCTATTCTCGCTATCTGATTCACCGCATCGACTTGCCAGTTTGACCACCTAGTGGCCCGAACTCCAAGAGATTGACTCACGAGACTGCAGTACTGCGCTCATCTTCTTCACGCTGAGACCAGTAAATCGGACTCATAATTAATCCCCATTCTTCCAATCATCAAGTCATCGTCATATATAGGCAAACAATCAGCAAGCTTCCATCATGAACTTGAACTATATAAGGTACGGTATTGGTGATTCATCAGCCCTCCGTTGCCGGTTTCCCCTCCCAGACAATGACTACCGAGACTTTGGATATCGATGACATTGCCTATGCACAGGACGAGTCCGTTTTAATCCAGCATAGACGTTGTATACCGACCCTATTGTAATTTTCAGGCGCATAACCCGTTACCTGTTCCTCCCTGGACTCGGTAACGTTCTTGTACCTCCGACATGCACTGCTGACTATTGTGGACAGTGATTCTCTTATATGATCACCTGCTGACACTGAGTTCGGAAATTAAACATATATGGGTCCTTGGACATAAGCGAAGCTCTGCCTGGTTTTTATTCATACGCTATATCGCATTCTGCGGAAATATTACCATGGCTGTCTACACGATGGGTGATTTATCTGCCGAGGTATGTCCGTCATTCGATTCCGCAGAACTTTAATGAAATTTTCATTTATAAGATGTGGGTAACTCTCGTTTTGGGCTTCCGGTTTCGTTCATCAGGATTGCCAGCTGCAACGAAATGTTCCTCGCACGCGGATGGATTATTGTTGGGCTGGAGTTTTGCGTTGGTTGTGAGTCCTATTATCCTTCGTCTCAACATTTAGGTCGTATCGTATCGCAGGTACCCTGGCACTCCGTGTGTTCGCTATGTACGGGTTCAATAAACCGGTCATATTTTCACTGGGTAGTGCTGCAATAGTTACCGTGGTACTGGGGGCCGTATGTAGCCGATTGCCTCGTCGCTTCTGCCTGTTTCACACCGAATAGTGGTCGGTCGTGCCGGTTGGGCCAACACCGGTTATTCACACCACCGTGCCTGGATGTCATAGTCCACAACAGAAGACGCAGTAAGCACTCTCCCGTCCGCAAGCTCAATGACTGATAATCTCTGTAGGTACATTCGTAAGGGAGATGTTTCCCCATTCAGGCATGAATGAACTGACTGTGTTCGAGACCTTGCTGCTGCATGGGAAGCAGAGTATGTTCTAACGCTGTGATGTGGTTCGTGTTAGTTGATCTCTACCTAGCCTCGCATGCAACATAGCAGTGCTTTGCCTCACTCTCTATCGCGCCTATAAGCAGGGAAGGTCTGCTATTGCCCTGCCTGGGTCCCTCTGGACAGTCATGACACGAGACGGTGCATCTGTTTCTAATTCGCGATTGATGTGATGCTGAATCTGGTCCTCGAAGGCGCCATGTATTTCGCGTGAGTGACACATAGCTCATATAAATCAGAAATTGTATGGTGCGCAGGATGATATGCCTGGCTAACCTTGCAAATATCCTCATCTTCTACGTACGTGAGATTGTAATCATCTAAAATGATTCATGTTTACAGTCACATTACCAGCTTGGTGACGTTCGTGTCAACCCGATTTATTGGCAGGAATGTACTTACTATCTCCTCAGGCCAACACTTCTGGCGGCTTATCGTGGTGCACTGCTGCGTACTTTGTCATTCTTCTTTCTTAGGATACGATCGCTCAGAAAACCGTAGTATTTCGGTCAGCATGATCTCTCGGCTGATGCTGAATCTGCACGAAGCTGCTGCCCCAGAGGACGAGACTGATACCCACGCCACAAATCTGGGTTCAATTCGCTTTGCACATAGCAGGCCAGAGCCGGAAGGAGCGTCACATTCGGAAAACGATGATAGCGGTGAAATTGATGCATGATGGCTTGTTCATTGCTTCATAACGACGGAAAAAGCAGGGAATTATCTAGCCTTTCAACCGGAGTTTGCGAACCCAGCATTGACAGACAAATGCTCTCCACCTTCACCGAGTGAAAGATCTATGTTGTGTCAATACGCGCAGCTTTATAATTAGAACATAGTTATTTCATTGGGCAGGTCGTCGATGCTCGAAACTTGCTCGAAACCAAGGCTCAGACTGAAACCATATCGGGAATTTCCGTTGTTGCACTGCCACCCAAACCACGTTACTCAACCCCCTGGACTGTGGCGGTTCCCACTGAATCTAGCGGCGTTCAACGCGTTCACCTCAGATCAGCGCGCAGTCGATTTCGTGGGCACCGAGATGCCCTGACTGGCATGAACCCCTGTGGCGGTTTGAGCCTCAGAGAAGTGCCACACAAAAATAATGCTCGCAAAGGGACTACAGATGTAATGCATTCAGAGCTCGGCGTTAGCATCAGCCCGCACGATTGGGATCATTCATTGCGGCGTCCCGCATTCTCTCCAACTCATCCCAGGGAGGCAGCCCCATGGACTCGGGGAGTCCATCCCAGACCTTTTGCAGGGCAGCACCGTGAGCCTGCTTCGCACGTGCAAGACAAGGGCGCAATACGTTGTAGACTCCCAACTATCGGGGATCCATATTCCGAACGAGTTGACAAACGTCTTAGATCCCATCCGCTTGAAAACCAAGGCGAGGGAGGAGCGCTGCTGCTCCTTGCACCCCGCGGGGTCGTGGCACTCTACACTGGGAGCGAGAATGAGGAAGCGAAGGATGGCAGCAGCCTGCTGCGATGTCTGGGCGCGGAGCACGAGGCAGAGTTGCTGCGTCGCTGGGTCAATTGTGCTCCAAGAGTCAGAGGAGACGATAGAATCGAGTTGCAAGGCGCATATTCGCGCATATGCGGAGGGTAAAAGCCAGAGTGCGTCGAGTTCAGACGCGTATTTGATGATGGCAAGTGTTGCGGCTGCCACGGGACGATCCATTTCGAAGTACGACTGCTCTTTCTTCCGCGAGCGCTCGAGAATGGCAGTCCATTCGGTTATCGTTGTCGGAAATGGAATGGCGAGGTGGGAGAGAGCTCGGCGGTAGAGATACTGTATGTCGTATTTGTGGGCGAGTCGCAGTATCGACAAAACTGTTCCAAAGACTGTCCTAACTGGCGGTGGCATGAAGTAGCTGGGCGTTTCAGGGTTGTGTACAGAATAGCTGATGTTTGGGCAGTACCTCGAATCAAAGATAGCCCGAAGGAAAAACTCCACGTCCAACGCAGAATCGTGCAGATGGACCATCGGAAGTCCACCGATGGTAACTTCATTGGCGCTGTCTGAGGCAGCTTCCGAAAATGATAACATGTCGTGGAAGACAGAAGATCGAGCGGCCAGTATAGAACGCGAGACGCAGAAGATAGTATCTTCTGCCCGCACGATCAAGCTTCCGTCAGCGAACCAGAGGTCGGAGACACGCCTGAGCTCGGCAGTGGACTGAATAGAGGCCATGGTCTGGGACATGTACCGCAATTTGACTTGTGCTTCGACCTTGGATGCGGCTGCGGCGACCAGCATGTGACCAAAGGACAAAGATTGCACTGCCACGGACTGGTTCGGGAATTGCCGTTATCGTCGCGTTCAATTCGACAGGGGTGTGACACGTGACTTCTTGGACCAATTCGACAATTCCACAGGTCCGCAAATCGACCGTGACGGACCGAAAAAATCGACAACTTGACCAAAAAATACGCAAGAATTGAGGGTTTTTTTTTGCAGGTTTCGGGCATGGGGGTTTATGCCTGGGAGGAGAGAACTCTGACCGGGCCCCAGAGGGTTTTATCCGAGTCTCCTGCCATGCAAGCGGCCGGCCAGTTCACAGTAAGTGAGCATCTTGTGTGACTGACCCCTGGAATGGTGTGTGCTCTGTCGGCGTCTTGTAGTTATATGTAAGGATAACCACCCGTACATTACTTACTACTCATTTGTCTTCGGTAGACTCGTTGTCCAGACATTTGGACCACGCGAGTATAATAACCCCCCCCCCCCCGTGCCAAATTTCCCCGCTGTGACACCAAACCAATTCGACAACCGCCTTAGTGACGTGTGACACACAACCAAAGTTCCGCGTCGACAAGTACCCCTGTCATTGTTGAATTGAACCAAAAAATACAGTATATCATATCCTAGTGTAGGTTGAGCCATAGGTTGAACCTCAACCTGCCCGACCTCCATAGAGGTGGTAAAAGAAGGACGGATCCAGTTTGCGCCTTGTCTATGCCCCAAAACCTCTAAACACCATCACAATTCAACATAGCGGTATTATGCCATTCACAGATCAACTCGCCGAAAGTTTCGTAGCCTGCACTTGCAGTGCCATGCTCGACCTTTACGTTGCCTACAACGAGCACCTCATGACATTTCTTCTCAATTTTACCACCTTCCAGACCCCATACGGCGCCCTTTGACTTGTTACTTTGCCTATGGGTTGGACCAATTTGGTACCAATCTTTCATGTTACTGATCTAACCAGTACAAGTTGTCTTTCTTTCAAGTTGTGAATCAGATTCATCTGTTTCTTGGTCCCTTAGAAAGAAGGTCCAGTTTTGCTATCACTTCTATCTGAGATGTGCACCCTTGCATGGATTCATCTTTGCTTGAATTAGCCAATTCACTATTGCTCACTAAGCAGGCAGGATTGCCACATTTTAATTGGAATTGCCCAGTGTACATATGCCTCACAACAGAAGTTCACGAACTGCTATTGAGCCGCCCTGTTGAACGTTATAAGTACAGTGTGAGCACATGGCCAAAAGTGTATGTTATACCACGAAATGTCGGCTCCTCTGTAGCCTCTATGGCTTACAGGTTATGACTCTGTCCCTATTGCGTAGACCTGCTCTGGAGGTCTTCATGCTCAATGGATCCTTTTTAGCTCTGTTCAGATCGTTTCAAACAGATCTGAACATAACTGAAATGCATTCAATCTGTGTTCAACCCGACCACGATCAAACCGTTCAATCACTGTTCTCAACAGTGTTCAAATACTATATGAGTCACGATATTTAGGGGATACTGTCCTTGGGGTGTTCAAACAAGCAGTCTTCAAACCCTAATTCCCATCGCAACGGGAATTGTTTGATCAAAGCCGCTATAGTTTCGTCACCACCTACATCTTCATTCCGCGTGATCGAGCTGAGCGACGGATGGCGTGAAGAACCGTTCGGCCGCATGCAAGGGGGTCCAACGATAAGAATAGCCGACATCGGGTAGGGGGGGGAGGCCTGAAAAAAAAGTTGTATGTCATTTGTCGGCGGCTTCCTGTGGGATCCTGCAGTGGACTGGCATATCTAGGAAGATACTAGAGGTCAATTTGAGGGTTACCAACAGGGTCTGGAGCATATGTGCACCTATTGGCACAATACGAGTCCTCAGAGTGGCCAACCAATATCTTCGGCAGATGCCGAACAAATAACATGTGCAAAGTATCATTCAACTCATACTTCCGGTTCTGGCGAGTTCAAAGTTCTCATATGGCGTGGTAGGTAGGTAGGTATATTCCGGCGCGGTCCCGTTAAGAAACAACCGGGGCCCGTACTACATACATCATGTCAAATGTATGCTACGGAATGTAAAGAAAAGACAAAATCCTTGATGAATGGATTTTTTAATGTCATTTTGTAGTTCCTAGGTGCCTTAAGTGATTATCCGACATACATATAAAAACAGGGCTCCTGGGTCTGGGTGCACTCCTGGGACACAGAGCAAGGGAGAAATCACTCATTTGTACTTTTGGAGCATTAATTGGCCCCAGAATTGTTATTTAGATGGTTTGCGGGGTCACTTACATGTCAGGGTGCCGCAGGCAGCAATTTTTTTGGGAAGCGGGCTTTGCCGGACCGAACACGTGATCGCACGGGGTCCGTCAAATTGAAAAGGTCTGAAAAAAAAAATTGTCGGTGATATCATATTTTCGCATTTTTCGACCCCCTTGGACGCACGTGTACTTCAGTGCGTCTCGTTCTCACACTTCCCTCCTCCTCATTCTTTGTCTACAAATCGGATTCGCCCGCCGTTAAAACTCTTGGGTTCGTGATTCGTTCAAACTCCTTTATTCGAGGAACAACAATGATAGACCATACCTTCTCCACCGAGCCGCAAGCGCAGGTCGATGAGATCCTGGGGACGGGAAATTTGTGCCGGAGTACAAGCGCGAGTACTTCGAGGGCTGCGCACATGATTTGCCGTGCATGGGGACAGGGCGGATCCGAAAGTGCGGGCGGGAAGGAGGGCACGTTCAAGGCGTGCGTTGACTGATTTGCGAAGTATTTTTGAACTCGCTTGGTTTCTTTGTATAGGTATGTGGTAATTTTTTTGCTGTCAATGTAAGTAGCTGCGTAGTCATGCCATAAATGAACGTTGAAGTGAAGTTTCTTGGCATACAACAATGCCAGTGGAGGGATTATGGCAGAAACGTCTCACTTCTAAAATGAATGGATTGTATTCATCCGAGGCACTTACATTACAATTTGTAGTGTTCCAGAGCCTCGTGGATGCCAACAATGTAACGTGGATAATTTGGAACAGACCACCGCTCGCGGATTAAGGGACGACGGTGTGTTAAAGATGTGCATGGAGTGGCTTGCGAAATAGGTATGAAGTGTCTGATATTTTTCGAGGCCGACGTGAAGCGCCTCTGTAGTATTGTTGTTTCTCTTGTGTTCCGTGGTTTGGGGTAAGACCATCCGGATTTCTCCTGGGCACAGTACCATATCCATCGTCCAAGACGCCGACAATACGGAGCCTATATCCTCCGTGTCCGAGGCGAACGCAAAAGCCAAAAAAAACGGCCGTGTATCCGGAATAGACATGCGTCGCTCGTTATAACTAGGTGGCGAAAGACGAGTGCGGTCAGTCTGTTCATGCAACTTTTCATCGGCTACTCTTGCATCAATTGAGAGAATACTGGCGCCCGTACTGCATTCATTTACACGACGCGCGCAGAATACCGAATCTAATTGTCCACGTCCGCACCATGGTATAGAATCACAAGAGATATATACGCTGAGGATATCCGCATATCGCACCGCGCTGGCTTCAAAGAACCAACGTGAACGTCTACATCACTATCAGCATTGGCCACAGGAAAAACGGAGAAGAAAGACTCACGACGACTTCCCCGATTCCGAAGGTATTCACGAACGTTTCTGGGTCCCCGGTAAGGGCGAAGAGGGCTGTTGCGAGATTTCTTCAGTACGGTTCATTTCAAATTTCGGGGGGAAAGGGAGGATATGGGATCTGAAGGGGTACGAAGGAAAGGACAGGAAAGGGCGCTCACGTTCTTCTACGACGTACATGATCGACGTCGGAGGTGCGCTGCTGTCGCTGTTGAGCCACTGAGGGGCGAGCGCGCCGGTGACGGGGTCATAGCTCCACTATATGTGCATTCGGATGAGGAATGGGGCAGTAAGCAGGGATCACGGGGAGGGACGCACGATGCTGCTCTCGATGTCCTCGTCGTCCTGGGTGCTGTCAGAGAAGGTGTTCGCGCCGGACACGGGGGGGGCGCCCATTGGAGCTGTAAGACGGGGGAGAGTGAGCGTGAGTGTCAGAGGTGAGGTGAGCAGGAAGGGGAGGGGAGACGTACTGTGCGAGACATAGCCGAGGTAATTGTAACTGAGGAAGTGAGTCCGTGAGTGAGTTGGGTGCACAGGTGCACTGGGAGATGCGTACTTTGAGCTGCCCACGCTGAGATCGTCGGAGTCGGACGAAAACCCGACAACTATTATATGCATCCCAATTAGCCATTCATTCTGATGGACGGAGCGAAATCAAGAAAGCAGGACGCACTTCCACCGAAAAGGTTCTCGCTGATACCGGAGCCGGGATTGAGCACAGTGACGTCGAGCTGGGATGGCGCGTCGAGGGAATAGGACACTGATACGCTCATCGCGTTCGCGGGCAGCGCTGTGTAGTAGCCCGTCTCACCGAAGTCATTCAGCTGCGACGTGAGGTAGCCGAGCGGCCCGGAGGAGTCGGAGACGAGGATCGTGCCGGTGACGCTAGGTGGAGAGCGGGATTAGAGTGAAAAGAAGGGAAGGTAAAGGGAGGTGCGTACGTTACGGGCGGCAGAGGGGAGGTCCCTGTGCGCCGTTGCCTGCGGTTACGCCGGAGGCTGGCAGGACGACTGGGAGGCAGGCCGCGCGCAAAGCGCTCTGCGTTCGTCCAGGCCGCGGCGGAGCGCGGGGCGGCAGCCGAGCCCCGGATGACGGCGCCACTGGTGTCGAAGGAGAGGACGGAGCGCGGGGGGTTGAGGCTGAGGAATTCACGGCGCGCGCGGGGCGTTGTGGGCGAGGGCTTGGCGGCAGCTGAGGTGGAGAAGCTGAGCACGAGGGCGACGCACGCGACGAGGGAGGAGGTCGAGAGGCGCATTAGGCGACTGGGGAAGGCAAATGAACGACGAGTTAAAGGAATGCGGCGCTTCGACAAAAAGTCGAGCGACAGGCGTCTCCCTTTTCTTCAAAAGGGCAATGTTAATGATGAGCCTGGGCTGGAATACAAGCCCCTAGGAGCCACGCGCACAATCGGGACCTTGAATGATGGTGGCAAGCTGGCATACAGCGATATTTCCTCCGCTCTGACATACAGGAGTTGGTCTAGTTCAGTGTTGTCATTGACCGGGTCTGACCGGGTCAGTCAAGTCAATGTCACTGACCCGTCAACAGCCTCCAGCAATGCCCGAGTGTCAGTCGATCAGGTCGAAAGCACCGCCTGTTCCTTTGGTCCGAATGGGCCAATACATGGGAGGGCCGTGGGAACTTATTGATGTGACCCGTCAATGACCCGTCACTGACGGTCGACTGCATTGACAGGTCAATATTTTAATGTCATTGACTTTCATTGACATTTTTTGACTGACCCTGACAACACTGGTCTAGTTAGGGTCTGGACACCCCTTTTTCTCTTTGTCTGGCGAAAATGAGAACAGCGACAGAACAGCATGAGTGGAGGACCAGAAGGGCGGTTGAGCCCGGCAAGCCTTTGACCCGGCATCATCCGACGGTGCCTCATATGTACAAACAATGTATGAACACTACTCTCATCCAATTAACGGCGTAAAACGCGGAACCCTCGCCTAGAGCCTCCGCACAGTCTTACCTCCTTTTTCAGTCTATTCTTGCAGTAGGCTAATTCATTCCGGAAATGTGGTGACATCGATCGCCCCTTGTCCTGGTCTTCTATCCAAATTGCACTCCTGGCACATGAACTGACATCGATCGCCTTGTCCTGGTCTTCTATCCAAATTGCACTCCTGGAACATGAATCCGTAATAAATTGCGTGCCCTTAGTCTGTGCACCTGGTCGTCCCATCGCTCCTTATCCCCACCAACCACCGCGATGCGCTCCAGCATCACCGTCTGTCTCTTAAGCTTATCCTCTCCACCCTCCTCTCCCCCGCGCTCGCCCAGCCCTCGCACCTCGTCCTCCACGAGCGCCGCACGCACATCCCGCCGGCTGGGAGCGCCACGACAAACTCGCGGTCGACGCGGTCCTACCGCTGCGCATCGGCCTCGTGCAGCCCAACATCGCCAACCTTGATGCGCTCCTGCACGACGTGTCGCACCCCGACTCCCCCAATTACGGCGCGCACTGGACGCCGCAGCGCGTTGCGGAAACGTTCGCCCCGAGTGGAAGACAGTGGACGCCGTGCGGATGGCTTGTTAACAGCGGCTTCGCTCGGGAGCGCATCAGAGTATCGGGCTCGCGCATCTGGGTCGGTGAGTGTGGGCGGTTCCACGCGCGTGCATTGCTTATTTTTTACTTTAATCCAGAGGTCAACGCGACTGTCGCGGAAGCGGAGAAGTTGCTCAACACCGAGTACCATGTCTACAAGCACACGTCCGGCAAGAAGCACATATGTGCGTGTCGTGCAAGTTCCCCTGATATCCGTTTTGACACTCTTTTCGCCTCCGTAGCGTGCACCGCGTACCACGTCCCCGCGCACCTCCGGCACCACATCGACCTCATCACGCCCACGCTCCACTTCACCGCCATCATCAGCTCGAATACGCCGTACGTCACGCACCCCGCGCGTAGCGCGACGAACACCACTGCGCCGAGTGTGTTAAGGCCGTTCAGCCTCGCGGTACCGGCTGGCCTCACGGCACAGCAGTACTTGGATCTGAGCAAGTGTGACCAGCATGTTCGTCTGTCGTTATTGCTCTATCTGTTTATTAATTGACAAGTATTGTATTAGATGACGCCAATCTGCCTACGCGCACTGTACGGCTTGAGCTCGTACACGCCCAAGGCGACCGCCCTCAACAGCTTCGGCATCGGTGCGTCCCGCCCTATTTACCTTTCCCCTTAGCGCACAATCCCCATCTCATTGTCTTCTCTAACAGTTGAATACTCCCCAACTCCTTCGTTCCGTCTGACATGGAGTCTTCGCCAACATCTACGCGACGGACCTCGTCAGCAAGCGGCCCAATATCGTGAGCATCGACGGCGGCGCGCTGCAGACACGCAGACGGGCTTCGACTGGAACGGCGAGTCGAATCTGGACCTGCAGTACGGCATGGCGCTCGTCACGGGCGCGCAGCCGGTGACTTTATATCAGACGGGAGACCAGGTCGAGGGTGCGTACTGCATTCCAGCGTATTTGATGAATGACTGATGATGCGGTTATTTGTTATGTGGATAGGTGCGTCGTTCAATGATTTTTTGGACGCGCTGGACGGACGTACTGTACCGCGAACGGCGGGGACGACCCGAATGACGACGCAGTATACCCGACCCGTTCGGCGGGTACCAGGGCCCCAAGGCATGTGGGACCGTGACGTGCGTTCTCCCGCTCTGTCCAAGACGTGGCCGCTCACTTTTTGTGGTCCGCCTGCAGCCCGGCGAAAGTCATCTCGACGTCGTACAGCTACAACGAGGCGGACCTCACGCCGTTCTACACTAATCGCCAGTGCAACGAGTACGCGAGCTCGGGCTCATGGGCGTTACCTTCTTGTACTCGTCGGGCGACAACGGCGTCGCGGGGAACAGCGCGCTGTGTCTGAACGCTGACGGCTCGCAGAGCACGAGTGGGACGAGGTTCAATCCCACGTGGGTCGTGCTCTGCGTTGAATGCGATTCGGGTGCATACTGATATGTCGTGTCGCTAGTTTCCCTGGCAGCTGTCCCTACATCACCTCTGTCGGCGCCACACAAGGTACGGAAGCGGTGTCGTCCGATTAACGAATAAATTCGCTGACCAACGTAACATTTCCAGTCCTGCCCGGCCACACGGTGCTCAACCCCGAGTCCGCGTGCGCGTCAGTCATCTACTCGGGCGGCGGCTTCTCGAACTACTTCGCGATACCGGACTACCAGAAGACACAGGTCACGTCTTACCTCGCAAACCATAAGCCACCATACGTCGCGGGGCAGTACAACTCTCCGGCACTGTTCGCGCGTTCCCGGATTTGAGCGCGAACGGCGCGAATTATGTCGTTGCGCTGAGCACATGGAGTCATTGATTGAGTGGGTTTGTGGTGCTGAACGAGGATTGTAGGTGCAGGGCCAGTTTTACCTTGTGTTTGGGACGTCGGCGTCGGCGCCTGTCGTTGGCGCGATCCTGACGCTCGTCAATGACGCGCGGCTGAACGCGGGGAAGAGCCCGATTGGGTTTATTAACCCCACCGTGCGTGCATTACTCTTCACTGGGTTTTCGAGTCCTCACTATATACAGATATATTCATCTGCTTTTGCGAGCGCTTTCAACGACGTCACGAACGGCAATAATCCGGGCTGCGGCACGCAAGGTACGTTTATTCTGTGCCGGTTGGTGGTCCGTAGTTAACTGTTACATGAAGGCTTCTCGGCTGTCAAGGGATGGATCCCGTTACGGGCCTGGGGACGCCGAATTTCCCGAAGTTGATGAAGCTGTGGCTCGCACTTCCTTGAGTTCGCGATGCTCTCACGTTCTTTTTGCATTGGGGACTCGTGAGATTTTTGTGGGATGTAATATTGAATTAAGAGTCTACACGAGTGAATGGCGCAATCTGTCCTGCATTTCGGGTGTCCACGGACTCATCCAGAGCAGGGTTTGTTGGAGGAAACAAGAGACACACGAGTTTGAATGAGGCATCCCTGTTGCCTAATTTACCCTGCCCACTTGGCGCTGTATCGAAACCCATCACGATACGTCTTTAGCTCCTCAGTCTCCTCCTGTACCAATCGTATCGGGTCCTCCACTTGCGGTTCATAGATGAGTGCCTTCTTTCCACCATGTCACCGAGTGGCGGTGGACATCCTCCTATATCCCTGATCATCACAAGAAGGCCGTACTACACGTTAACTGCCATGGATGATGCCAACTGTGTCAGTTCGTTCAGTTCAGGTTCAAATCGATTTTTGAACCGGACCGTGACTTGCCAGCACTATAGTGGAACCGTCCTTGCCGTTTTGTTTTCTGTGAACTTACTCCAGATTGCATTTGACTAGTGCCGGTGGCCCGGATGGTGCGGCCGCATTTTGCTGCGAGGTGCGACGTTCGGGACGGGCCGGAGGGCGGCAGGATGAGTGCACGCAGGGGCAGGAGCGGGAGCGGAGAGATCTCACGTTGACCGCACATTTCTGTGTTCGCTTCGGCTGGACAGCGGTGGTTTCCACCGCGGCGCCCCTCCGACATGAACCCAAGGCTTATACTTACGTAGGATTTATTCACCTCACTACTAGCCGACCTGATCGCCGAACAGCGGGTAACGACGCAGTTTCAATAAATCATAACTTCCCGGACTTCCTGGACGGGGATTGTCACGTCATCCACGACTGCAAACTCCTCGAACAGCGAAAATATTCATATCAAGGAGTACTGTACCGTTCCGGTTGACTTCCTCAGACAAACGCTGAATGTCCATTCCCACTCCTCGCTTGTACCGCTGTTCACTGAAACTGGAATTATGCCGCCCCAGATCCGTCGCTTCATTGTTCAACTGGTATATCTGCAATATCTCCCGTTGCTTGAAATGCCTCAATTTGACCGAACCGGCCTAAATCGTTCTATTGAACTTGCCGCAGCTCGGGGAATTATGGGCCGGAGATGTACTCATTGCAGCAACCAAGTTGCCATTCACATGCCCGTCTTGAGCTTCAAGACCACGACTGAACGTCGTGGAACAGACAGGCACTAGAATGACTGAATCATGAAGTCGACACATCAGTTAAACTCTACTTGCTGCATGGCCGTCTTGAACCTGTAAAGGACAAACCAGCCGCACAAAAGCTGCATTTAAGGCACTGTTTATTTATGGTAAAGACATCATCAACTCGCCTTAGAAAAGCTGCGGTACTCAGATCACGCGCTACAGCCAGTACCACACCACGAACGCCTCTGCCGCTTCTGTATAGCTAATGTGGAAAACCCGGAACATGCATTGCTTGAGTGCCCGGCCAGTCCTGAAGTTCTAACTCTATGCAGTCCTTTCCTGGAAAACTCCCTTGAGCTACTGAAAGCCGTAATTTACGACCGTTCAAAATGGCACTGGTTGGTTAATTTGTGCACGAGGTCCTCAAAGTGTTAGATTGCCGTGTATCGCTCAAGTAGACGTTGAAACTGACAGGCTTAATCCAGGAGTTTGTATGCTTTTTTCTGTTGACTAGATTCTACCGTGGGGCATGGGGAAACCTGTGGGGTCTGCGAGCTAGGGCTAGCTTGGCAGGAAGGAGTCCAGGGGCGATGGTGTAATTACGCTTGCTTTGTACACCGGGAAAATCCCTGGGCCCGGTGTTCGTTATTCGGACCGGCCGTGTAATGATACCTACCTACCTACCTACCTGGCGTTGTTCCGCCGAATTTTGGAGGATACACCATCTTGCGGGCACGCCTAACACACAGCATATTGCGTAAACTATAGTGCACAGCTTTCAAAAACTCATATAAATTTGCATCGACTTGGTCCCCCGACAGACACCACCCATGGATTTCTTGAGAGGATACCACCACGAGCATAGTGAGCATCACCACGACTATAACACCACATCCGTCCCGGCGTCGGGCTTCAGGATCAAGTTGACCACAGATGTGGGCCCTCTCCTCCATAATTGAGATGTGAACGCTGACGCTACTGCTCTCCCGTAGTTCCTATACCGAGGCACGAGCTCGAGCGTGCAGGGCATGCGCCGTTTGCCGACCTCAACCACTCTCCCATTTATGTGGGCTCCGCGATATTAGGGTGTTTCATAATTAGAATTTTGACCCCAACTTGTGCCGCAACTCGGACCTCAACTTGAGGTCAAGTTGGGGCACCAAATAGTTCGGGAAACAAAGTTGGATGTCAAATCGTGCCTATACCCACGATCTGACATCCAACTTCGACCCCAACTTG
This sequence comes from Mycena sp. CBHHK59/15, assembly GCA_029204085.1. Lineage (NCBI taxonomy): Eukaryota > Fungi > Basidiomycota > Agaricomycetes > Agaricales > Mycenaceae > Mycena > Mycena sp. CBHHK59/15. Next base: position 230,277 of record JARGXW010000043.1, on the reverse strand, counting down.
ATGCCCAACTTCGTGCCCCAACTTCGGCTAACCTCGGTCACTCGGTCACTCGGGCCTTTGCCGCCGCCGAAATCATTATGTAACCACTCTGATCTTCTTGTGTCAGCCGTCGGTCTCCGCCTCGACTCCCGTGAGATCCCAAACTACCTCTAAAATAATTGTAGTGCAGTTCAGGCAAATAACCATATGATTCAAGTTCACCAAAAACCATTTACAAGGCTAGGCACATGAAGTACAACTTAATCTTTCGCAGGTAGGTTCTCCAGGAGTAACCATAGCCTCCCACAACTAGCTCCCCACACTCATTTATTTCCCTATCTAAAGCGGATGTGCGTCATCCAGAACCCTCCTGTGGGATTGAGACCACGTGACCGCCGCACCTTCTTGGCTCGACTTATTAGTTACTTCCCGCAGGAATTCACTTGCTGTGCCCCTCACTCGCACTCATCAACGCCGTGCCGACACTATGCAGCATGATGCGCACCGAGCAGCACGAAGCGCTCGCATTTGGTAAGTTCCCTTCTTCCTTTGGAGTGATATTCCTGTTAACCGGCCTGCAGAATAATCCATAATTTCAGGAGTGCGCTGATGGCTGTAGATACTGTCGATACAGGTAGCGCATAGTTGGTAATAAAATTCCAAATACAATTGTATGTTAAAAAATTACTTGAGACCAGGCATGTCATCGTAGTCGTAATCGTGAGGCCCGGGCAACTGCTCCCCAATGGAAACCATTCCTTCGGAGAGCAGCATTGCACGATCCTGTTCGTCTAAATCAAGCTTGTCCACCGGCACACTGTAGTCCCCGAGTAAAAACTCCTGAGGAATATTATGGGGCGCCTTCTGCCGTCTGTGGAGATCTTTCACAAGAGCACAGTTCCTGCGCTTGATCATCTCGTCCAGAAAGAAATTATATCGCTCCACCGGCATTTCCTGCACCATTGATTGGAACCCCCCAAACCAGGTGTTAGTCTGCTCGGCGGTGGAGGAGTTAAACCGCCACTTGCCATCCTCGGTATGGAGGTCGGCCCAAAGGTACAGATTACAGTTCGCACCACAGTCCAAGTCTGTCTCCTTGTGCTTGCACTTGAAATGAAAGATGTCGACCGGCAACGCAACATGGTCGAAGTAGGTGCGCTTGTACTCATCAGGTTCGTTACAGAGCATTTTGACAATACTGCAGTTGTTGTCGTGCCAAAGGACGGTTGGGAGAGACGCCTTGGTCGGCCAGAGTTTCATCCAAAATTCCTGAAATATTGTTAGAGGTATTCCACGTGCGTGAAGAGAATTAAGGCACTCACGCGAACACCGTTGGGTGCCTCGGAACCAAAAATGTTGCACGTCCCGCCACAGTCCCACAGGAATATACACACAGCTCTTCGTTGTGGGTCCGCTTGTGTCCAAAGCGAGCACGCACAGTCCTGTTGCCCTGCGCAGGCTTCCCATCACACTCATCGTCCTGAGCATCAAGTTCAATCTCTTCCTCCTCGTCATCGAGGTTTGGGCCAGCGACATTAACCTCCCATGGCTCCTCGACGTCGGAGTGTGCAGGGAGGAGGTCGGCGCCTGTTGCGTCGGTCTCAAAGTTGGATGGAGGCAGTCGAGACGTGGATGAGATGGCAACATCAGGCAGAAAATCGGGTGGGGGACCGCCCCGGTAGGTGCGCTGGAGGCGATTTTTGAGCTGAAACATTGCTTTGCCCTTCTGATATTGATAGAGCTCGATGTTACAATGTTCAGGATCACCACAGGTGCGAAATCCGGGCTTGACATCGGCAATGCAAGTTGTAATGCAGCATTACCAATTAAGTCCCAGATGTTTACGACAAAACCGGTCCTTCACGGAACGCAAACACGAGAAAGCAGGGCAGAGCACGGGCACTGAAGAAAATTCAAGTGTCACAAGCAGACGGCCCCGGCGATCAAACCAGGATCAAAAGGAAAATGACACCGCAAGTGACTGCGCGGTGACGGGCGCAGTGACTGATGCACCCCAGACAGCTGATTGTCCGCCGTGTCAAGTTGTCGATTTCTTCGGTCCGTCACGGTCGATTTGCGGACCTGTGGAATTCCGAATTGTCGAATTGGTCCAAGAAGTCACGTGTCACACCCCTGTCGAATTGAACGCGACGATAACGGCAATTCCCGAACCAGTCCGTGGCAGTGCAATCTTTGTCCTTTGGTCACATGCTGGTCGCCGCAGCCGCATCCAAGGTCGAAGCACAAGTCAAATTGCGGTACATGTCCCAGACCATGGCCTCTATTCAGTCCACTGCCGAGCTCAGGCGTGTCTCCGACCTCTGGTTCGCTGACGGAAGCTTGATCGTGCAGGCAGAAGATACTATCTTCTGCGTCTCGCGTTCTATACTGGCCGCTCGATCTTCTGTCTTCCACGACATGTTATCATTTTCGGAAGCTGCCTCAGACAGCGCCAATGAAGTTACCATCGGTGGACTTCCGATGGTCCATCTGCACGATTCTGCGTTGGACGTGGAGTTTTTCCTTCGGGCTATCTTTGATTCGAGGTACTGCCCAAACATCAGCTATTCTGTACACAACCCTGAAACGCCCAGCTACTTCATGCCACCGCCAGTTAGGACAGTCTTTGGAACAGTTTTGTCGATACTGCGACTCGCCCACAAATACGACGTACAGTATCTCTACCGCCGAGCTCTCTCCCACCTCGCCATTCCATTTCCGACAACGATAACCGAATGGACTGCCATTCTCAAGCGCTCGCGGAAGAAAGAGCAGTCGTACTTCGAAATGGATCGTCCCGTGGCAGCCGCAACACTTGCCATCATCAAATACGCGTCTGAACTCGACGCACTCTGGCTTTTACCCTCCGCATATGCGCGAATATGCGCCTTGGAACTCGATTCTATCGTCTCCTCTGACTCTTGGAGCACAATTGACCCAGCGACGCAGCAACTCTGCCTCGTGCTCCACGCCCAGACATCGCAGCAGGCTGCTGCCAACCTTCGCTTCCTCACTCTCGCTCCCAGTGTAGAGTGCCACGACCCCGCGGGGTGCAAGAAGCAGCAGCGCTCCGCCCTCGCCTGGGTTTTCAAGCAACTGGGAATTGTCAACTCGTTCGGAATATGGATCCCCTATAGTTGGGAGTCTACAACGTATTGCGCACCTTGTCTTGCACGTGCGAAGCAGGCTCATGGTGCTGCCCTGCAAAAGGTCTGGGATGGACTCCCCGAGTCCATGGGGCTGCCTCCCTGGGATGAGTTGGAGAGAATGCGGGACGCCGCAATGAATGATCCCAATCGTGCGGGCTGATGCTAACGCCGAGCTCTGAAAGCATTACATCTAGTCCCTTTGCAAGCATTATTTTTGTGTGGCACTTGTCTTATCATCTGAGGCTCAAACCGCCACAGGGGTTCATGCCAGTCAGGGCATCTCGGTGCCCACGAAATCGACTCGCGCTGACCTGAGGTGAACGCGTTGAACGCCGCTAGATTCAGTGGGAACCGCCACAGTCCAGGGTGGTTGAGTAACTTTTCCATCCGCCTCCCCTCTCCTCGCGGAAGAAGTCGCTTGCATCAACACCTCCACACATCTGGAAACGCATTCTGACCGGACAGACATGCCATGTCTCTGGGAGACGCCAGAGACGCACAGACCGCAGGAGACGCAATCAATTCTGGTATCAACGTCGCTTAACCTCGCTTACCGGGAGATGATTGCGGTCCTGATGCTTACTGATGATTTCCTGACGGTGCCTGTCTGTGTCGACATAACAAGTTACCCAGAATAGATTTTGGAATCGCAAAATTGACAAGTCCGCTCGAGCTCGAGTTGGGGTGGTAATAAAAGTTAAGTACAGCCGCGTTGGTCAAGTTTTACCATACAAAAGGTGTGAGGGTCTAAGTAAGGATTGAAATAGAAAGAAGGACACAGCTCAGTGACCGCCTCCGTCGTCCAGCGACGGTCTGTCAGCCCAGTGCCACTGCGAGGACTAAGAAAACAATTACGGGCGATGCGGTCGATATCAATTAGTTCGGCGTAGGGGCGCTGCTGCCAAGTTGAGCGGCGCAGCATAAATAAATTGCTGCCTGCCTCCGGCCGCGAAAATGGTGTGAACCATTCGACATACGCCAGAGGTTTTGCTGTGTTGAAGGGGGCGGGATAATAGACGGGGAAGTTGAAAAGAACTCGAACCTGGGCGACTCGAAGGCCCTCAAGTGCGGTGCCATCGGTCGTAGAATTACGTTCGCCGGTACGGACAAGTGCAAAGTCTTGATACGCGGGCTCGCCAGGCTTGCGGGTGCTCGGGACGGCGACGATAGGCGGCGACGCACGGACAACGTTCCGCAGTTTGGCATCGCTAACTTGTCTAATGGAGGGTAAGGTGATGGTGATGCCCTTGAAGAGATCGAAGCGGTCGAATGGTTGGGGCATGAAATGGACGGGGGCGCTTTGCTTTCGGAGGTAGGTCGCTACGGCGGGGAGAAATTGGACAGCATTGATACAGGCTGGACCTGCAGCCATGATCGAGGAGATGGTAATATTTCGCAGCTCGGTCGGGTGAGCTTTGGCGATTTTGTAGGTGACAGCGGCGGGGAGGGCAGCGGGCGTAGCGGTGGCGGGAAGAGCGGCGGGGGTGAGTGGCTTGGGAGGCGGGACGACTCGGGTGATCTCCGCAGTCTCGACAGGCGTAGCAGGGACAGCGGGGGGAGGTATCGTCGAATGGGGCTTCAGCCTGAGGTCGTGCTTGCACCAATCGAGATACGCCGTGAACCTGTCTACGGCTTCCTGCCTCTGCAGCCACAACGTCATCTGCGGAATGTAGTCCTTCTTGTTGCTTGCTTGATAGCCCGCCTTGGCGTAATCAATGTGCAAGCGCTCCGGTGCCTCGGTATTGAATCCATCGGCGCTGCCGAAAAGTCGAATCATAGGTGTGTAATGCTGCATTGAATGGATTTTCGGAATGTTGAAATGACCTTGGCTTCGCGCTTCAAGGTCCAGAAAAATTTGCTTGTTCTCGTGAAAGGTGTCGAGCGCAGCGTCGAGAGCGGCGAGGGATGTGGTGGTATGTGATTCGAGGGAGGCGAGGTAGATGAAGTCGACGACGGCGGTGGCGGTTTCGATAACGGCAGGGTCCGCGTGGCCGGCCATGAGGCCACCAAACACCTTCTCCATCTCTTTATACTCGCCACCGGTCCATTGCGACACCATTGATATCCCGTTCTTGAAGTGACGCACGTCAACGTGTGCCGGCATGGACTTGAATCTGGCATCCATTTCCTTCTCCCCGATGACTGACGTGCACCAGGAAACTAGATGGTCCTTGAACACGCCTTTATGGAGCTGGTGCAAGATGTCCGGCGTGAACGCCTCGAAGATGTCGGTGTGGGGAAGCCCGGCCCAGAATGGAGGAACTGGACGCAACCCGAGATTGGCGCCGAACTCCTCCTTGAAAGCTGCGTTCTTGTGTTCTGCATCGTAGCGGTTGATGTAGTCCAGAGTCTCGTCGACGTCACGCTTTGGGTGTGGTGTATGGTCGCCACGCTCCTTCGGCAGAACCTTGCAGATCGGGCAGCGGTTTTCCATGCAGCAAGCCACCAGGCATTGCTCGGGATAGTCCGCGACGTACGCGGCCAGAATCGGGTGAACGTGGCGAAGCAAGCCATCCGCGCACGTCATCTTGACGCCGTTCGTGCCAGCCTCGGCGAGGGACTGCATGATTAGACCCATGCAGTAGTGGAAAAGGCGATATTTCGCCACCGAGCGCGTCGCATCACTGAAACAGTCCATTTTCGGGGTGGGGAGGTAGCCGAGGAGAATCGTAGCATGGGACGAGGCCTTGCGCCGAGTATCTTTCGCGATGTTACCGATGGTGAGATATACTGGCCACGCTGTCATGTCCCTCTCTGCTGACTGAGGCGGGTTTTGTCGGAGGACAGAATTATTGGCGCGCACGTCGAGCCGTCGGGAAGTCGTGTCTGATCACTGGTTAGTCTTCGACATCAGGATCACATTTGATATCTCACCTGCATCTTCCACCACCAGCTCGCAGACGACATCTCGCTGATAAGCTCCTCCTTCCCGTCTGCATCGACGAACAGCCGTGTCGGCGCATAATCCATTACAGCTTTGAAAGCAGGATTTCCTATCAACTCCTTTACGTACTCGACCGGATCGCGGAACCAAAGCTCCGCGGTCTCAGTACGCTTCACACCGTCGTCGTCCAAAATGTCGCCCGTAAGTGGGATATGCTTGACGCTCCAAGGCGCGCCAATAGGCAGACTATCAATTGTTTCTAGGAAGGTCTTCTTCTTGTCGAAGGAAGGCTGGACGCGATCCGTTATCTGAAAACTTGGTAAGCTCTAACCTCTAGACTCGGAGCGTAACTCACAATCGGTAATTTCAAGAACGCTTCGGTCTGATTGTGGCCGACGTTATTTATCAACCACTTCGCCAGCTCCCATTCCTCCTCGTCCGCAAATGGTCCCAGAACCTCACAACCTGTCAGAACCTGGTCGTCCCGAATGCGCTCAAACACGGTCTTGGAGGGTCCGTAACTCTGTCCAGGCTTCCTCGCTTCATCGAAGCGGTCTTCAAACGGCTCATCGTGCTCTTCAATTCCAGGTACAGCCGGAAGTACCGCCGGCGGCTCGGGATCCTGCGCATCAATATCGAGCACTTCGTAATTCGAGGGCGCAAGCACTGTTCCTGGTGTATCAACATCCATAAAATCATCGGGAATTGAGGCGTCGCCAGCGCCCAGATCGGGGCCAGCGGGTGGAGAAGGTGAGCGGGAACGTCGGTGACGGCGACGGCGGATTAAAAGCGTCTGAATAAACTCGTCGCGTTTTTTTTTACAGGCCGGCGCGTGTGCTTGGTGTCGAATGCACAGGGTTTCATCGGTGAATGCGACTTTGCAGTACGGGCATTGGACAGCGGTCATCGTGTGTGGATAAAACACGAATCTCTGCGGTTACTAAAAAATACGGCGCAGCGCCACTCCGCTTTGATGGTATCCATTAATATGGGAAGCGCAAGCACCATCTTTTTAGCACCATCCTTTTTTCATTCCGCCCCATTCATTCCATTTCCTCCCCCTTCAAATTTACTCGCTCCTCTCTCGTTCCTTCCCCCAACACCGTCCTGCAAGCTCCAGCATGTCAACAGAAGACTTTGCCTTGAATAATCAGGATTCAGCCAGTACCACGGCGGGCCGTGGACTTCGAAACCGCGCCCCAACGGCGGCTATCGAGCAATACAGTAAGTTTCATCTACCTCCAGAGCGAGCATAACCTGAATGTGTCTTCTACTAGACGCGGGGGAAGCCAAAAAAGCGGAGAGCCGTGCTCGCCGCAAGCCCCGTGTTCCCCAGACTGCCGCTAGTGCGGGCTTCACATCCGTAGGCGCAGGCCATGCCGGTCATCCCTCCGCTTCCATGTCTCCCTCATCCCCTGCTTCCGTCTTTGCCCCCGAGGCTGGTCCTCAATTATTTTCTTCTATGCAGCCACCTGCTTATGCGCTCACTCCCAACCAATCTCATTATACATACCCACGACACGACCAATACAATCCTCAATATGGCAACCCGAATCCTTTTCACCCCAACACCGCTCACCCGACGCAGATTCCCCAATGGGATCATACGTTGGACAGTCAGCTCCTGTCATTTCCAAATGGCAAGTCCACTCGCCATCCCTACATTTACATAATAACTGACTTGTGTTCGTCATCGTTGCAGTTCCCACATTCAGTGAACCGGCTCCACGATTCAACGATCAAATCCCTCAATTCAATCCTGAGGAGGAAGATGAGCAGTTCGGTGGAGACTTGGATTTCCCGGACCCCAGCAGCCTTCTCGATGCACCGGCTCCGGCTCTGCAACCACCGACTGTGCAGCCCACAGTAAGTCTCTATCTCCGTATTTTACAGTCGCAATCTCATCGATGCTGGAAGGCTATAGCGTCGGCGCAGACGGCTCCAACCCAGCTCAACAACACCCCTCCGAATCTCCGCGTTTTCCCCCAAGACACAGCGAACGTACGTCTCTTATTTTCCGTGAGACTAAACATCGCTAAACCCGAATCAGATGTCGTCCACCTCCGTCACCGTGCCGCCACGCCGCCCTCTCGTACGTCGCGTGCGCCCTGCCGCCGCCGCTTCATCGGACCCTCCGAGCTCCGAATCGCCGCGCCCCTCGCCCCTTCCGCTCATCCGCAGAACGAATATTTTCGGTCCGGGGCACCACGATGATCGCCAGCGCCCCCGCCAATCTGCGCTGCCCCTCGTCGAAACAACAAATAGGGTGTTTCATAATTAGAATTTTGACCCCAACTTGTGCCGCAACTCGGACCCCAACTTGAGGTCAAGTTGGGGCACCAAATAGTTCGGGAAACGAAGTTGGATGTCAAATCGTGCCTATACCCACGATCTGACATCCAACTTCGACCCCAACTTGATGCCCCAACTTCGTGCCCCAACTTCGGCTAATCTCGGTCACTCGGGCCTTTGCCACCGCAATCATTATGTAACCACTCTGATCTTTCCATTGTCGGCCGTCGGTCTCCCGCCTTGACTCCCGCCACATCTCAAACTACCTCTAAAATAATTGTAGTGCAGTTCAGGCAAATAACCATATGATTCAAGTCCACCAAAAACCATTTACAAGGCTAGGTACATAAAATACAACTACATTTCAGAGCACCACCATTCCAATGCCCGACTCCAGCTCCTGACAAACCTGCTTAACTGCTTGTGAGAAGAAATCTCAAGTTGTGGTTTTGAAGTTGAGGCTCAGTTGAGGCTGGTTTCTGGTAAAATGGGAGTGCGGGTGTTTCACAATTGAGTCCCCAACTTGAGCCCCAACTTTGGCCAAGTTGGGGTCAAGTTGGGGCTCAAGTTGGGGCTCAGGTTGGGGTCAAAATTTTAATTATGAAACACCCTAATGTTGTGCCGCGGCAGGTACGTGTCACGTAGCTCATGTGTTTGTTACTCAATTATCCGGCTCCAGCGTCCATCGGGTGACGAGGAACTCCCTCCCAGGAAGAAGGCCCGGAAAGAACGCGCTGCTCGTAGCATCAAGACCGTCGATCCCCTCCGCGTCCCTATTATTGAAGCCGGTTATGCCCACGTCCGATTGCTGGTCCAGACCAGCGAAGCCAAGGTCTGGCTCAATCAGCGAGCAGATCTCGCCGAATTCTCTCAAGACGCCTTCGAGTACGGTGTGGGCAAGCTCGGGCTCTGCATCGACGACTATGATCCCGTCACAACTAGCGAGCAAGACCTGGTGTGTCGTCATATATTCCTGCTTCCTCACCTCATGGTGTCATAGTTTCGTGAACGCATCTACCGGACACGCAAGGATTACAAGAATGTCGGCCGCAACGTGGTCAGAAGCATCGACGGCTACGACCTCCGTGCATGCGCAGGCAACGCGACACAAGCGCAGCAGGACGCCGTCGCCGCTCACAACCGTGCGCAGGTGGCGATACTAACGGAGAAGTCGGCATTCACGTTCACCGTGCGTCTTCACTCCAAGTGTTGTCTCATCCTATACTAATCATCCCGTGTCTAGGACCCAAACGACCGTACCGCGAAGGGTACCATGTACCAGCACCCCAGCATCCTGGAGACCATCAAGCAAGCCGCCTTCGCCAACATCCTCTCCGACGGGATGCAGTATCCCCATCTCTTCGACGACACCCTACCCGCCCCGCACACGGTGGAAGATGATACACAGCCCCTCCACAAGCCGACAATGTCGTTGGTGGTTATCACGCTCGCTCTCGAAGCGGTGCGTTGGGATGTTCTTTGTAGATTATCAGCATTGACGCCTCTATCTAGATTCGCGCGGCGATAATGGAGTTTTCCAGCGGCCATTTCGTTCCCGAGGAATTTGGTTGCGCGACATTCAAGCCTTTCTTCGACAAGGACCTCAACACTCTCCGAGCCTGGCGCACGTACACCTCCAATGCGACGACGATTCAGGGTGACGGACCCCTGCGGACTTTACCGCCGTCCTTCCTGGCGCGCACCTTCCAGGAAATGCTCTATTCGCAGGTGCGGTACGTCAACCTTCATTTCTGCTTGTCCTTGGTCCTCATTGGCAACCTATAGCTACGCAGTCCTCAAGGACATCGTCGCCCCCGTTGTCTCGGCTGATGTGATGGACGAGTCGGACTTCGCTTTGAACCAGTAGGTGTGCGCAAGCGCCTGCTGCGAGCAAGAGGGTCTATTTTCATGCTGTATCCTACAATGTTCCAGTAGTAGTACGCCTGCCAATCGTTTTTTTTGCCCCGCTCTACTGCTGTCCGCATTAAGCATTGAGATCTGCTGCAGATCTGCTGCTATTGACACCGCGTCCAAGTTAGGACGTTGTCCCGGGACATTTGATGTCGTTGCATGGTACGTGATGCTGATGGTCTTTGGTGTCTAAGGTGCGTCTACGGCGGTCTCGCAGAGACAGGGGGCAGTCTGTCGACCTATTGTGTCTCTAACGTCTCCCGGAGAGCCTCAGAGACATCTGTTATTTTCCAGATGCAGAGCCTCACATTTTATACCTTCCGAAGTGTTCCGCACAATCCGAGTGTGGTCTGGCAACAAAGTAGCTGTTCAAAAACACGGATGTGACCGAGATGCGACGGGAACATTATGAGGGAATTTGTAGAGTTTGCTGAAACTGAATTTGGTTAGATACTGCCCACTTCGATCTTCCCCACTGCTTACTGGCAACTGCGCCGAGGGTGAAATTTCGCTGGTGAAAGCCAGGGCTGAAAGCCTAGCTTTGGCTTCACAGATCTCAAGCCAAAGCCAAAGCCCTGGTGAAGCCATGGATCTGGCTTGGCTTGGCTTTGTGAAGCCAGGGCTTTGGCTTCGGGGCTTTCTGGCTTGAAGCCAAGCCAAGCACATCACTACATTCACCAAGCGAAGGTAGTGGCGAAAATGCAGAGTGATCGTCTTCAAGTTGCCATTGTCGTCGGGCTCGAGACAGTTCTTCAGCAATTGGGTTTTAACCAGAGCTCCGATTTCACTCTGCAGAGCACCATTGCAGGCCTCTTCCACCGTTTCATGATTCCCTCGGCCGTCAGAAGAGCCGGAGTGTCCATTGCAACTGGCACTGGAAGCGACGCCAGAACATACCACAGATCAGAGGCCCAGCAGGAGTGGCCGAGGCCCGCATTGCGCATGGACTCGCGAAAAGCCGCTCTAGGGAGTTCCTCTACACCCATTGGTATTCCGGCAAACCCTTTAGCGTATCGGAGGGCTAGTAGTGCGCGACGATACCGGATAGGCATGATGCCAGTTTCAGTGAAAAGCACGGCAAGCATTGACCGCCGGTTGAGGCCAGTAAACGACGCAGAAAATGATTTTGCGGCGTCTCGAGGGATATGGCCTGGGTTCGGTCAACATCGAGCACCACCTCACAGCCGGACGTCAGATGTGGATTCACGTGAGCCTTGTACAGAAGGAGACCCTCGCGATGAGGCAGCACACCGACGAATGACTCGACGGAGAAGGTAGCGTACGATGACGTGCCGACCGACCGTCCAAACGCGAGCTGAACCCAATACGAGGTAAGATGCACAAGGGAGGAGGGAAGGGACAGGATGCGAGGTGGTCCAACTTCGCTCCGTACTTGGGCCGAACGAGCGAGCGAGAGCGGGGACGAGAGCGAAACTACCACGGCAGCGACGAGGGCCGGGAGCGAGAGCGACGACGAGGAACGAATTCGGGGGCAAGAAGATCGTGTTGGAAGAGGAACTACAAGACAGAATATAAATTAAGTAAGAATAGGGGGTCTAATGGAAGGCACCGTATGTAAGACTAAGAACAATAGAAAAGGAAGTACAAAGAGTACGAGGCTAAATGAAATGTACGACGGCGTCGGAGACGGAGGCAACAATAGGAGGATGCGCGGGGTGCGATCGATGGATCTGCAGACGCGCGAGATGGTGGAGGCTTGGTTCACGACCTCGGTGATCGGAGTTGGCGTTTACGGGCGCGGCGCGGCGCGAAGTGCGTCAACGACACGCTTCGAGCTTTGGACGCCTTCATAGAGTAGTGCTTGGAGAAGATTTGACGTGTCGAGGAAGTAAACCAACTCTAGAGGGGCCGCGCAGGCTGAATTTCAACCTAAACTTCAAACCTGTATTAGGATAAATGGCATGCTCTTTTAGGTTGATTTTCACCGACCTTAGGCTGAAAAGTAGACAACAGTAGGTTACTACGTTTAGGTTGATTGGTATTCTATTTACCGTCTGTTTCAACCTATGTTCCTATGAGCCATTCCGGTGAATACCATCCTAAGGTAGGATACTCTCAGCAACCTATTGCTATCCTACAGAGAGTTGATTCTAACGAGTGCTCATAGGTTACTTATCAGCTTTTGTCTGGATGGATTTCCGCGTCAGATAGGTTGTATTTTCTTGCTAAATATGGATCGAAATTCGGCTATGAGGGGCCTCATACATGCATATTACCGCAGAAAAGCGAACACATAGATAATGCAAAGGGAGGATAAGTGCACTAAGGAAGAGCAGCCGCGAGGAATGAGCCTTGAGGCAGCCTTATGTGTCGGCGTCAGTGAGTTGATCCGATCCATACATAAGCGATGGACCCACCTTAACCAGTAATGCTGTAATCGTCGTCGTCCCCACCACCTCCGGCGCTCGCCATCTCTGCATCGTCCACGCCTCATCCTCGTCGTCATCCGCCACCGCTCTGGCCTTCCCTTTGGACTTCTTGCTGTTAGACTTCTTGCCGGATCGAGAGGCTGCCTGCTTGGATGCAACCTTCTTTGTAGCTTTCTTGGCGGCAGTCTTGACCTTGGTTAGCTTGTTCTTCCTGCCCCGAGGTGCAGACGGGTCCCTCTGAGCAGCGTTACCCTTCAAGTATGCGTACTTCTTGGGCACCTTGAGCCAATTCTGTTGGTACGCTCGGTTACGCTTGTTCTTGATGAATTGTTTGACGATCTCCTCGGTTGCCCAGTCGTTGTGAAAATGGGCCAGGTACGGATGCCTATCGCGCGCCTGGATGTGACGAGTCATTGACATGTCCCGATTCAGCACGATCACTTACCACCACAAAAAGCTGGGCTTTAACTGACGCGGGCATCTTTGCCCATGGATCCTCGTAATTGACACCTGCCCTGATTGCGAGGTCACGGAGGTTGCGCTTGATGCAAGCGGTAAGATTGGGTCAACAGACAATCGTAACGCTAACCTGGATGGCCTTGTAGGCATGCTCGTCGGTCGCATTAGAACCAAGGCCCATTGCATCCTGGATGCTGAATTCTTTCCCAGCAGAACCGGCAGGCCTCGCGATCATCCCAACGGGTACCGGCTTGTCACCGGCGACAGGATTGGCAAGGGCCTGGGCAAGGCACTTCTTGAGCTGTGCGTTCTCGGCCCTCTCCTTCTCCAATGCTTCTGGAATGCAGAAGTTATGTATAGATGTCATGAGGTACCTCTAGAGACACCACGCACCCACTGTCATGTTCTGCTGACTTCCCTGATCAGTTCCGGCACCCTCGACACGATCTTCCACTGCTTCATTGGTCTCAGCATTCATACGCGACTTAAAAGCTTCAACCTCGCGCTTTAGCTTCGCATTGGCTGCTTCCTGAGCAGCGATCTTCTCTGCCTGTTCCGCAAGCTTTCCTACGTGTCGGGTGAGCAATTTTCTAGAGATGTCGTAAAGGTGATTGACCATTCATGGTATCGTTCTCCTGCCGCGCGTACACTATGTCCATGGTATTGCACCCTTCGACATTGTACTTCTTCTCCAATTCGTCACTGATAGCCAGCTCATGGCGGGGATCTGTCATCTTGGATACTGGGGCACGGTTTTCCTTGGGTGGCCTCCCAGCCTGGCGAACACTACTCCTGGCTGCTACGGGACGAGGTTTGTTGCTAATTGTGTGACGAAGAATAAGTACTGATGGTGCTGGTGCGTCGGCAGATGGTGGATCGAGTAGGGGCGAATTTTTACTGTTTATTCAAGTTTTGCCTGTGGTCCGAGCGCAGCACCGCCTCAATATATTCTCTCCTATAATCTCTCGGAATTCTGGACTCATGGCTCCTCGGGAAAAAGTACTATGTACCTGCTGTAATGAGATGCTCATTCGTGAGTGCGAGCGGGCTCACCGTCGGGCCCTGAACAGCCAACCGTACACGTCACCCACTCGATTGCCTCCGTCGCGGCAACGTCGCATCTTTGGGCCGAGCTTCGGGCCTTATTTTGGCGGCGATTTGGAGGAGGGCCCTTCAGGAACTCCTGGGCCTGCAAGCGGAGACAAGGATACAGGTGATCTGGCTGGCTCCATGCATGGTGACATCGACGTGGAGATGCATTTTGAGGGAAATGCGGACGCACAAGTCGAAAGTGATGATGAGGCCATCGACGAGGCAATCGGCGCTGACGGTGCTGGGTTCCATGGTTTGGTTGAGCCGGAGGTCATCACACATAAGCGCTGGCGAGATTGCCCCGACTTTGTTACTCCAGAGTCTGACGATGATGATGATTCCGATGCTGGGTCCGAGAGTGGGGATGAACGTGCTGAGGACAGTGATGCAGAAAACCTAGAAGAGGATCCGGGTATCTTCGATTGGGACACGTTTCAAGCCCCTGGACTTTCGTCGTGGGATCAACTCGGGGGGGATTATGAGGCAGAAGCAGCTGCTGTTGGTATGTTCCGGATCCATATTACCGATAGAAAATGTGGGCCTGATTTTAATGTCCGTAGCTCAGAAACTTTCTGCATACGACCTCGCGATCTGTCGGGCATTTTCGTATAAAGTTCAAACAAATACCACGGATAGCGCATTCAAGAAAATACCTCACGCTTTTCCGCAGAATCCTCCCCTTCCCAAACTCGATGCCCTTCGCTCCCGCGTTAATTTTTTGGCGGGCTTTAAGCCCGAAATCTACGACTGCTGCACAAACTCGTGCTTGTGTTATGTTGGCCCTCACAAAGACCTCGAATCATGTCCCTATTGCAACGAACCCCGCTGGCGTGCCAATGGAAAACCGCGCAAAAAATTCACTTACATCCCCATTATTCCTCGACTTGTCGCTTTTGCCGCTAACCGAGACATGGCAGAAAAGAGGCAGTATCGTGCAAACCACGAGCACAAACCTGGTGTCACTACTGATGTTTTCGACGGCGAACATTATCGTTCTCTGCGAACGAAGTATGTTGAGATAAACAGCAAGAAGTACAAACACAAGTACTTCTCGGACCCCCGCGACGTGGCCCTTGGAGCATCTTGGGATGGTTTTGCACCGTTCAAGCGTCGTAAGAAAACTGCCTGGCCACTCATTCTTTTCGACTACAATCTGCCGCCAGAGATACGGTTCCATTTGGCATATATTATTGCTCTTGGCGTTGTCCCTGGCCCTAATAAGCCCAAGGATTCGGACTCATTTCTCTGGCCCGCTGTCCAGGAGCTTTTAAAGCTGGCCACTGGTGTACGCGCTTTTGATATCTTGTCTGGAACCATATTCTCCCTCCACGCCTATCTCATACTTGTCTTCGGCGACATCCCTGCTGTATCAATGTTCATGCGTATGAAAGGACATCATGGAATCTCTCCGTGCAGAATGTGTAAAATTATAGGGCTACGTGTACCTGGCGCAAGAGGGACAGCACACTATGTACCTTTGGATCGGTCATGCCACCCAGCAGTTCAAGCCGACCCCAGCGCCATTGCGTGCTATGATGCGGAAAACCTCCCATTACGCACTCACGACGAAATAATCGCACAGGGAAAGGAGGTCGAGGCCGCCAATACTACTGCAGAAGCCAAACGACTCGCAAAAAAATATGGTGTTAAGGGGGTCCCGCTGCTCTCGTATCTCCGCTCTCTTTCATTTCCCGCCTCGTTTCCCTACGATTTCATGCACCTCATCTGGGAGAACCTCATCAAGAACTTATCCTTGCTCTGGACTGGTGAATTCAAAGGCCTTGACAATGGAAAGGAACAATATGAGTTAGGTAAAGCCGTCTGGGAGGTGATAGCTTTGCGAACATCATCCGCCTCCGATACCATTCCCTCTGCATATGGTAGCCGAATCCCTAACATCGCCAAGGATCGGCCAAACGTTTCAGCAGAGATGTGGTCCTTTTGGGCTCTCTATCTTGGACCTGTGCTACTTCGTCGTCAGTTCAAGAACACAAAATATTACCGCCACTTTATTAAGCTTGTCCGACTCTTGAATATATGCCTTCAGTTCGAAATTACCGACGACGAAATTGAGGAGGTTAGGACAGGATTCATCGACTGGGTACATGTATATGAAGAGTACGTGCACATTTATTCACTTCGACCTCACTGACTATTTTCTCCAGCATCTACTTCCAACATGATGTTGACAGGTTGTCTGTATGTCCCCTCACTATCCACGGTCTCCTGCATATTGCACCAGGGATTAAATTTGTGGGTCCTGTATGGTGTTACTGGGCATTTCCCATGGAGCGCTACTGCGGTAGTCTTCAACCTGGGATCCGTAGCCGGAGATTTCCATGGGCTTCCATGGATCGGTATGTCCTGGAGGTTGCGCAGCTTACACAGATAAAAACAGTGTATAACGTGGCATGAGAACTTTCCCTGTCAGATCCTCGCGGAAATATTCAAGGCTCATTCTCAGATCCCTTTTGTAAGTGGTCAAATCTGAACGGCATCCCTTTGGATCTTATCAAAATTCATCCGCAGATCCTTCCTGCATCCTTCTACCTCCGAAGTCTCCTGTTCGACCACCATCCAATCAAATCACCACCATTGCCGCAGCGCCTGTCACAAGATCAGGAGCAAAGATGGTCCAAGCTCATACTGCACTCAAAACTGCTACTATTGAGGAATGGGGCAAAGTGCGCCGTATTGATTCAGATGAAGGAGATACCATGTGTTCATCTGCGCTCGGGCTGAAATCGGAAGACGCTCGAGACGCAACATATGTTCGGGTATGTGCACGTGTTGCTTCTTCTTTTCCCTGTATATAAATAAACTGATAAAATTTATGCAAGTATGAAATGCTGGTTGACAAAAATGCATGCCACAAGAACCGCAAGCCCAACTTTGAGCTTGAAACCTTCTACGGGCAATTAACCCACATCTATCGGGTATATTTACCTGTTCCGTGCCCCTCGTTGGACATCAAAGAGCCTACAACATACATCTTCGCTGCCATACGTACTTGCGTGCTTCTGCCGCCTGACTGGCAACTTGCCGGCCTCGACATCCATTTCTATTCCAAGTTGGGGCAACTCGACATTATTGACATTACGAGCGTCCACTCTCTTGTCGGACGTGTCAAGACCACTGCAAATGAGTGGGCAATTATTGATCGCAGCGGGGTTTTGGCACGGGTGGAGTGGTTGGGAGAGGAGGGCGTGGACTAGTATGGACCCGAGTTGCAGCTTCAGGTAGATTTAACACGCTGAAATTCACTCTAAAAATTTTTCAAAAAATGTGTGGTGCATTGTGAACTATGTATACATGATCGAAAAATGGTTGCTCGGTGTCATTTAAAAAAGTACGGGCGAATGAAGATAGTAGGTGTCTGCGACACGTGGTGATGTCACACTGTGACAACTCACACTTACAACAAGTCTTCGTTCATTTCTGCCCTATGTTTAGGCATGTGGCACAGATTTATGCACCCAAGTATCCTGTGATGCTAGTTTCTAATAATTAACGCAGGTCCTTTGTGTTCTGTTCTCGGGAGTGGGTTATCAACCTATGGTAGGTTGATCTCGATATTCATCGTAGGTTGATGTCGGCCGGGGGACGGATATAATGAGTCACATCCTACAATAGGTTGAGTATCAAAGGATGGGATTCATCCTACGGGATAGGTTCAAATAAATCAACCTATTACCAACCTACGATAGGTTGAATGTTGATCTTCAACCTAAGTTTGGTCGAAATTCATGCTGTGTCAGCTTCATAGTGCAAATGCCCATGTATTTGTACTCTGCAACGAGTTCAATCGGAGAGGCGCCCACGTCATGTATCCTCATAGGCCAGCTCGACACGGCGTTGTGGACTCCGCTGATACCCTGACACGAGCAATGACGTATTCGCTCTCACTTTAGCTCATATCCACCCTTTCAACTCGACCAGGCTTGTAGCGGCCATTATTTCGTCAGCATTCCCTTCTTCTGCTCGCTTCTTCCGATCAAGCTTTAGGTCGTCCCCTGGGTGAATTCATGGGTCGCCCCATGACGTGAGAGGGTGAAACCGGGTTTCCTGCAGTGGCAGCACCACATGACCTGCATCTCCCAAATTCAAGGCCCATGAATGGCCCGCTTCTCCGGCTACAACGGGTACTCGACGCGTCTGTGGATACGCACCTTCCATCAGAACTCCTCCCGCGCAAGAAGCTCGTCGGAACGCTTTTGGAATCGCAGGGAAGCGCTGGTTGAATCGCACGGAACCTGTTCGAAGCGCACGGAACCGCGGCAGTGACAGGTTTCCCGGTGCGTGGTTCCCGTGTTGCTGAACTGGTGGCACACGGGGTCCCAGCAAGGATATAAAGGCGGTCCAAGCTCTCAAGCTCGGTGCAGACCTCAGGATGTTCCACCTTCTTGTGACTCTAGCAACTCTTGCTCACTGCGCCTTGTCGCGCGATGTTTCGTCTCCAAGTGTTCTGGACCCTCTGTCCACATTCGCTTCCGGGGCGTGGTCTTTGGTGCAGCAAGGGGGCGTCGCGTCGGACTTCACGATTCAAGAAACCACTGCTAACCACAATACTTATCTCCAGGACTTCTGGCGTCAGCGGCATGCAACTGGCGATCGTAACGGAAACTACTGCTGTGATCTTCGACAAAGTGTATGCTGAATATTTTTATCTTTAAATGTGATTCTCATTCGAAGCAGCGAGCACAACCCCCTCATGACGGAAGACGGGAATCCGGCATGGACAGCCGAGCTTAATCTAAATACCCACGTCGTCCGCCCGCTGCACGCCTTGAGCAATACGTGGTGCGCGACGGGCAGCTTCCTGGGCAATGGAACACTTCTCAGCTCGGGGGGAAACCCCATCGTGATTACAGGTACAAAAGTTTGACTGTCTGCGGTTTAAATGGGGCTGAGGGTCTTTCTGAATCTAGGCCAAGACGGTTTACAATCACTGCGTTTCTTCACGCCGTGCCAAGACGGGACGTGTGATATCTGGGAGAACTCGTCTGTCGTTCGGACGACGTCGCCCAGGTGGTATCCGGGCTCGGTAAGCTAATTCCTTTTTTATCTAAATCCTCTCTGACGATTTCTTAGGTGCGAATTGAGGATGGATCAGTCATTATCTTCGGGTACGTGTCTTGTTGGTCTCTGACGTTATGTATCCAGCTAAACGGAGATTTTTAGCGGGGCGACTGCTAATGGGTAAGTGGAGATTTGAAGAAAGACAACTGGGTGTTTATATCGACAATTATAACAGATGGATGAACAACGCCACTGCAAACAATCCGTCCTATGAGTTTTATCCTCCCAAAAACATCAACGGCGAGTCCATTGTCCTGAGATTTCATATTCTCTTCGTCAGTGCTGACTAGGACGACAAGGTTTCAAGGGCCTCAAGATCCCCAGCCCATTCCTGGCCTCGACGTTGAACGCCAACCTGTTCCCGATTGTTATGGAACTCCCCGACGGCAATCTCTTCGTCGCAGCAAACCAAGAGGTACCGTAGTCTCTTCAGACCGCCACTCGTAACCTCGTTTATACGACCGAAAGGCTATGATCTTCAACTGGAAAACGAACACCGAGACGCCGTTGCCGGGTATTCCGAATGGTGTCCGGGTCTCGTGAGTACCATATATTTACTCCTGAATATTGAAGACTCATATTTTACTGTAAGCTATCCGCTCTCAGGCTCGGCAGTTCTGCTACCGCTTACACCGGAGAACAACTACATGCCCGAGGTGATGATATGCGGTGGAACTACAATCTTAGACACCGCCGATCCATCGACTTTGAGTTCTCAATTTCCCGCTTCGGCTCAATGCTCGCGGCTGCTCTTAACCGCGGAGGGCATTGCTGCTGGGTGGAAGGTTGAACACATGCCGCAAGCCCGAGTCATGCCCGACATGGTTCTTCTCCCGATGGCCGGGTTGTCATCGTCAACGGCGCACAGACTGGCTTCGGGGCTTACGCAAATGTTGGTGTGTTGTCAATTGTGAAGTAAACTGATATTCAAATAATTTCTAGGCACCAGACGCCCTGGGTCCCATCAGCAATGCAGACCACCCGGCATTCACGCCTGTCGTCTATGACCCGACAGGCGCTGCTGGGCGCCGTTTCTGCTCACAAGGCATTCCGGCTTCGACTATCCCAAGACTGTATCATTCCACGGCGACCCTTACGCCGAATGGATCGATCTTGTTGGGTGTGGTTGCATCAATATAGTCTGCTACTATTGAGTCTTATAAACATTTTTTTTAGCCGGCTCGAATCCAAATGTCGACATAACCATCGGGACCGAATACCAGACTGAATATAGGCCGGTTATGAATGCTCGATGGAATGTCGTGTCCAGCTGATCCAAAGCACAGATTGGAGTTTTATTCTCCTGCATATTTGAGCAAGCCCCGGCCGTCTTACAAGGGTCTTCCGGCTACGGTCAACTACAACTCCAAGTTCACTCTTAGCGTTCAATTACCTCCGGATACAACCGGAGTCACTGGTACGCCTCTGGTCCTCCATGCTGAAAACCACTGGTACTAAAGAAAACAGCCGCGTTGATGGATCTAGGGTTCGCGACGCACGGCGTCCACATGGACCAGCGTTTTGTGAAGCTCGTTTCCAAGCTGTCGTCGGACAAAAAGACACTCACGGTGACGGGGCCGCCGACTTCCCGAATCTATCCTCCCGGCCCTGCCTTCCTCTATGTTGTACCGCTGGCGGGGTTCCCAGCTTCGGGCACAAGACTATTGTCGGGACGGGGGCATCCCCACCGGTTGATCAGGGGCTATCGATAAGTCGGTGGCCATTGTGCTTTTTTTTTTGCTTTCCCTAATGCCTTAGTTTTAGTATGCTTCGGATGGCGGAGTGGTAAAGGTAGCGATCTCTCCCTACCCATTTTATACCTTCCCTAGGCTCCCATAGGGATTCTAAAAATAGAATTCCCCGTTTTCTTCTGCGAGCGGTAGCCCTGCTCGGGGGCTACATGGACATATAGAAAGTTAAGTGATCAGCTCACCCGATCATCTGGTAGGGATCCCCACCGTACCGTATACGAGTCCGAAAAAGAAACTTATTTCCTAACTTGGTAAGTTAACTTGCCCCTTCGGCTTGGCTGCGCCGAACTTAACTTAACGTTTCCCACGCTTGCGCACTTAACTTATTTGAAACTCCACTCCACGGCTACGGACGGACACCTGAAAAGAGTCCCCCAGCCACCCCTTAGGCCTTTGGATGATTTATATATTCCTTTAGGGTTCTCAATAGCCAGATCTTGTATTATACTCGTCTATTACCGGCATTCAGCTTATGTTAAATTGTTAACCGTAGATAACTGGAGAACTCACGGGAACTGCGACAGTGACTTCTTAACTGATTAATCAGATGTGATGAATGTTCTTTCACAGCGGGTTATGATATACTCATGCAGCTGAAGGTCTGCATAAAAGGCAATGAGATATATTTCAGTGCAGTTTGTGCTTGCCTTCTTTTCGCACCACCTCGGTCACCTGTCCACTTTGAGTGGGAAATTCTTCCCCGAGGTGGCTTCATGACGGGATTGGATTTCGGGCATCCCCAGGGATAAATCCACCCCCGTCATAGGAACATGTGGCTCTCTTGCATGGAAATTGCACGCACGTTGGTATAACTCCTTCAGTATGATGAGCAACATGTATGACTTGTGATGAAAGTCAATTCATAGGATCCCGTAGTTTTGTTCTTTTCCTTCCTCCCCAATGCCTCCTCTTCTCCTCTGCATCGGCTCTCCACTAGTGCCCCATAGTTGTGGGTAGGCTCATCGCTCCAATTTGCTTGTTGGATCACTATTATGGCTCCAAGTCCACTAGGCCATGCTAAATTCATTTGGGATGCATCTGCTTTGTTGTTTCCAAGTGGAACTTATGTCAAGTGAACTTGAGTCAAGTTTACTTAAGTTCACTTACCGGAACTTAAAGGTACTCAAGTTAACTTGGCCTGCCAAGCGCCATCAGGGAAAGTAACTTATGCCATCAGATGCCATCAATTACTGCCAATTAGCCCGTACGTTCCCTGCCCGTGCAAGTTCGGCTCAACTCTGCATGTAGAACTTGCAAGAAATGGAATTAAGACAACCCTTAGCTATCAATATGACTAGGTTATCCTTCGCAAGGCCTTGGATTGATTCCTCGCACTGCGTCTCAGCTTCGCAGGCCTTTCTGCTTCAACTTCACCCGACCCAAGAGTCCCCGACTTGACTCCAGGTCCCAGAGAGCCGTTGAATTTTCGTTTCAAGGTCTCGGGTGTTTTGCTGGTCAATTCCGGGGCAGGCGAGTGTTGCTGATCCGTTGGTAATACTTCAATCGGCGGCTGCGAAAGAGGGCTGGATGGCGGGAAGTTAAGAGCGTCCTCCTGAGCTGGGATCCCAGTGGGTGTGTTATCATGCCAGACATATTCCTCACCCATGCCATTTAAGATCCTGGCAAAAATAAAGTTTGCGGGGATACGGCCAGCGGCAGCCTTGGAAACCCTACACCCAATTTTGCACCATTTCGGGGGTATCAGCTGGTCAGTGCGTTCTTGGGCAGCCTGGAGGGCGAGCTCAGGTTCCGTCATATACCTATGTATGTACCCAGTCTTGGCAAGGTACATTGGATCATCTGCCACAAGTTTCTTGCGCTCGTCCTTGTCAAAACTGCGAGTCAGCCAATATATCTGCAGATCATCCGCAGCAGAACAGCACAGATAAATGCGCAGAATGAGGAGCTCAAAAAGAATAGGCGCCAAAGTGGTGACACGACGACGCAGGGTCTCCGACACAGCAGTAGGAGTATCTGCTTCAGTGTCGGCCGGAATATCCGGCAGGATCTGTCGCATAATATAATCCGTGTGTGGCTCGATCAGAGAAGCATCCCCAGGAAGAATCTGAGCACTATAAAACATGTAGCCAAAGTCGCTGGCACGACGGGCGTCCCTGAGCTCCCCCCCGGATGCCATCCACTGTTCATAGTCGGGCCCGATGGGATGTGAGGCAGAGGGAGAGCCAATAACGATGTCAAGAACAGATTGGCGTGCATGGAAAAGTGGATTCGAGATTTCGGGATTTTCATGGGTGTAGAGCTCTCGGGCGTCTTCAGCCAACCGGGGAGGCCATTTGATTAGCCCCACGTTCCCCTGGAAATGTTGGTCAATTTTCAAGAGGAGCAGCGCGAACACTGACCCTGTCATAGGTCTCCTCAGCAATGAGCACCGCGATGTTTGCACACTCCTGCTTCGTGGCCAGAAACTTGCTCTCGAGAGGTAGTTCACGTCGTTCATATATATTGTCTTGGTACCATTTCACCTGCACTTCACCTGTGCTAGTCACTCTTTCGAGACGCGCAGGATAGAAGGAGCTGCCTGGTCCCGTTTTGAACATGAGATATTCACCAATTCTGTGAGTTAAAAAAGCTGTGAATGCGGTGGAAGGTATTAGGAAATGTCAACTTACAGTTCATCCTTCCATTCGATGACTGGATTGAACATAGATATGTTGCAGGTTGGGCACGTCCAACCCTCCAAATTATTGAGATCGATTTCGTAGTTGGGAATACATTCGACGTGATACCAGTATTTGCAGTTGCAACATTTCACAGTCGACGCCTTGCCGGATTTGTGGTCGCAAATCGAACGGCAGCCACCACACCATTCACTTGGGGTGGGACTTCGGGTGAGGAGCTCCGAGTGGTGTCGATAAGTCGAGCGGGAAAGGAGCAAGGCCGGCGGCACCAGCGGGAATGACGGGATTGGGGATCGGTGGCGGAGGAATCCTGGAGATAGAATCTTGGCCACCAGGAGGAGCACTGATGGGCGGCTCTGGTGGGTTATCATTATTGTCAACATTTATTGGAGGGGAGCGTTCACAAGAGGCATCTGCAATGGCAGCAGCATTATATGTTGAAACCACATCGGCGAATGGTTTGCTGCTCTGTGATCAGGTCAGTATGAGGGAATGAAATACGCGTGGTATAAAGCTGACCTGTGCCAGTTTTGAAGTGCGATGATATACCCAAAGACGACAGTTGGATCCAGAGAAGAAATCAGTTCAACTGAACCAGCCGCAACAAGTGAACCCCGGTTTTGAGGTCGTCATAATGGAATGTTGTGTGCCGATGAGAATCTTTGACGTGAAGTGCTCTTTGTCATGGAGGAAGGATATGGTTCCAATTAGTTCATAGGTTATCGAATCCCCCGAGCCATCAGACACGCTGAATGAGCGTGAATTTGGAAGACAAATTTCGGTACCAGATTCTGAGTTGATGTGCAGAATCTTCGGCCAGAGTGTTATAATTTTGTCCCTGGAAACGGGTGCCGAATTCGAACAGTCTGGATGATGGCAAGAAAACGTAGGGAGCGAATGTACCACCGTTGTGCCTTCGTCGTTCCCACCCTGAATTCGGGGGGTCCAAGTGGCAAAGAAATCGGTCAACGATGCTGAAGGACCAGTTTGCGCACGAGAAGTGCGAATATCGAACCGAGTTAAGCCCAGAAGAGTCTGGACAGTGCCGACCATCGCTTCAGACTCATGTTGGGCGGCACAGCTTCCAGCGACAACGTGCTGAACACCGAATTGAAGCTGGAACTCTTGACTAATGTTTGAATCCTATCTCGATATTAAATCTGGCAAGGCACAAGATAAATTGAGTACTGACCCGTATCGCATGGTGTAGCCACGTTTTTGCACATCTGTAGGAGTTTTCATCTTCATATAGATCCCATTTTTGAAAGATAAAATAGCGGGTTTTTGCCTGACCTAGGCCCAGCTCGCGAGTCCCTTCAACATCAGTTCCTGAGGCTTTTTCGATCCACTTCAATCGACGGTCAAAGTGGAAAAAGAATGTTGCAAGGGCGGAGCTTTTGGGGTTAACGGAAGCAAGGAAAGCTGCACGTTCACTGGTGGACCACCGCGAAAATGCTCGGAACCAAAGCTCGAGACCGGTATCAAAGAAGCAGGAATTTGGCGCGCTCCATGGATAGGATTGCAGCAGATGAGGTGAATAGATGGTGGTTGACGCAGGTGGAAAAGGTGGTGGAGGGGCCGGGTTTGCCTCAAGGGCTGCCAACGCTGCAATAGTGTCGGGTGCACGGCCGTCATTTTCGTCCCAGATGGGAGGTCTAACAGGTCGCCTATTCCTAATCTCGCTTGCATTGAAGTGGCCAGCTGAGAATCCAAGTATTCAGATGCCAACGACAATGACAATTAAGAAAATGAACCTTTGATAGCTTCATATTTTTTCTCCATCTCCCACATGTGGAGAAAAAGCTTTTCGATACCCGGAAGGAGTTCCTGGTCCACACCGACCGCATGATGAAGAAGGGAGTGTTGAGTCTCGATGGGATTCGATGTGGACGGAACCTTTGCCACAAGTTTCGGATCTACGACACTCTTTGCCGGGAAAATCATGGACGCGACTGGTTTCTGTTCCCACCAACCCATCCAGTTCTTGACTCCAGGGACCTGGGAAAGTCGTCTTCAGCATTGAAACCACTGAATCAAAATTTCCGAAGTCGTATTCGGAGATAACAGCTGCCTCAGGCCATTTTCAAAGATATGAGCGGATGCGGGAAGGACTAGTGAGTGTGTCTTCATGATTCGATCACCAGAACGCCAGAAATGCTTCTCGCATCCTAGCTCCGCTTGTTGTGCTTCAAGCACCAGCTGGTGGCGCTCAGCTGCCTGCGCTTCGACAGACAAAGACGAGAACCCCGGTATGGTGCTAATCATGGCATCGGCATACTCTTCGGCGTGGGCTCCGCGCTGAGCTGCAGAAAAATCCATGACCTACCGGTAAATAAGTCCAAGTCCGAGTTAACAAGAACAGAATTAATTACACAAAGTAGAAGCTTGCGCTCGAATCGGGAGCCGGCATGTTTGATTATCGACTTGAATATATGCGCAAAGTGGGGTCGGTGATGTGCGATATCTTGACCTTTGATCCAGGAATAAAGAATGGGTATCCATTCATTGGAAGTCATGCTGTAAGCGCAACTTGCGAGAAGAGGCCTATTCGAAAGAATGAGTGGTCGCCATCTACAACAATCCCATGGCGTGCAGCACTGGGTCCGGAAGCCAAGTCCAATAGCCAAGAATCGACACACTCGCCGATGATCTCGTCCATGAACGGAGTTTGAAGAGTGATGTAGACGGGGCCACTGAGGCTGGAATCAACAATGAAGGGAGTTGAGAGTCGGCTCTTGAGGTCAGCGAAAGAAGCCATTGAGGCAAGGCCCCCTTTCGACGAGGTTGAAGCCAGTCCGAGTCGAGCCTGACTTTGAGCGAGCGCATAGCGAGCGGCATGGGGATTCGCGAGGGTGGATGAGATGTCGGGAAATGGAATGGATCCCGGACCAGTGTCTCCAGTCCGTAGCTCATGCGCGGTCGCGTCATGCTTCCGTAAAACCTGTGCATCCACAGAATCCTCCTCCGATTTTGTCAGGGCGCCTCCAGGCGGTCGTTCATGTGTCGAATGGCTGCCAAGATGCTCCCAAACCAAAATGGTATCCCCACCGCGCTCATACGTGTAGTGGTATGAGCGTGCATCGCAGGTGTCGTGGACGAGCGGAGCCTCGATAGAACAGGTTCGAGATGTGCACCCTTTACTGATCTGATCCCTTTGGCCAGGTGCACTAGTCTTGGGGCGAGTCAAACGACCGCATGAGGCACATCGCAATACCCCGATGCAGAACCGCACCTCTGCCGAATAGCTGTCATGCTGAACACGGCCGTTTGAGCGCCACACCCACTTATTTTGCTTCCATTTACTCTCTTCCTGTCCCTTGATACGCTCAAGCTTCAGACTTCCCGTTGGCCACTCTTGGGTGGAGGATGCAGAATGGTCTTGAAGGAATATCAGACCAGTGCGGGCTGTAACGGTGAAAGATTTATCTTACAACAATATATGGGCTCAACCTTTGCAGCATTTGCCAGTGCCGAAGAAGGTACAGAAGATTTTTCCACAGCAGGAGCCTGAGCAGGAGGGAGAAGTCCAGAATTTCCGGGTGGGGGATAAGCAGGCGGTGCGAAGTGAGGTGCAACTGCATTTGGAAATTGTAGAGGATTGGGCTGCCATTGCGGCTGGGGGGGACCAGGCAGGAATTCCATGAGGTAGTAGGGGTTGATGAACCGATGATCAATAGCTAATATCTGTCAGATAGGGACGTAGCAACATTTGCGAGGCTGTCGTACCGGGACCATTGTGATTGTACAATGTGCCTTGGTATTGCTGATTTTGGAACGGGAAAAAGGGCTGAGAGGCCAGAGGGTGTTGAAAGTGTTGATGGGGGTAGTATCCGGGCTGAATTTGGAGGACTCGTGGCTCCTCCATCCGACCGTCGCCGTGCGGAATGTCTCGCGGCATGTCCGTACTACGTGGATATTTTTGAGGACGTTGTTGAGGGGGAGGGGGCGCAGGGTCAGCCTGACGACCCCATGGAAAGAGTAGTTGCCAGAGTGTCCCAAGCATTGGCGGGGAAACACGTGAAAGAGGGCGCAATGAAAAAAATGCCAGTGATCGGTGGAATCACGTGGGTGTAGCCCCGCAGGGCCTGGCGGCCGCTAGGACCATTAAATACACTCAAAAGGTTGTTATTTCGCTCGAACTTAGCAGGACTTATTGGTACTTAAAGGTACTTAAATGCACTTAACTTGCACTTTCACTGAACTTGCACTTGTGAAATCAACTTGCCGGCCATAAGTTCACGTAAGTTAACTTTGGCAGGCTAAGTTAATTTCCATAAGGAGCTTAGTGAAGCATCTACCGTATACGGCTACGGCCGTAAAGATTACGGTATCCTACGGGTGTGAATTTCTTGCCATACGGGACGGTATACGGTACGGGTCGCTACACCGTAATGCCGTATTTTTTACGGTATACGGGCGGCGAGAACGGCATCGAATAAAGGTGTGTGATCGCAAGTAGTGTAAATTCACTCTATTCTTACCTCCTCGTGCATATCCTGACCCACCAAGTTCACCCAGGCACCCAGGCAGCGGTGTTTCTCACAAGCAGTACTGTACCCGTAACCGTACGAGGCGTCCCAGAGGGCCATACGGTACGGTTACGGGTTACCGTAAAACCGTATACCGTATACCGTATTGTACGGTTACGGTGGGGATCCCTATCAATGACATCGGGTATTGAGGTTTTTTGCCCAAACAGGAAACTTTCGCGGTATTACCACTTCTGGCAGTTGGACATCCGTCATTTTTTTTGTGAGCGAATGGCGTAAAATGCGCCTTTCGAATGATCCAACTTTTACGTCAATCCACCAAGTGGTTACTGAGACATGAATAAAGGAAATTTTCTCAAAAAGGCAATTTTGCATCGAAACTGTGTTTCCTGATGTGCAAGCTCCTAGTGCTTTTTGCGACGCGTAGTTGCATATTGTACAATATTAACGAGCAACACACAATGGCCGTCCACTAAGCGGTTATGGAGATAAGTATTGATGAAAATTCCCTAAAAAAGTGATTTTGCATTCATTAATTTTGCGACATGGGTAAGGTATTTTTTTCCCAACAAGGAACATGTCTCTCCATTATATTGAGCCACTTCGCCTGACAATCTGTGAACTCGGTCCCGAGTTGTGCATTATTCTTATGTAAACACCTTATTTTGACATGCGCTCACTCAACTTGTGGGCTGCCTCCTTGACTCGTTAATTTTGCGACATGGGTAAGCTATTCTTTCCCAAATTATGACGTTGAGGCAGGCACTGATGAGCTGGGGCTGCCTCAACCAGTCACCAGGGGATAGCATAGCGTATGATGCACAGCTGCATGAGATGTTCTGGCAATGCATAGCGTCGGTGGCAGGTCGTGGTTCGAATCCTCGCGTCTGATTGACTAGTAAGGTGTCCTTTGTTTTGGGATGCGAGGCTCGATGGAATTGAGGTATAGAATCTGACTGGCGGACTGTACAATGTATTCTGGCATGTAGATAGTGTCAATGTGATTGCTGGACCAGCAGATGGCAGAGCTTGATGGCTCGCATTGTGGGCCACATGTAGAAATGTATATTTCCAGGAGGAATAAGGCTGCCAAGAAGAACTGATGGTGCGAGATGCGAATGATGGGGAAACCCTTGAAAAATGGAAATGTGTTGTTTGGAATAAAGATCTTGTATTATGGTGGAGATTGACGGCTCGCATTGTGGGCCACATGTATAAATGTATATTTCCAGGAGGAATAAGGCTGCCAAGAAGAACTGATGGTGCGAGATGCAAATGATTGGGGAAAGTCTCCAAACATGGAAATGCACCCGCTGGCCCCAGCGGGCAAGACTACAATATATAGAATGTTGACGGTGGGGCGGGAATCGTGGTTATCAGCCCTCGGTGATCTCTTGGCCACCTGACCAAAATATTGTAAACAGCGTCAAATTGTCATCGAAAAAATCCCAGAGACTCATACAGCCAATTTTTAAGCCATTCATCCATGTTCAAGCTGCCATCCGTTCAGAGAAGTGACATCGGTTGTCGACAAGCATATTTACTCGGGAAAAGTTTATGTAATAAGATTCTATCCTGATCGGACCCCCGTGGTAAGCAACAGACTTCAAAAAATGAGGTACGGGTTTCATTGTTGAAGTGTCTGTCTACAAGAGATTAGGCTTGAATATAAAATACAGTTGAAGTACTTGGTCAATTCTCCGGAGGAGCTGCAGTTGAGTTGCAGATGAGCTGCAGATGAGCTGCAGTATACTTTCAGCTAGGCCAAAGCCAATCGTTTCAGCAACAGTTTTGGGAACCGCTGAAAATGCGCCTGAAACTTATTGTTTCGGTGTGCTAAAACCATTGCTGATACTCGTGCTTTCAAACTTAGTTTCAGCCTTGCTGAAGCTTATTGTTTCACGCAGACCTGAGCCATCACTGAAAGTGCTACACTTTCAGTGCTGCCTCGACTGCAATGGAAACTGATGCTTTCAGCACAGCCAAAAACATGACCTAATTCTCAAGTCTACCAACACTTTAAAACAGGGTGAATCTTACAGTTCCAGGTGTGTTTTCAGCTGCATTTCAATACCATTAAATTCAGGGACGTTTTCAGCCCAGCGGAAATTATTGATTTTCCGGTGTGAGGGCAAGACAATTGCTGTGTACGACGTCGACGTTCGCAGCACCCACACAGAGCAGACCATGCAGAAGAAGGAGAGCCTCGGGGTAAAGTATAGCTGGGTCAAGGAGATTGGGAAGCACCACAAGAACTTGAAGAACACTGATCTGTGGCTTAACAACGACTACGAGTTTTACAATCCTAAAGAGGAATGTATTGCCCACACCATCGTGTGGCTGGTCCATAAGGTCGAGATGGGGTGGGACATCAGGGAGGATGATAGGGGAGTGGTGACGAGCATCCCGAAGCTGCATAAATAGATAATCTTTGTTAATGTTTCTTGCGAAACAGCTTGTGCATTGATAAAGACTCACTGAGACAGTGTGGTATTGCTCCGAGTTGGGAAGAATGGGTTGTTTGTTCCGAATCCAGCACAATAGATTTGCATTGTTCCGAATCTGAATCAATAGGTTTGCATTGTTCCTGCATTGCTCCAGATTCGTAACAATGTGGCTCATTGTTCTCAAGACAAGGGCTGAAAGGGGTTTATCTATCACTGACAGTGTGTTAAATAAGGCGAAGGCAAGGAAGCCAGGGTTAGGCAGTGTGAGGGGACCAAATGATATTGTGGTCGCTCCCAGCTGGCCAGTGCAGAAGTTGGGCATAATGTCCCATGCCTGGTTGTGATGACAAGAAATGGTCACTTAGCTCAGTGGTTTAAGAGCATCTCTGTGCAACTGGAGCCCAGGCCAGGATGCACTAGTGCACCATTTCTTTTCCACATTTACCCAAGCACTAATTGCGCTCACAGCGGGATTGGGGATAAAAGCCAGGTAAACCCAGGTTAGGTTAGCGAGTGAGGTGTTTTTTCACGAAAAAAAAAGCCAGGTTGCCAGAATGGGCCTCAAAGTCCGATAAAGGTGTTTATTTAACACACTACTGTCCTTAAATAAAGGGGACCTAGGGCCAGGTATGCAGATGGGATACATAAGTTTATTTAATGCTGACGGTTCCTTAAATACAGCCAGGGAGAGGCGGGATTGGGTATAAAGCCAGGTAAACCAGGTTAGGTTAGCGAGTGGGGTGTTTTCAAGAGAAACAAAAGTCAGGTTGCAGCCAAATACAGAGGATTGATGGAAATAAGGGTTGAAAGGGTGCTAAAAGGGGGCTGAGTGGGCTTAAACAAGGTGAAATGAGTGGAACGAGACCAGTTCGGGTTTAAAAGCCAGGTAAAGCCTGGTTCTGGCTGGCAAGCTGTTTTTTCAGGAAAAAAACCAGATTCCACCAGAATGGGCCTTAAAGCCCAGTGAGAAGTCCATGTGAGTAGGTCGAGCCAGAGTGAAGGAAGTCTAACAGTTTCAATTTTTGTTCGAGATTCTGGACACTCTTCTCTTTTCTTTCGTTTTTTTGGTGCTTTTTTTGCCACTTTATTGAACGATGTAAAATGACAGTGAATTTTATTGAATTGAATCTAATTATATCTAATCTTGTACCTAGATTGCTACACATCCTGCACACACACCCCCTCCTCCCTCCCACCGGCCCCTACTCCTGCTCACTCCCCCAATATCATTCGCCGAGGCCTCACCACCACATGCACAAGGACGGGGCACGCACTAAGGCACTTGGGCATGTGTGAGACACCCCACCTGTCACTTTCCCTGCAGTGATGCACATTGGTGGCATGGCTTGATGTGCAAGTGCATAAGCATATCAGTAGCAATGCAGGGCATGCCACATAAGCGAGTCGAAGCCGCGGGAGGTGAAGTAGGCAATGCGCGACGGCCGACACGAGGGCAAGACGGGAGGAATGCAGTACTGCAATATGTGGACCATTAGTTCATCTGGAATACAAGAAATCTGCACCGCGCACCTAAATCTCAAAGTGTTCTTTGGCCAGTTCAGTGTCACAAGAGAAGGGTGGGCCCGACACATTCAATGTGGCGAAGTAACCTATGCATAAATTCACTGACATCCCAGCAATTTCGGATGACCTACCAAATGACCCTCTTCCACGTGGTATCGTACTCCCATACCTTGCATCCGAATCCAGAGCCTGGTCCGTGAATAGGGCATTGCAAACAGAGGACTTGTACGAACCTGTAGGTCCCGATCAGGGAGGCCTAGAAAGACGATGTATTGTGTTTATGGGAGCCCAGGGATGGGGAGGGAGCAGGAGCGCAGGTCCCTGGACGTCTAGACAGCGGGACAAACGGGACGACGTGGGTGTGGGAGACAAGAGTGTTTCAAACTCTGCTCTTGGGGTTCGGCGACCTCTTGTGGCATTGTGGACTTCGAGAACTTATACTTAAAGCATATTTCAGGAAATTATCTCCGGTGCCCTGATGTTGACGTCGATGTAGCGAACGATCATTAATTATTAATTATTGCCATACTCATTGGCAGAAATTCCAACCTCGTTCGCTTTTTCTTATATTTACTTATCTCCACTCGCTAGGCTTCGTTTTCATTCGACCTGCTCACACGGACTTCTCACTGGGCTTAAATTCCGATAAAAGTGTTTATTTAATGCGGTATGGCCCTTGAAAAAGCATACCTAGAGCCAGGTATAAGAATGGGATACATAGGCTTACGAAGCGAAGCATCGTGACAGAGGCTTTTTAACAGCTCTGCCTGTAGAACAGAATTCACTGTCTATCCTCCGAGAAGGCCCTAGATTCGTATCAAGATATCCGGTGAAGGATACGGGTCTTAAAAAGGCGACCTAGTGCTTCCTACGCGAATGGAGACGATTCCACCGTATACCAGTAGTGTGAAACAATATTATTGGGAACTCCGGATCCCCATCAGACGTATCATAAGTATCACATTTACCAACTAACTATCATTCAAACAGACACAGGAGATTCTTAACAAGCACAGGACTTAAGCCCTCCATCTCAACTTAAGGCTGTAAAATTCATTCCCTCCAGAGGACGAACACTACTTTACTTGCAAATACTACCATGCATCCAGTGGCACTGCAGTCTCCACCACAGCACTCGCAAGTGCTCACAATCTAGATACAATTATCGCAGATGGCAGATAACAGCAGACAACCATGGAGCATCCAATTCGTGCACGGACCACGGGTTGCCCGCCTGATTTTGCGTGGTATTTAGTGTTGAAATACCTAAGAATGATGCCTACCATGAGCTCATGTATGTGTGCTCCACCGATTCAGTAATATGTTCTTCAAACTCAATCACATACAGTATGAAGCTGGTTCTCAGGAAAAAGTTTACTGAGTGATTCAAGCTCCACCATCAAACTCCACCCATCAGCAAACAACAATCAATGTTGATATCAAAGTCCTCCCGCTCTGCGGCCACTTCGTTGACGAAGGCGTCGACCATTGACCTTCTTGTTCGATGGACATGCCTCGTACTCGATATCTCCATTACCTGCCCTCCCATGCCAATGTGAGGGCATGTCTTGGACTGTTCCTTCATAAACTGTATAGCACTTTGGACAACAAGCTGTCTGGACAATTTCTGGTTCCAGTTTATACCGCTTGTGGACTGCACCGATGTCTGCAGGAATTTTGACAGATGCAATTTTTGCGGAGATTCCTTGAGCAACCAGAGAAGCCTGTACCATCTCCAGAGTGATCACGATGATAAACTGCATGGCCTTCAGAACAATGTTGACAGTATCACAACTGACACCAGCCCCTGCATGAAGCCATATTGCAAGCAAGCAACAGAGCTGAACAATGACCACTGATTTTTGCGAATTTTGTGTATCCTGCTCGTCTTCCCTGATTCCAGAGTTTCTATATTGCATCAGTCAAGATTTTATTTTTCTCAATTAAAGAGAGACTCACCAGATTGTTCATCACCTGTCTCTGTGTCTTCCTCTGAGGGAGGCTGATGTATCTTCTTTCTTTTCTTTCGAGGGCTGCCCGGAAAGCTAGGGCAAACACAAATCGCTGAGACTTTGAGAGGCATTGTGGGAGGAAAGGGAGAAAGATTAGACACGAAGTGCAGGTCTGTATAAATGGGCAGGCAGATATCAGTTATCTGTCAAACTCTGATGACTTTCCATGTGGACTACAGAGTCATATCAGGTTCTCAGATTCATCGTTGATTTGAACTCGGACCGGCACAGGACCACCAAGCCAGTCCATCAAACACGATCACGTGGACAGTTGGGTGTTTAATTTGTGTTGTACAAGTCCGACTGATGTGCTGGTATAATTTCCCATAACATCTGGGAGTCTCCTATGGTAATCAGAACGACCCTGCAATAGCAAAAATTCTCAGTGCTATGTCCCCTGCAAGTTAATAGAATCCAACCTTGCCGGAGAGATCAGTTATTGATGGTGCATCGACTTGGCTTTTATTTCACTTAATTCACAGAATTCACACTGAATAAATGTAGCTGGACATACATGGACATTGAAGGTGAACAACAGTCCTCTTGGCCAATTTTTGTAAAAGACACAGTGCTTTCCATGTAAAATATGCTGGATTGAGTGCGTGCAGACAAGATACCAGCTGGGGAAGTGGAAAAGCGACTCCAGTGTTGACGTACATGGCCTTCTCGTGAAGGTCCAACTCCTCGTTGTAAAACTGCGGAGTCCAGAAGTCAATGGGAACACCAACGGAAGAACTCGGGAAAGGGCAGAGGATGTAGGTGGGCTGGCAAGGGTGCGACTTTCCGGTTCCCTGAAAACATTGAGAAAATGGTGAAACATTTTGGAAAATTTGGTATATACCTCTTCTTGGTTGGACTGCGCTCAAGTCTCCTCGCGATCTTCCGATCCTGGTCCCGAAGAAGGCAGTGACAACTGGATTGCGACCATGCCGTGGCCATCCTGTTGGCCTCTGGGAAAAATGGCTGACGGAACGGGCATGGCACCCGTGGCACGGGTGCTGTCGAACCATGGTGACGGTCACAGCCAACAGCCCTAAGAGGAGGTCGTCCAGCAAGCGGTTGGTGTTATAAGACATGTCAAAAGCCACACTTAAAATTAGATGTCTCGGAGACTTCCCACAGCCCTTTAAATATGCTGACTCAATAGCAGGCAGGTACACAGGCAGACGGCTTGTGGGTCGCTCCTTCAAACGATCCAAACTGCTTGTGTATGTAATGCAGATCTGTGTCGAAAAAGGTGTACTGGTACAGGGCCCAAGGATGTCCCACACACGATGTTCAATACCCAGAAGTTTGAATCGTGGCTTGAATTCTTTTTGTCTCGGTGTGCATTGAGGATCATTTGGAGAAGGCATTCAACAGAACAGGACCACTCCCAGGTGAACCAATGAATGACTTGTGAGATAGCCGGGCATGGCATGATCTCCGAGGCTATCTGTCTAATGAATATAATCTGGTCTTTGGGCTATATATTGATTGGTTGAATCCCTACGGGAATAAAATAGCTGGTATTTCCCCTTTTCTAGTATAACAACTTATGACTAATGATCCTCCCAGGAAAAGGTGTTTCCTGTGGAGCAGTGATCTTGTGCTTCATGAACCTCCCCCCAGAGCTCCGCTATCTGCCTGACAATGTGTTCGTTGTAGGGCTACTGCCATCTCCATCAAAGCCGGATGCAGTTCTCCTAACCCATCTGCTGGATCCAATTATGAGGACTATATTGAGTTATGACCCACCTGGTAAAAAGGTGGCCACTCACTATCATCCGGAGGGTGTCCATGTTCAGACAAGAATTATTCCACTCATTGCAGATCTTCCAGCCGCCAGGAGGCAGGTGGCTTTCTTTCGCATGCAGCAACCCAGTACTGCTGGTTCTGTTTGCTCACTAAGGATGAGAACCATCGCCTGGATCACCTTCTTTGGGACTATTGTACTGGACAGCAGGTGCAAAAAGAAGCCGAAGACTGGAAAAAACTAGAGACACTCAAAGATCGGAATGCTAAGGCAACCGAAACTGGTGTTCGATGGTCGTCATTACTTATTCGTTACATTATTAGCATTCTAACTGCCTGGTGGCAGACCAAGCAAAACAGTTGATTGAGATCCAGGACCAAGAAAATTTTGACAGAGGGATATGTCTGAAGCTGGATCCGAACTCAGCAGCTTAGCAGACAACAATCTTGATGATCCGCAGAGCTAGAAAGCCTGCGTGAATCTCTAGCTTCATTTGGTCTGCAACTCCAGTTCCAAGTTCTATAGACCTTGAAAGCGAAGAGGGCTGGGAGGATGTTGACATGGACGATGCCACCGAATATGGTGATGCAGCTGTGTATGGGAACTTCAAGCTATCAGCAGATGTGCTGGAGAAAATTCGAGCCTGTATCAAGGAGGTTCTCTTCCTACATGGGTGGTGTGATTACCTGACAATCTCAGAGAGCCAAAACATGGCAAACTGAAGGCAGAACAATTTTTTACACTCTTCACTGCAATTCTGCCACTTGTCATACCAGAGACGCCATTGACAGAGAGCACCTCATCGTTCAATCAACATCGACAATACACCTTACCGGAAGTTTCCCTGGATGATGGCCACTCTAGTCGAAATTGAGCCCTACAAAACCTTGATGGTTATTGAACCTAAACATGTCATTACTCATTTGTCTGCATGGATGCAGCCTTCACGCACCTACCCTGGGCTGAATAAACGATCTATGGTGGTTTGCTGGGCACTTAATAGAGGACGTAAATAGTTTTTGTATTATGCTACCAATTATGATTGGACTTGGAATTGAATTGGAATTTGAAACCTTGAGGCATGATTAACCAGGTTCCCTGCACACATCTCGGATCAAACCGCATCATTCCATCAAGTCCGCGGCAAATCCGTTACCAGTGCCGTTGGAGCGCCGTGCAAATCCCACGCAAGTACCTTGGAAGTGCGTGTAGGATGCCACACAGTTGCCATTATGGCTAGTGCCCCAAGCTTTGCCCCCTGTGATCATGAGTCCATTGAAACGCTGCTAAGTGTTCCCCACTATCAGATCTTCTTGAAGATTAGGATGACGAGGATTCCAGTGAACATGGCCGCACTCTTGTGTCGAGTGCCGAGACTTCGAAAACTCAAGTTGCAAAGTGGATTGGTGATGTGTGGGTGGCCGAGCACGCTGACAGCTTGGCAGACACATCGCCCGACAACGAAGTATCCGACAACAACGAAATCACACCCCGGATCCCAAATCGGCTCCCCGCCTGGAAGCCGATAACGCTGCAAGTTTGCTCGCACCCCTGCAAAATGCAGAACACGTGCACTTTCTCATCACGTGTATTTACATAATCCTTTCGTTTTCTGACGGTACCAAGCCCTAATACAAGCCACGTTTCGCCCTATACATCGTGTTCTCGTTGTTGTCTCGCCACGTCCGCGGGTTTTTCCGCCGTCCCTTGTCCTTTGCGATGTCACCTCCCACCTTTTCGACACATTTTCGAGGACTTTCGCCAAATTCGGTTGCACGCCTCGGGGATCTTTCATCACCTCAGCATATTTTCGAGGCACATTCTGATATTGAGTCTCCGGGCCTCAGTAAAGACCACCTGTTACGGTAGGTGAGTAAATCTGGTGATGTCAAAGGCAATCCAGAGTACACACACGCCCACGCGACTCTGAATCACTCAGTTCCAAGTCCTGTCACTTTCGGCTCGTTCTGGAATGTTGGGGTGTTGTGGGGCCCTTGGCTCAGCTTCCGGCAGCGGCTCCTCCCCGCTCGGGGGCCAATACCTCCTCCATGGTTACCCGTGGCAATCTCCGGTGTTTCCGACCCGAGTGTGAGGAAGAAGTAACTGTCCTCTCGAACAGACTGCTGCCACGTTGACCGAGGACGAGGACATTCACCTCTTCTTGATCATCTTCATCGGATTCAGTTGCATTGACCCCGGGATCAAATAGTAGGGTGCATAGTGATTGCGGCGCATGTCGAGGAAGAAACAAGATCGGTGAGAGGTTGATCTTTAAGGAGTCTGTTTGCTTCCCGACCAGATGTTTGCAGAGGAGGAACCGGTTCTTCGCATATCCTTTACAGGAACAAACCCAGTTCTCGACGTCGGTGACATATACACCATGCTCCCGAGTTTCTTCTTCCTCCAAAAGCCGCAAATGCTCCTCGCGGCCCTTCGCGTTTCGAGAAGTCTTCAACCACTTCAATTGCTTTTCAATGAGTCGGTGCTCGTCCGTGCGACTCATGTCAAGCCACATGACCTTGAACTCCACCTGCCAACCCGCAAGTGCTTTCGGCCGCCCCACACACGCAATCCACGAACGTACTCCAGGGTTTGCTTGATGCGGGGAAGAAGCCCAATGAGGACGAGGTACGTGACAAGATCCAGTCTAGGCTGATTGAATGCCACCAGATCTCGCCGCTTGAATCCGTCGTGACATGGAGCCACCCCTTACAAGGGAAGCGGTCCATTTTCATGCGCACCCGTTGTTTGCGCGGGTCATTGACGAGGCGCGTCTTTGTAACTTCCTTTTCATTTTGGGCACAGAAATAACTGTATGTGATAATCATATCTGAGGTACGGCTCTTCTGACTCTTTTTATACCTGAAAATAATTTTTAATCAGATTGAGAAAACATCTCGCACAAAATCTCGACGTACACGAAGCGGTACCCGGTGGCAGACCATACGAGAGATGCAATTTTCTTTGCTATATCTGCACCAGTCTCGAGTCCTTGGAATGCCTCACCTGCACTAGGGCCATCCATTTTAATGAAAGCATCGAGCTCGAAGGCCTTGTCCCCGTTCTCGGCAAGCAGTGTGAGACTGTCGGACCATTTGAGCGTGGCACGCCCTTTGACAGGCTGTATATTGGGACCATGACGTGCTCGTTTATGAGGAGGGTTTGTTGTGGTACCTGCACCATCGAGGCTGCCATCCCGCGCTGATCTTTTTCTTCATTTGCTCCGTCCTCTTGGCGTTCGTAGCACGAGAGGAGATATTGAAGGTTGGATTGCTGGGGAAATGTGTCTTGTGCACCTCGATATGAGCATCGACTGCACTTTACGATGTTCTCTACCAAGCATACAGTGAGCATTTAACATTTGTTCCATGCCACCGAGTACTTACCTGGCGCTGACATCGGAATTTAATACTCCAGAGGTTCAGGGATGGGAAGGATTTATGGGGGAGTATTGAGGTATATTTTCGACGATTTTAGACGAAGGATTTAGGACAGGTGAGGCATAATACGACTGTATTCGAGAAACGCGGCCGTAGGAATGTACATTTGTTTGTAATACACGTGAGGAAAGAGGCACGTGATCTGAATTTTGCAGGGGTGCGATTGCCTGAGACCTGCAAGTCCTATTTGGAGGCGCCGAGAAGCCCCGTGCTCGCAGACCGTCGGCTCGAGTGATGGATGAGGAGGAGAGGTTGATGCAGGCTTTGGCAGATGCAGAAGAGGATGCATATCCTGATGATCGTACAATAGAGATTGATTCGGACGAGGAATATGGCGCGTAAATTAGCTCTGTCAAAAGCGTGGGAAACTTTCTTTACAGCCTTTAAATGCCCTTTAATTTAAGCCCTTACCCTTTTAAAGCCCATTAAGCCTGGGCCAACCCGATTTAAGGGCTTTAGGGCGAACACTGCCCTTGTGTGTTTTTGACATCAACCACCCCAACCCACAAGGACTTGCTCCCTAAACAACACACCGGATCCAGACCAGACTCCCTCTGTACATGCACCCGCCGTGGCCGTAGTTTGTCTCACCCCCAGATTTTTGCTCGTTCCATAGCCGTTTCACGCGTAGAAAGTGCATAGGTGGATGGGAATAATAGGCCCAGTAATGGTAGCACAAAGAATTTAGAGAAAAGAGCCGTACAAAGTGAAATAATAGCGAAAATAGTGGCTGGCCACCTGTGCCCTGGGCCAGGTCACCGATCGGGGTCAGAACCGGCTGGTGACCGCCCTCCCGATTTGGCACAGCGGTCACAACCCGATTGTGACCTGTGGTCTCCTTGATCTGCGTTAGCTTTGCGAGGGGGACTCATCAGAAATAGCACATTTTACTTGTGATCTTGTGACTCTTTTTCATTTGTGAGAAAAAATTAAAAGTGCAGATATGATGGCTAGAACCCAATGCACCCACTGCCAAAAAAAAAAAGAAAAGATGTTCTTGTGGTGTTTTTGACATAGCTTGTGCTCTTGTGCTCTGGTGGTCTTTTTCGACTTGTACAAGCTTGTACAAGCACTGGCAAGTAAGCTGTTAAAAGCACGATGTTGCACCACCACCACCTGCCCCGGTGACGCAAGCGAAGCCGGCGGCAAAACCTGCCGTCCCCGAAATAACCCTGATAGACACGCGCAAGGTGCACTTCGAAGTCCCCGAGCGAGGACGTGGAAATGGGGGATACACAACGCGACCCCCAACCCAAGGCCGCTGCCAAGCCTAAGGACCCTGTGAAGAAGGCTGTAGAAATTAAATCAGACACAACCCAGGTGTCTGGCCCAAGTCTGGCCAGCAATCGGCTTTTTCTGCAACCATGAATAAGAAGGATATCGTGGAGCGGATTTTGGACTTGTCTATTGCCATGACAGTGCAAGAGGTAATGGAAACCTCTAAGGAAGTGCGCACTGAATTTCAGGAGCTCTTTAAAGTGAAGAATGTGAAAGCAGTATATTTAGGACACTCAGCTGACCATCCCTTGCTCGCAAATTTGGGATGGCCGAGAACCGATGGTCTTTTAATTATGATTGAGCTGAAAACAAGGGGAGTTCCTGTGTGCACAATAATAGACATGGGTTCCCAACTCAATGTTGCCTGATCAGACATCGCAGCTCTAAAGATACGCAGGTCGGTGGACATGTCATTTGTTACGAACATGAACGATGTGAATGGTGGTCACAGCCAGCTGCAAGGATGGATAGATAACGTGGACTTTGATTGTGGAGGCGTGAAGACTACTATGGACATGTGGGTATCTCAACAGGCACTGCTGCTTGGCCGACCCTGGCAGCGGGGAAATTTAGTCAGCATCGATGAGTGTGAAGAAGGGATGTACCTCATTTTCAAGGATGCCAAGACGTGATGCCTGCACTACAAATTGCTTGTGATCCCTTACAAAGGTGATATGTCAGACTTCCAATCAGAGGCACGACAACTTTAGTATGATAGGCATTGGATGATGCCTATTGATGGGACTAATGCCTATCACAATTAAAAAAATGCCTATTATGCAGGTAAATGCCTGTTGCTTCACAAGTGCCTATCATTTCATGAATGCCTATCCACCAAGGCTTTCTCCCCCCTGTGTGACCACAGGATTGTTCAGATGCTTCAGATGCAGCACGCACAACACACGAAGAGTGCGGTACATGCCATTTATCTGCAGCACTCAGCACACATCTGCGGCACATCATTGCCAAGGGCGGCACATCAATGATCAAGTGTGGCACATCTCCGGACGGCACATGCGGAAAATGCCGACCAATCAGCAATCAGCGATGTCCACGTCTGCCACACCAACTTCAAGGGCTTGGGGAAGAATCTTGCCTCATAAACCTACCTGACTTTCTATTTCAAGGGCACCCCACACCTTGGATTTCCTTGATCCCTACATAATTGTTGATTCAAAACATACTATGGTAGAATGCAAGTTGAAGTCTACTTAGATGCTCAACAGGAACGAGAAAAATTATGAACATTCTATTGTATAATATTCAGTCTGCTCCAGAAATGCAGCTATATGTTGGCAAGGGAAGACAGGCAGGCCAAAGGGCAGAGACAGGGAGCAGAGATGGAAACTGGCAATGGCATTGGTCGGATCATAGAATGCAAGAAGAGCAGAGGATATGCGAGCTGGTACAAAGTTGAAGAAAGGCTCGGGGGTGGAGGTGGCCATAGCTGTTGAACATTGTATATCTCCCAGTACTTATGGGATTGTGTGTTCAACTGGGGCCAAGCCACTTGATGGTTTTAAATTGAACAAAGCTGCCACATGGCTTTACCGTCAGGCATGCTTGTAATAAATTGAACCCAGGATGGATATGAGAAAAGGTTGCAAATGGACATACAGAATTTTATATAGAGTGAGTAGGGTGGAGGAGGAATATGTACGCTACTTGAACAGTTAATTTTCACAGAGTGAAATTAAATATGGACAATGACAGAAAGAACAGACATTGAAAAGTGCATTGTCATGGAGAAACAGGAGGTTGGTTAAGGACTTGGGTCCAAACTGGCTCATTTTATACCGTATTTTGATGCAAAAGATCTGAACTCTCCCAAATTGGAATGTCTGAAAAATGCGGTCAGAGCCTCGGTCATGACCAAGCCAGAAAGTACCAGGATGGTTTATTTTCACTTAGAACGGTAGAATACATTCATTATACATGAATCCAGTGAGGGGTGAGTGAAGAAATCTGACATGTAAATGCAAAGATTTGGACTCTCCTGAATTGGGATGTTTGAAAAATGCGGTCATAGCCTCGGTCATGACTGAGCCAGAAAGTACCAGGATGGTTTATTTTCACTTAGAATGGTCATGTACATTCATTTTGGACGAATTCAGCAAGGAGGAAGTGAAGAATTCTGACATCTAAATGAAAAGATTCAAACTCTCGCAATTGGGATGTTCGAAAAATGCGGTCATGACTGGTCATCGCCTTGGTCATAACTGAGCCATAAAATACCACAATTACTTATTGTCATATGTATTTATTATACACAAATTTCGCAGCGGGGACCAAGTCAGACATTGGCTCAAAGTCACGCAGGCATGGGCTTTGCTATTCATGGCATTAGCTGGGTGGGGTGAAGGGGGTGTGGTCATTGTGGCCGTGGTCACTGAAAATATGCGTTACTTTTCATGTTACTGATGTGACTTGTTAGGCAGCCAAGCGCGTGATAGGTGTTTAAGCATGCACGATAGGCATTTGAATGCGGGATAGGCATTTGATTGTGCGATAGGCACTCAACCGCACGATAGGTGTCCATTGAATACCTATCCTACTAAAGTTGTATGTACTCTTCCAATCATCAATCAACCGTTCTTTAAGATTTTGCTCGTTCGGCGGTGCTCATCAATGTGCACATGTTGGGTTCTTTCTCCATAAGGCTTAACTGCTCTTTATGGAAAGCCAGAGCACCATGCTTTGAAACAAATGATTGGCGGAAGTGCCGGGTGACGGCCGCCAATTACCTAAGGTGGTAAGCAAGTTGAAATGGACTTCAATGGGATGAATTCTGATTTTTAGCGGAATCTGAGTTGAAGGCTATGTATTGTAGTTGCTTGAAACGAATTTAAACCTCATTTAACACCTGTCAAGAGAGAAGAAAAAGTATAATGCATC
This sequence comes from Mycena sp. CBHHK59/15, assembly GCA_029204085.1. Lineage (NCBI taxonomy): Eukaryota > Fungi > Basidiomycota > Agaricomycetes > Agaricales > Mycenaceae > Mycena > Mycena sp. CBHHK59/15. Next base: position 186,831 of record JARGXW010000043.1, on the reverse strand, counting down.
CCATTATTCCAAGTTGTCCAACCAGCAACCAAGAATGGAGGCAGAGGTGATCTGCTGCCGTTAGAACCTTCTCCTACCTTTGCATCCATGCATGGATCTGTGAGAGACATTATAGATGTTGAAAATGCCGCCTACATTGATGGGGTCAAGATGACCGAGATACCCGAAGTGGCCCATCATATTTGACTCAATGCAATACGAGCACTAAACTCGGGTGTTCTCAATTTTGATCTTTTAAATTTATTCATGGCTACCGTGTACTACCAACGATACATGAGCAAGCCAAGGATACCGCCTTTTACACTGTCCAGTCCTTTGTTGCCAATAGGTTGAATAGACCAGTTAGACGGCTTTTCCGACAGTCTAGCTCCTTTAATATGCTTACAAACTATCTTTGGGTGTTCCATAGCTCCCTCCACGCAACTCCTGTGTATTTTCAAGGAAGCAAATCGAAGTTCCTGGTGCAGGATTTGTCTGGATTGTGATTCAACATCCCACCCGGTTCTTGGTGGGAACTATAGACGGAAAAACTCCATCAGCAACTGGGGAGTGCTTCATATACGGCGTGGGGTCTCTAAAAGCTTATTAAAAGCATATGGGACACCTCAATGCCATTTGAAAGAGATGAAAACACAGACAAAGGTGCCAAATCATGGCTAAAACCGAATAATTTGCTTGACTTTACTGAAGGATAGGTTTGGCGGGTGTATTGTCCATATCCAATGTCTTCGATGCGCTACAGCAGGGATAACATTCTGTTAGAATCCGCAGTTTCGCCTTAATCACTGCCTCGGCACGCAGCCGGCCATTGACGGCAATCATCACCATCATTTGTTTCAAAGTGTGGTGCTCTGGCTTTCCATAGCTCTTGGCTCTCCTGGCAATCTCCTGCCGTCCGCTTGCGCAATCCACAAATTCATGTGCTTTTCCCTGCCTAAACCCGTATATCCTTTGCGCTTTGTCAGCTGCAGTCTCATGATTACCTCCGGACGTCTTTCTGGTCTGTGCATGGTGGAATCATTTCCCTTTTCTCTGCGACCCAGTGGCCCCATGGTCTGCTACAGACCGCGCTTTTGATGTTTTCTGTCTCTGTGCTGCCCAAAATTGTCCTCCTCATCTCACAAGCAAGCTGCGACCTTCAACTCTATGCCCACGTGGATATGCTTTCTCCTCCATTTGCTTTCTCTCTCCTCTTCCGTCCTTAACTGCCTGTACTTCTCTGCACGGCCTCTTCATTTGCGGTGGAACAGCTGACCTGCTCGCAGTACTTTGTTGGCAGGACGGAGCAGACCGCAGTTCTATGGCACAGCGATCCAGCCGTGAGGCCACGTAAACCTCCTGGTAAACTCCTGGCATATAAAGGCGGCGCTGCTATCGTTGGATCCCAGTCTTTTGCCCACTTTGCCCTTCCTCGACATTAATCCTGGGCACGATCTGATTTTCAACTGTTCTGTCTGCTGGGGCACTGGGCTTCAACTCAAATCCGCTGCACAATTTCTGGGCCAACGCGGATCTAATCAATACCGTACCTCAATATCATCTTTCAAAACTATTCTGTGCTTCTGTCAATATCGCTCTTCCTCAACTGATCGTCGCGAGGGCTGATCTCATTTACTCTTCAAGCCACTGGTGATTGTACTCTCTTCGAGGCCGAGATCAATGCTTTATGCCAACGGCCTTGGCCAGTCAAGTCCCATTCAAAATCTCCGAATACAACACTTGAGCTTTCTAACCCTTGATACTGCAGTACCTTCTATATTCTCGCACATCTCTGATGTCTCATGCCAACTGAATACACTCCCCTCTTTATGTCCAAACAATACCGTCAGAATCTCTTAAATTTCCTTTCCTTCTCAACCGGTCTTTTCTGCCAACCACATGAACCCTGTTACCCGCAAAGTTTGCGGCCTTCATCTGCACTCTGGGATACTGGAGCGAAGCGGAGGGTTGTCTTGTACACACTACCAGTCACTCGCCTATGTGGACGAGTCATTCGAATATTCTAGCGCATCGCTGGACAAAGAACAGCCTCGAGAAGCAGATGACGGAACAGGGAAAATCACGGGCAACGGCGCAAATCTTGCTGGTGCATCAAATAATTTGAGTCAAATTGAAGATGGGCCCAAGGAAGTGAAATAGGCAGAACAATGGTCGCAACTCTGCGTCTTGTGCGGGCTACAACGGGAATTATAACACTAGGGATGTCCTGGGTGTTGATTCGACTCTGCGAGCACCTGGAATCGAGTCAGAAAATTCAGTAGGATAAAAGGCGCGCGGAATATGAAGGACGCAGCAACGATAACTTGGAATCTTCTAGCCGCGACATGACGTGCTCGGCGCCTACACTTCTTCAGCCGCCTACCCCGCCTGATGTCCTTCCCGCGCCGCCGGGAAATCTATTCGCGCCTTTCGAGAATATCCAGTATCTATCGCGAATTAATCAGTACTAACTCGGGTCGCCAGACTTAGAATTGAGAAGCAACTCGCGGGACGCCGCCATCCAGAAGGCGGCGGAGCTTCAATGGCAGCAATACCCGCACCATAGGCCGATGATCGTTGTAGAAGAGCTATGGGGCGGGGGTGAGGTCCGTGCGATGGGTCGGTGATCCGTCGGATTTGTGGAGCTTTAGAATAAATTCTAGGGAAAATAACAGTCCAAGCTCAGAGTGTGAAACTGGGGGCCAAGAGAGAGTCGCGACCGGAGAGGGAAAGAGTCAGGAGAGATGAGATAAAGAACTGTGTGCGGGCTGGGGTGTAAGGGGTGGTTGTACCGCTTGGTACGTGTTACTGGTGGTTGCTGATGCACTAATCTATTCGTAGACAAATTGAGGATAGCCGCTTCGGCTGCACTAGCCCGTGGATGAGCGTGGAAAGGAAGGTAGGTATTGACACGCGCCGTGGACGCGTGTTTACTGTCAAAACCAATGCAGTAAGCGAAATTATCTACCACTGAAGGTAAACCCGAAGGCGAGATGTGGAAGTAGTTCCACATCCCGGGCATCCAGCCCTACCACATCGTGCGGCCGTCTTACAACGCGTCCCCGCAGATAGTGATGTGCTTGGCTTGGCTTCAAGCCAGAAAGCCCTGAAGCCAAAGCCCTGGCTTTGCAAAGCCAAGCCAAGCCAGATCCATGGCTTCACCAGGGCTTTGGCTTTGGCTTGAGATCCAACGAAGTCGAAGATCCACCTCCACCGGTTTCTACAACGGGCGTCGTCCTACCTGCGACGACGGCGCCTGCGCCGCCTGTTGTGAGCTCTATCAAAGCACGTTCACGAGACGGCACTCATCTTTCGCAGCAGGCGCCGCCGCCCACTGCACCCTCCGATGCCGCGCCCTTCGTACCCGAGAGCGCGTCTGCAGTCTGGACGGCTGGAGCGCACCATCCCGAAGACGATACTATCCAAGTAGAAGGTTCGGCGATGCTCGGGGGCGATGTAAATACCCCTGAGCTGTCTCCTCGCCCGCAGCCTGGAGACACGGTCACCTCCTCCGCGCTTCCCTATGTGAGCCAGTTGGACTTGCGCACGCCGTGGGGTGACTATAACTCACAGGATGATTCATCTCCGCACCCCAATTCCACCACCGACGGACCGCCGCTGATCCCCGAAGGAGCCGCAATTCACGAAGTAGTTCCTGAAGGGATGGGCGGTAGTTTCTCAGTCCTCTTCGGCCATGTGTTAACCAACGGAATCACTCACGCTTCGGTACCTTCGCCACACTCTCCGCCTGCTACGCCGACCCACATCGAGCCCTTGGAGCTGTCTGCGCTCGTGCACGACGACATCATCGACGACGGGCAGAACGGGGCGCCCGAGCCCTGTGCCTCTTGCGGGGAGCCGCTTCACGAACAATCATATAATTGCCCCGCTTGGCGCTTATCTCCTCCGTCCAGCAATGAGCGCAATTGTACGCAATATTACCTGGATGACATGGTTAGAAATATCGTGTTAATACCCCGTGCAGGCGAGTCATGGTTCACCGGTGACGCCGCTGCGGCCTCAGAAGCTGCGTATCCCGCACCTCCGAGCACCCATACACCCCCGGTCGAGGAGGAGCGCACGGACTCACCTGAACCAGCCCCTTATCATGAAATTCCCCACGCCGGCCTCGTTTTACACAACCTGCGTCAAGTCCTTGGCCTTGATCCTGCAGCGCCCGAGAATTGGGAGGAGTTTGCGAAGCTCGCGCGCAACGCAGTAACGCAAGCTTAATCGGCCTGCCGGTACTTCGAGTCTGGTTTGGAGGACGCTCGCACCCGCGGACAAGCGTTGGCTGAACGAGTTTAAGAGGCTACAGGGTAGGAGGACTCTGTTAACTGTCACCAGATGATGACGGCAACTCCCGTTACTCACAGGGAATCGTTTAGCTTGGGACTTGGACAGCGCCGCAGAAACGATGGAGACGATGGAGGTGGAGTACGGAAACGGCGGTTTTCTGACGCTGCGCGGAGAGAATGGTGAATATCTCGCGCAGTTATGGGTGGAATATATCGTGTGGGGGCTCAAAATGCGCGCGCTTAATGGCGGCCGGGCATTGCGAAAGGGCGAAGTCCTAGGAATTTCTTTGAGTGCGCTACAACGCCGGGAGTACACAGATTTGCATTTTTTGTGGGCAGTCAGAAAAGAATTTCTAGGGCACTCTATAATCGTGCGCTTGGGGTAAAACTTCACCAGGAGGGATATTTTCATATAAGGAATCGATCTGGGTTGTTACTGAGGTCGCCAGCCGACGGCACCGAACTCGTTTTTTGACCACAAGACCGGGTGGTCTGAGTGCAGTTTTCACGTATGCCCTCTAAAGTGCCCATTTTTGTGGCTTATCATACGCGATGACGGGTAGGGGTGCGGATGAGATTTTTTGGCAGGAGGTGGGGAATCATAAGGAGAGACCGTATATGTAGATACATGTGTTACCAATCAGAAATTGCCGCTTACGCAGGTTTGCAATGCGCGGCAAGGTATGCCATGAAAGCATTCGAAGACTCGGCCGGCTCAACATTCATGCAATAACTCAGATCCAATTGGTTTATCATCCATTTTCGATACCTGCGCGCTCATTCAATATTGATCTACATTTTGCCCACAGAAAAACGAGAGAAGCCTATTGCTGCTATAGCACAGTTTCTCAGGGTAATGCCAGGAACGCATCTCTCAGCTTCGCGAAGTTGGGCGTGCCCAGTCCACTAACAGGATCCCAGCCCGGCGCAGCAGGGAAGCCATGAGTCTGGCACCCAGGATTGCTGCCAACTATCACGTCGTTGAACGCGCCCGCGAACGCGTCAGAGTAGAGCTGGAATATTCCGTAGTCAGGTCCCCGTCCAGCTTATAGATGAAAGAATAATGCTTACCGCCGGATTGATGAACCCGACAGTACTCTTGCCTGCGGCGATGCGCGCGTCGTTGACTGCAGCAATGACGGACGCGAATATGGGGGCGGAGGCGGATGTGCCGCCCGAGTGGACGAATCCGCCGCCCTCCGCGATGACCAATGGCCACCTGGTCAAGCGCGTCAGTGAGATTCTCTTGAACCTGAGGGAGCATGGCTTACCCGTTGGCTGAAACGTCGGGGTATGCCCGTCCAGACCTGTTGAAGACTGAGGCAGCATAGCTGGGTACGAAGTTGTCTAAGTAGTTCTGGACGGCGGCGTCCTGCCACGCAGGCCGAGCGAAATTGTTCGAGAAGCCTCCGCCAGACGGGAAGTCAGTGGTAGATTCTTCAACTTGGTCTGTCTAGAATCCGGGGCACACATCGTCAGAATGCGCGAGAAGAGTAGTGATGAAGTATCGAGAGACTTACGCTAGCACCAGGGGCAACCGACGTCGCACCGACGGCGGTGATGAATGGACAAGACGCAGGAAGTTGCCCGACGAAGCTTCCGTTTGGGTTACCCGCCACAAGCGAGCCGTTGGCCAGCAAGCACTGATGGGACTGAGAGTACGCGACGCCTCCGTCGCCGGAGGACGCAATGACAGTGATGCCGGTGAGAACCAGCTACAACTTGAAACGTGAGCAGAGTTCTCGCATAATCATCAGCTTCATACCTTGCCAATCTCTGTGCACTGTCGTTGGACCACAGGTGAGATGGATGGGTCGTTGAGATCAGGGTTGAAGTGGTAGGAGATCGAGATAACGTTCGTGCGCGGTTTGTCACCGCAGTCGGTAATGCCTACAGAGATCTCGTTATGATTAATGATGACATGTATAGCAGTCTCTGGCTGACCTTCACTGTCGACAGGGGAAACCGAGCAGTACGAGCCATCCAGCGCCGCGAGCAATTCATCGGCTGCGTACATTATACATCAGCGCCTGGAATTTCGAATTCCATGCATATCGCTGTAGATGCGAGACTTACTCGGGTCCAGGGATGCCCGAGGCTGCGCAACCTGGTATAGAGATAGATTCTGTCCGTGCCCCAATAGGCCCATTACTAGCTCGATATCCAGAGACGATTCGCCCAAACTGCCGGTGACGTCAGGGTTGCCTATACAGTGCGTGAGCACTTAGCTTCGGAGGCAAAATGTGGTAGCAAACCTCCTTCTACGCTGATCAGTGTTGGGGTATTGTTCACTTGGTCCGGCCTGAACAAATTGAAGAAGAGATTGAGGTCTGATGGTCTGTAGACGTTGGCGCCAAACTCGGCTGAGTAGCAAAAATTCGATCAGCTATCGTACAGTGATCTAAAAAATACTTGCCGACGGCGACGGTATTCACATCTCCTGAAACAGGCGTAAAGTCGAAGTTGTAGAGCTCGCGAAGGCAGTTTAAGGTCGCAGACGTGTCGCAGCCAGATGTAGCAAAGTCCGCAAGCTAGGACAACTTGAGGTCAGGGAACTCGTTAATCGAATAGGGCCGGAAGCGCACGTTTTCGATGGGTATTTTCGATGCTCCAGACTCTCGTCCGAACCTAGAAGACGGAGAAATCGATTCACTCCTGGACGAGAATGAGCGCGGTCCACCAAAGTGCACAGTCGGCCAGACAAAGTCGACGTGTTTCGAGACATCCTCGGGAAGTGTGTATCCATCATGGCATCCTACGCGCACGCTGCCGTCCTCGTCGTCGCTGTACACGTAGTACTCTGCCTGGAGGAGGCTCTCGGCCTCTGCGATAGTCACATTGAGTTGGAGGATGTCGCCGTTCGGGCTGAGCCTGATTTTGTCGGCATGGATACCCGCACCATGCGTGAGCCATGCATGCACGGTATCGACAGTCTCCGTGGACGGCCGGAAGGTCTCTTTGACCTGCGCAGGCGACCAGTGCTGGCCGTAGTTGGGCGATCGCGGGTCCGCAATGTCCAGAAGGAAAGTCTCGAGTTTTTCCAAGTTAGATTGTGCGAGACTGAACTTGAGGGGGATGAGTGCGTCAGGGTCGGCGCGGCGGTGCAGCGACCATCCTGCGGGAACGGATTGAGGCACGGCTGCGACGCTCGCGACAACGGCGACCAAAGCGACAAGCAGCTGGGTTGGGGCCATCAGGAGGCGATAGAGCACGGAGGTTTTTGGTCGTTGTCTTATAAGGAGTGCTTCTCCCAGCGAGGTGACACAATCGCTCTGCAATATGGCAGCATAGTTCTTTCGATGTCAAAAAAAGAATCCAGTTATCTTTGCTACTGTCCGCATGCCACATGATACCGCGAAGATGTTGAGAAGTGATGTCGAGCGGTCGAGCATGCGGTGCATTGCCTTGCATTGCAGGCGTGACCGGAAGATTGTCAGTGAGGCCGATGCACGGCAGAGGCCGCAGGCTTCTGCCGGTGAGGATATGTCGTCTAGAGAAGAAGATCTTCAACGAGAGAGGCAGCAGAGACGCAGACGTTGACGGTTAAAAATGAAAAGACGCTCGTCGCTTGATAGCCGAGCTCGCGTGGCGCGGATCACACGCGGTCCGCGATCCGGGCAGGAGCCACTAGAACGCGTTCGGGTCAAGGGACCAGGAGGGTTATCGAGAGTCAAAACTAGAACCGAATTGACGCGTTGGAGGTGCAGCTAGGCCTGTATGAAGGCAGCACGCTCTTGCCAACTCTCCGCGCCATTACACTGCTCAATGCTGAAAGTCGCTGCGTTTTCCGCACGTCCGAATTCGAGATTCAATGGCCGTAATGGGTGCCATGGTGGGTGCAAGGGAAGTAAGAACGAGGCCGAAGAATAGGGGTAATGGTTAGGTTAGAAGGGGACATACCATGACGCCCTTTCCTCCCCACAACGACACCATCCTTCTAAACACGCAAGGCTCGACTACCGAGGACACCGTCAAGTGTCAGCTGTTTGCGGGATAAGACGAGGACACTCGAATGCGGCATGTCGGAGGTGGTCTGGGAGACAACAGTCCCCGGAGTCCGCGTTGGTCAACGTTGCAGCGGCGGAAGTGGGAGCGCAAACAGAAGAAGAGATGGGATGAATCAAAGACAGTACACCTGATTGTGTATGCCCGCGCGATGCGAAGGCAACAGGTATGTATCAGGCGACCAGAATACGAAGCCCTAGATGGAGGTAGACGAGGGTGGGGTATTGAAATTTGGAAAGCACGTACCGCCTGCGGGGCAAGATGCTTGAGCCTGATGAATTCGGGGGTTATGCAAACTCGCATTCGTATAGGATGGCTCAGCGTGCTGGATTTCACCGGCAGCAGCGAGCGGCGCAACAGACTTTGGCAGCGGGTCGAGGAACACGGTGGCCTACAGAGGGGAATGGACAAGGAGGTCGAAATTGATTAGAAGGTGAATAGAAATGAGAATTGAATACGCACCTGAGATTAGACGGGCCTGTTACAAGGCACACGCATTCAGATGGACAGTAACGACGCGCATACATCTTCGTTTGGAAGTCCCGTCCGGTTGAGTGTGGCGATTGGAGGCGGGAGGGCGAGTTGACGACAACGTAGGATGTCGTTCCGGAGAGCAGCGGGTCTGGTCAAGAAAATTGAGAGCAGAATGTGCAATACGTGAGGTGGATACGGTCGGTGCGGCGGGAAGGGGAAGGGCAAAGCACGTGCTGGAGCGATGATGCGCGGGCGGGGGCGGAAAGATTTGGGCAGGGGCGGGAATTGCGGGGGCGGCGGCGGAGGTGTGGCTAAGGTGGGGCGAGGGCAGGGCGTCATTGGGGCGGCGAGGCTGCAGCGGAGGGGCGGCATCGGAGCGGCGGGGGCGGGCGTGATGTATAGGGGGCGGTTAGCAGTTGAGGCAGCGTCGGGCCGGGGAAGAGGTGTTCTCCGGCGGGGCGCAGAGTTAAAAGAGGAGTTTAGCCACAGGGATGACGTCAAGATTGCGGGGGCGGTTGATAGAATGCGCTTTGACCGGCTTCCCCGCTCGCACAGCGCCGCAACTTGAACTCCCTGCTCGGCAGCAAAAAACGATGATGATATGAGTTTTGACATCGAAAATATGGGTCATATATGGTCTGAAAGCCCCGAATGAGGGCTTTCTGACCATATAAAATGTTTGCAGAACGGCCGTCTGTGTATGTTTTAGGGCCAGGATATGTGCAATTTTGTATGGGTTGCACGACATCTGTATTCTGTAGTCCAAAAATCTACCAATAATGGTGCGCTTGGGGTCATATTTGGGGTAGTACGAGCCAGTAGTGGTCGGAACATGGTAATGGACTCGGATCAGCGGAAATCCGACGGGAGTGGGAGTGTTTCGGACGCAAAACGACTGGTTGAACCGGAACTTTTTAGCCAGCCCCGCGATTTTTTCTCGCCGGGAATTTGAAATTCTTGAAGGAGATTTTAGCAAGGAAGGGCGTGCCCCACGGACCTAGGAAGGTGTATTAAGAGGGTACCTAACCCCCTCAAAAAATGGGGGAAAACGGGGAATAGCTCGGGGAGCAGTAAATTCTTGCAACAAGGTCTGGGCAACAGGTTCAGATGTTGCTAGAGTTCCAATCCGTTTTACACCTCAGTTCCATATTAAACCCGAGTTCCAATCCCTTGTACACCCGAGTTCCCTACCAAACCCGAGTTCCAAACCCTTTCACACCCGAGTTCCCTACTAAACCCGAGTTCCGTTTACTGTTGGCCAGAAATTGGCTAAAAGAAAAAGGTACCCGGGTCCGGGTTCTCGGATCAGGTAGTTAGGGAAGGTGCGGAGAAAGAGTCCTGCGTAGATCCAGGCTGAGCAAATTGGTTGTCCAGGGGGGGGGAGGGGGGGAGGGCAAATTGGAGGGCAAATTGGAGGGCAAATTGCAACCCGAAGCAGTCATGGAAGAGACGGATCGGAGAAGGACTGAAGGAGGCGACGAATTGGGTCGCAGACTCGACTGACTTCGAGAGGAATCGTGCCGCTAAAATCGCTGCACGTCTAGGATAAAATAAATGTCACTCACCCCATCTATCACTGGTATACGCGTGTTTTCCCGGTGACGACAGGGTTGTGTGCACCTAATTCGTTCCTTCTCTCATTTATCTCCTCGTGCCTTCCGTCTCGCTCGCTCCCCGCGTTCGTCACGGGAGATGTTCAATCGACTTGTGGATGCGAGTCAACAACTGTGGATACCCGGGCAGAAGGGATACCTCCGGGAGCGGGATCCGTCGGCGACATAGAGTAGCCGGACTGCACGGCAAAACATCGAGTGTGGGCGCCGGGCGAGCCATAGAAATTACAAATGAGGAAACCGCGTTGGGCCCGAAGATGGCAAAAATAATAACGAAGAACGTGGACGTGTAACGAGTGACTATCACCGCACGAAGTAATAGAGGCGGCCGGGCGAGGGATGAGGCGGAGCAGGTATGCGGGTGCGGGCTAAGAGGGAGCACGGGGGAGATTTAAACGGCTGGGGCACGCATCAAGTAACAATGAGCAAGTGGGTGGAAGAATAGGACGAATCGATGAGGGAAGCAAAGGAGAATCGGAATACTTGGATATCGGACAAGGAGTGCGCGGGATACGGCTATACAATAGGAAACTGCAAGTCCGGAGGACAGTAACTCTGCGGCGTAATTGCAGGTTTAGACGGCGGGGATGAATAAAGAACGACGCAAGGGGCGAAACCACGAATGCCTGGCAAGACATAGATTGAGTCAATCCAGTGGTTCCCACCCAAGCTTCAAGTAACGAGTTGAGGTAACGTCACAGCAAGGACGCCAACACAAAAACTGGTGCAGAGAGGAGCTTATGCGGGATATTCGTCACGAGTTAAACTTGCATGTTCAGTCCTATACCACCCTCCACACACACTGTAGAAACTGACTGAATTGAGAAAAATTGGTTCTTTTATCCATAGGTATGTGTACTCCTGAGAATACTTCCAATATCAGCGAAAATAGAGCATATAGCAATTGTAGCGCGCTTTGCGGCAGAGCCCACTAACCGGGCACTCGAATTTCTCCATAATCTCCTCTAAATGTTCACGGAGAAGTTTCAAGTTGCTTGCAGACTTTTCTAATAAATATTAAATATGTTTCAAGTTAATGATAGCAAGATGCCCGTGATGGTAGATGAGTCTCAGAGTCTCAGTTACTGTAGCAATTTGTAGGGGTGAAACATAACACGTAACGGGGGGGTCCTTTTGTTTCAAAATTTACTGGTTGTAATCCACAACAGTGGGACCTTCTCAATTTGCCATTACACCACCCAAATTCTGGGAAAACAGCTTCAAAACCAGGATTAAGTTACTTGCTCTTGCCTTTCCATTCCTCCCATCTCTTGAATCCCAGTTTGTGAGCCTCGCAATTGCTACCACATTTCCATATCAGTACGGACGGAAACATGAGATGATTCCTAGGGTGCAACATGTAAATTTGAATGCAGATTTATTTATTGATGAATTTTATTATCATTGCAAGGACAACAGGGCACATGCAGGGCACATGCATGAGAAGGGAATTGAAGGGGAGAATGATGGACGAGACATGGCTGGCATGATGTACCCTGTGCCTGCTCGTCACGTCCCACAGCATGGCCATGCACCTCCCATGAGCCCCACCCCATCATAACTCCACCTTGATCACGACTGCAAGCCTGCTTGCCCCGGTGGACATTCCCACCACCAACACATGACAACAAAGCAATCGCGAGGGATCATCCTGCACAGCCGACACATTGTACCTCCAGGCTTCATCACACTGCTGCCACTATGTCTGTAGCCAGCATGCCTGTGCTAGCTGCGCCATCCCAGAGACCAGAGAAAAAGAAAAAGAAAGGTGGCTGTGTACCAAACATTGCATGAGACGCACACAATGAAGGCGCACCATGCAGCACACATAATCTCAGGACACGGCGGCAGGCACTCTCCCCATGCACACAACACGCCAGTGCGAGCACTTCTCCAGCAGCACACCAACAGCACATCCCCACACTAGCTCAAGGATGATGCAGACAAGCATTGTGCGCATACCCCAGTCTTCTCCCATGCACAGGAGAGCCCCGGGGAGAGCAAGCAAGCTCCTCCCCAATCTAAAATGGAAGCATGGCCCTCGCCATGTCTACCCCTCAGAGCCGCTGTTCCTGACAGCCATTGCTAGCAAGGGGTCAAACCCCGCTACAAACGGGTGCACACTGCATATGCAGCGCTGAGTATGCCGTACTACAAGGTGTGTGTCGTACCCCACATCGAGCGCAGCGACGGATGCACTGCAAGCCACACTGCTGTGCACTGTACCCTGCTACTTGTGCGCAATGAAGATGGTGTCCCCACGAAGCACTGTACACTTACACTGGGGCAAGTTCCAAATGGCCAACTCAGCCAGGAGCCAAGGCCGCTGTATGGAGAAGATCTGTTAGTGGACATAAGAGGAGATGTGGGATGAGGAAGGGAAGCCAGGTGGGAGGGGAGAGGAGACAGATGCATGCATGCAAGAGAAAATGTGTCAATGAACATATGGGTAGATGAATTAACGGTTGAGTGGATGAAGGGGATGGAGGTGTGGACACAGGGAACGTGGAACTGTGAATGCGTGCCTCGTTTCCTTGTCTCGAAGATGCCAGTGTAAGTGTACATACTCGATCCTGATGCACCTGCCGATGGGCCACAGAATGATCCAGCATGGTCCTCCCCCTCCATGTGTCCCTCTGGCACTGTGCCTGCAGTGGAGATCATGTCATGAGAGATGCTAAATACTGGGAGGCGACAGATGCACCTTTGGGAATAATCAGGATGAAGTGAGAGGGAAAAGAAGTGTGATGATGTGGGGTATTCAGGAGACATGGGGGAAAATACTATAATGGAGTAGGGAGAGGGTAGGAAATGGGAACAGGAACAGGAACAAGTGTGGGAATAAGGAGGAGAAGCAATGGGACACCACGCACTCTCCAGACGCCTAGTAAGTCATCGGCGGAGTGCTGAGCATTAGCTGGGCATAATGTTGGCCAGCACGACCACAGGCAAAGGAGGACTTCCCCAACTGTTCCTCTTCCAAAGGCACCTCTGGCGCTCGGACAGCGAAGTGGAAGTTGTGATACACAAAATAGTTTGGATTTTCCCCTCCAGCAACTGCCCAAGGTGCCACAAAAATTGACTGTATTTTTCTGCACATGGGGCAATTATAAAAATTCCGCCACATCACTTCTGTGCTTTAGCTTATTTCTCGTCAATCTACCGACTTATTTTTGTTTTTAGGTTCTGTTCAGACCAAATGATGGTGGCTGCAAAACTGGAACCAGCCACTCCTGCCAACCAAACATGGCAAAAGCTGCCAGATCGATCATGGCCGATGCCACTTCCATCTGATCGATCGGCACAGCCACGTTTGCCCTTTTGCTTCCTCCTGCCTGTCAGCTCTCGCTGCGCACCATACACTTATATCTCTTGTCTCCGATCTGCTTCATCCCAGACCCCCAGCTGTTAGGCTTGGTCGCAAACTTGAGGGAGTACTTGGCCTTCTCGAGACTTGGATCTCTATTAAATCTCCGCATCAGTAAAACTACACATTTGGCTTTGGCATCTTTTGGCTTTGGACAGCGTCTTTGGGCATCTTGGTCTTGGGATCCATGTCTTTGGTCCTGGGGATAGCGTCTTGGAGAGTGTTTGTCTTGTGTGGACTTCTTGGGTAATGTCAGATGTCTTGGCTTCTGTAAAAGATTTGTGATGGAATTTCTTACCCTAAAACAGCCGGTGAATTTAATATAACATCCAGAGGTCGACTTGGCGAGTGGAAATCCGAGTCGGCTCAAGAATGGTCAATTGGCGACAACACTTGATCGCGAGGAAATCGACAAGTCATTCAAACTCTGCCCGATTTGATCAGATCATGAGGGTTATGAACACAGAATTCGGGAAACGGAGACTAGGGGAGAACTAGAGACATAATTGCCTAAAATGAGCTAAAACCTGAAATTTGACGGTTAGACATGAAATTGAAACACCAAATATTCCAGGATTTGGGTGGGTAGTGCAAATCAAGTGTACAAATGAGTGAGGGAACACAGATTACTCCATAGACCCTGCGGAGGAGTGCTACAGAAAGAATTGCCTTATATGGAAATCCCGACAGGAAAAAATTGTCTCTCTGGCCCGCAAATCAAACACGTATCGAAAACTAAAACTGAGGCAATGATCAGCGACCCTGAATGCCCCGTTTGAGACACTTAACTCGTGATAAGCACGAGGTCGAGGAATAGGCCCCCCCATTCCTGGATGCATATGGATAGATGAACTATGTATGTAGGTATATTGAAGTTGCGACCTAGAACATCTCCAACCAGGCCTAGGAAACACCAGCTGCAGGAAGATTGTGCATGTGCTGACTCACCCTCGGCTCCCCCACTATGACATTGCCTTAAAAGGCATATCTAATCTAATTGGCACGTGTGAACTGCAAGCAACCTTGCCAGCACGTCTACAGGCTTAGCGAAGACTGTTCGGGATCATCGCCTTGGTAGAGCAGTGAAGGCTCCGCTTGACAGGCAACATCGCAGTTGGTTCAATCCTGTATGCATTTATTTTTGCTCTTCCCTTTTTTGTTCTCTTTTCTTTTCCACCTTAGCACCACACAGCGGACCCCGCTGTGAGCCAAAGTCTACGCAGTGGTCTCAGCGGTGTGGAAGTACAACTCGCTGAGCTCGTCGCCTTTGGGTCTCAGTCCGGTTGCATGTGCCAACCAAACACGGTAACGCCGTGCTGGACATTTTCCCTCCACGTTCCCTCTGCATCAATTCATGTGCCTTCACCTGTATCATTCATTCACTGTCAGCCACTCGCTCTCCACTGCACTTATGCTCAATTGACGACTTTCGGAGCTCTTGAAATGGTCAGGTGATTTCTATTATACTCACATTTTAGTTAGCTACATTATTTGGCACTCCTCGTCCTGGACCTCATTTATCACATGCCATGTCACCTTAGCAATCTCGAGGCGATTGCGATTCTGGATGCTGCTGCCCACTTGGACTGCGCTGGGGATTGACTTCGGCGTGGATGTGTCTCCCTATACGTCTTTGCACAGATTCCCGGTTTGCTGCATGCTGAAGGATTTGCGTTAGCCAACGGATTTACCATGGACATTTTATGTACCTATTACATCATCGCTTCTGGGCTCCAGTGTCACGAGAGTACATGAACGGCCATCCTGATCATTACATAATCACCTTCCTTCTCTCCCACCTACCACGACAATCCCATCGTTTTCACTTGTCTCGCGTCCGACTCACTGAATTTTGAGCTATCATCAAGCTAAGTGTTTTATTGTTCATATCCTACTGATTATTCTACTTCTAGAGTCTTTCTCTTGGCCATTGAGAGGGAGACATCATTCTACGGCTCAGCAGCTCTACTGGTACGACCTGGACACCACCTCAGTCCCCGAGAGGACCAACCTTCTCTTCTTCAGCGGTGGCCCAACAGAGCTCCACCGCGATGTCCCCTGCGACAGATAGCCAAAAAAGAGTTGGAATAACCTTTCAAAATATAAATATTAAGGCTGGACAATTATGATTAAATATGCCTCTGGGCCGTAATGTACTGTAATCGTAACTTAATATTTAGAAATGGATATCTATTTAATCGTAAGGCTATCATAATCTATTGTAATGTGATTTTAATCTAATTTAATTGTAATTAATGGATAATAATGCTAAAATTTACATTTTTTTTGCTAGGCATTTACTGGTTGTTTAATGGCAAAGTAATCTGGCCTGGAGCCATGGGATTGCTCAAGTTGAACTCAGATGTCGACAATTCTATTCAGCTCTCACATTCAGTGCCCTTTAACTCAATATTTCAGTGTTCTGGGGGAAAATAAATGAAATAAAATCCGTGAAGCTTCATTAGGTACATGTGAGGCCATGGTTGAAGCAAGTATTATAATTTTCGGAAATTGCCGAGATACAGCCCATCCTATCACGTGACTATCACTAGGTGTCTCACAGCACAAACAAACCCAAACTCCCAGTTCAAATGGTCAGTGGTCGGTCGGTGGGGTTGATTGAAGAGCAGAAGGAGCCCAGCACTCAGGGATTGCCAAATATTACTTAGAGTGATATATTTGACTATCAAATTTGTTTTTTTTTCCAAGGTGTCTGGTGGTGTTGGTGTAACTAATATTATGATTAAATACAGGTGCTAAACCGTAATATAATCATAACTTAATGTAATCTACTGCTCCATAATACTAGTGGATGACTTCCCGTAAGAATTAAATATTCCCCAGGAATATTTTTCACACTTGCCGACGTGATGCGACGTCAACTGCCAGGACCCCATCAATTGTATCACCCCAAAGTGATTGCAATTTATTCTCCCATCACTCGAGATATGCTGAATCTATTCGGGGGGTACCCCCCCCTCGAATAGACTTTCATATCATAGAATATCCTGTTCAGGCACCAAATCACTGATTGTCACCTTCTGTCACTCTCATCACAAACTCTACGTCCTCACTTGCAAGTGCACCGTTCATATACAACAGATCTTTCAATGTTCTAACTCTACCCTCAGTACCCTACATTGATCCCTGCCCAAACCCCGGTCGTTTACGCCGTTTTCCCCCTCGAAATTGATGCCAAATGCATTTTTTCAGAGTGATCCCTCTTGAGCCCTCTTTGTAGTGCCACCGCTCCTCGTGGTTATGGTGTTTTAATTCCAAGACAACTCTGGTGCGAGAAGATGCTCGTATGGTTGATTTTTCCACTTCATCAAGAAGTAAATATATTATTTTAGTTGCGGGAATACAGACAGCGTGAATATCTTTTCTCTCACTGGTTGAACATTTCAAAATTTTCACCTTCTGTTTCAGTGAAAAATGTCGTTTATTTTTCACACATTTTTCACTGAAAAAGCAGGTGAAAATTTCAAAACATTTTCATCACTTTCTTGTTTTATTTCGAATTTTTCACCTTGAATTGAGAAAGTGCTGAAAAAGTTTTAAAATTTCACCTTCTTTTTCAGTGAAAAATGTCGGAAAAATTACCAACATTTTTCACTGAAAAAGAAGGTGAAAAAATTGAAATGTTCAACCAGTGTCTTTGATCGTATCACTGGCACCCTTAAAGAAGCTCAGAAATTGCACTGGAATATTTTAATCTTACGGGAAGTCACCCAGTGCTAATATTATGGAGGGGACCGTAATTAATGGTAATTCTAAGATTAAATCTAATTATAATATAATATAATTGTAATCTTGGCCAGCCTTAATAAATATGCCCGAGAAAAAATCTGAGTTGTGCACACTGGGGCCCCTGCAGTGAGCGGACTGTTCACCAAGTGGGCCTGGCGGTGAGCCTCCAGGGATATCCGCGGGGGTCTCCCATGCCAGATGTGAGATTGATGATTTGTTTATTGACCACTGACATTAAGCTCAAAATTCGCGGAAAAGCCCGAATTGTACTAGTATTTGTTCTTCTAGTACTTGCAGTCAGACAAAAGGCAGGTCTGTGGGAACACCGTTCCTACAGACAATTAATATCATACAAACCTCACAGACTCTCACACAGACGCGCGTCAGTCACGCACGTGCTGAGAAAATAATCACGTGATGTCATAGGTTAAGGGGATTCGCATAGGACCCATGATTATGGCTTTGGAGGTTAGATCCCAAAATTAGCCATGTTGAAAATTTTGTCCGGACTTTTGGCCACCCAGGGTTCAAAAATTTTGTCCGGATACTGTATCTAAGCTGCTCTCGGCCAAAATTTTGTCCGGACTTCGGATCTGACTTCAAATTTGACAAAAAAAGGGCCAGAAGTCTTTAAAAATCGCAAAAAAAACTCTATCTGCATTAAATAAATTGGTATTTACCTTGCCTTTAAATTTTTTGGGCTCTGGCTCAGCTGGTGGCAAGCCCTGTCTCAGCCATAAGCACCCCCAGGTCTTTTAAAAGGACATGTTACATATAAAGGGTCATTGTTTCACAGACAATGTATCTTTTGACATCCAAAATAGTAGGACAAAGTGTGGCTCATGGCACCTCATGGTGTCTCGAATCAGTGCAGAGGCCAGTGCCACCCTGATTGGCCATTGTCCGGACTTTGATCTGACCTTCCAGAAATAAATCCCCTTGTCCGGACTTAAGATCCAAGCTGTCGCCACTGTCACCTTGATTTGTCCGGACAAAGATCTGAGTTATGCAGGCCAAATCTGAAAATTTGTCCGGACTTTGGATTCAACCTCCAAAACCATAATCACGGGTCCTATTCGCATGTGCCATCTTAAATAAAAATGCAAATGCAATTGTCGAGGAAAATGTATTACTAGTACTCTCGCGGTGCAGCTTTGGCATTGCAGTTGTGCCAACGTTTCGGCACAGACTCAGCTTTGCAGCCAATGTTTCGGCAAACCCAAAATGTTTCTCTCCGAAATATTAATCCTGAGCAAGCAAGCAGCGAGACCGAAATTGAAGCCCAAACCCAAACTCAAACCCAAACCTATGTACATGTGGGCGTGTACATGGCCCCTGCGAGTAGATCTCGCGTCAGTTTAAGTAAAGAAGCAAGTAGACTCGCCTGCGTGCCTCGCGAGGTGCGATATCGATTCGATGGCTGGAACTCGAAAGCTTTGGCGCTCACTTGAAGCACACTCTCAAGACACCGAGAAAGGCGGAGGCTGGTAACACTCAACGAAACATATGGACATGGACATGGAAGGAAATTGTCTTGAGCTTGAAATAAATAGATGGAATAAATAATCATAGTGTACAAATCAAAGCGAATCTATTCTTCGATACAAAGCCGACGTGGTATTTTCCCCGCAATGTACATCGTAAACGTTGGTATGGTGTACCGCTGGGAGGCAGGTGGATGCTGACGGGGATGCCAGCGCGGGAACGTTGGAGCCGACAGAAAAAGTATGTTGAAACGGATGCGTGGACGCCCTCCGCCTCGCCTCGAAGAAAACCACCTCATCAGTATTGCGCGGAGCGGACGGCGATACGGCGATACCTACCACAAGCTCGCGTCAAAAATGCTTTCTTGCGAATCTGTAAAGAACCCAGATAGTTACACACCGGTCTCGCTCTCCTCGCCGCGTCAAACCTCACTCTTAATCTTCCTCCTTCTCCTCTCATCCCCCACCATCCACCCCAGCCCCCACTTATAAAGTCCCAGCCTGTATCTTCGCTCGACTTGGCGCAGAACGAGGAACGCTATACCCGCAGCGGCTGCGAAAACAGCAAGCAGTGCGAGGGCGAAGAATATCCCCCAGGCCCACCAGTAGAGGTTCCAGAGTTGGCCTACGTAGCGGATTATGACCTACATGAAAACATGAGCTGCAAGTACGACGACTGGGATGAAAACGAAGGAAACCGAGGAAAAAAAGCATCAGGTATTTGAATAGCAGGAGAAGAGACGCACCTTCCCACTCAACTTACTCTCCCCCACCTCCCTCACACCAAACGAAAACGGCACCTCTTTCACGCCGCCGCGCGGGATTGGGGCCTTCAACAAGAGCTCGAGCCCGATTTTGAAGCCCGTGGGCGTGAGGGGTGCGGAGCGGAGGAACTGAAAAAATCATTATTACAATAATTCAAAAGAACAATCGATGGTAGGAAAAGAGTATGGGGCAAGAGAGAAGGGAGGAACGAGGGGGGAGGGGGGATAGGAAGAATAAAACGGACGAGTTCCTTCCGAATCCCAAAAAACCCCGTCATCGGATCGCTCGCGCTCGTCAGCGGCCGCGCAAGCGACCGGGCGCCCCACGAGATAACACGTCTATAAAGGGGCCAGCTCTGATCCATTTGGACGCCGGGGGCGTACCGCGTGCCGAGGGCAAAGGGGGTGGCGTAGTCGTCAAGGGCGGAGAAGAGGGCGGGGAGGGCGGTGGGGGGGTGCTGCGTGGCGTTGGTGAGTCAGTATATGTCCGAGAATTAGATTTGAGAGAGAAGGAGTAGGAGCGAGAGAGAGGAAGGAAGGACCCACACCTGCAAATCCGCATCCATAACAACCAAACTCTCCCCCCTCGCCTCCTCAAACCCCCTCAACACCGCACCCGACAGCCCCATGCCCCCTCGCCCCTGCTCCTCCTTCGTCCGTACAATCAACACCACGTTAAACCCCTCCTCCCGCAGCTCAGCCACGACATTGTCGGTCCCATCCCGCGAATCGTCGTCGACGATGACGAGCTCGACGATGGCGGGGTCGGGGAGGGCGGCGAAGACACGTGTTACTAGGGGGCGGATGTTGGCGCGCTCGTGGTAGGTTGGGACGATTATGCTGTGGTGGATTTTGTTTTCGTGTGCCGAGGATGAGGAGGGGCGCGCGTGTGCGGCGGGGTCGTACGCCGTGGTCCCGGCGCCAGAAAAGAAAAGATAGTAAAGAATGCAGAGGAGGGCGAGTGCGCCGAGGAGGAGACGGCGCGGGGTGGGCAGCCGGGGTTGGCGGACGCGCATTGTGAGGACGCGCTAAATAATTTCGCGAATCGCGACGAGAGCGAAGTTGAAACCTGGAAGAAAAGGAAGGAAGGAAGAGATTTATGTGACGCCACGTAGCAAACATCATTCAAAAATATGTTAATAGCTCGCACTGATGCTGACTCATCGATGGTTTCCCCTTGTTTGTGGCCGCCCACGATTGATCCGGCATGTTTACCTTTGTTTGTTCTCAATTACACTTTTGGATGCATGTTCCATCGTGTAGCGGCTTCCTCACGTGTTTTATGGACTTCTGTTGGTGGAAGAAAGTGTTTATCAGCTCTGTATGTATGTGGCCCACAAAACATTTAGGTGAAATTATGGCCCATTCTCCTCATTTCAGAAATCTCACTTGTAAAACGTAACGTCTCTGAAGCGCGTGGGGTTTGTAATTATAATCTTGACCCCGGGCCTACTAAGGAGATTGAATTGATTGTTATAAATGCCCTTTGCGTTGGTTGCGAGCAATTCTAGTGCTCTAAAACACCCTGCACAACAGTATTTTAGATACATTGATGCCTTTGTGATGAATTATAACACATCTGAGAAGCCAGACGTGTTTTAGAAGTGTATCGGATCGCCGAGGAAAATTACTACGTGAGCTGCTGCGGAATTCATGCCATACTTCCGTGAACTTGGTTGAAAGAACCTGGCAGTCACGAACGCGTAACATATGTCACAGTTCAAGTTATTCACGTTGCTCGAGGCATCTTACCCATTATCTACATGTTTTGCGGGGCGGGAAAAGGTTATACTTGGCGAAATAATCTAGGTATTGGTGCTGTTTCCCGGCGCTGGACCGAGATTTCACCCCACACCCCTAAGGCTTTTTCAATTCTGGGTGAATCGTTTCGGTTCCGCAGGTAAAGTTGTCGGGAATTTGTTCTACCATAGAGGTACAAAGCCGGATTTTTTACATTAGCTCTTGTTTCGGAGGGGATCCTCAGTCATTCCTAGATCTTTGCCTCATATCAGGTATTGGACCGAAAATATAAAATCCGGCTACACCACCATTTTGCGGCCACTCATATTTGATGTGGAGAGATCAGGTGGACTCGAGAGAATTGATGACGTTTACCCAATGTAGACAAAGGCTTGTGTCGACGTGAACAATAGGCTCGATCAACGGCTGGAATTGAGCTGTGACCGAGGTGGATGACAGCCCTGCTTTTCGACCTTTCACAGGCAAGAATTCCCCTCGTTTCAACGCCCCGCTTAACTTGGAATCCGGGTTGGGTGGCACTTCTCTCGACTGTCGCTTTCCTAGTGGAGAGGACATCTATTCCACGTAATATTGAGCTGAGTTGTAATCCAAAAATAAATGAGTGTCAATTATTATACCTAATTGATATCGAGTCTGGGATTCTCGTCGACAAAAGTGGTTAATTATAGAAAGAAGAGTCAATGACGTGTGCCAAGAAAAAGATAGGGAGAGTACCAAGTAACCTGGAACGAAACCAGAACGGACGATGGAGGGAGGAAGGAAGAGGGATTTGATCCGCTGATCAACACAGCCACGACCCGCTTTCTCACCACGACCACACCTCGCGCTAAAGGCAACCATTTGCGCGTCATTCCCCTAGTGCTAGTCAAAGTCAAAGCGTCTATTGAGAATCGCCGCGATTGAAGCATCCTTTATATACCGTCAGCAAGCCTGCGCCAGGCTTGCCAAGGTGCAGATCTTCCCTTTCCTCTGCGCCGGTCTTGAGCGTTGATTCAGCCTAGGATGGTCGATCGCTGCCCGTGCGCCGAGTAAATCCAGTGCCGGGACGATGTAAGATTGCAATAGTGAGTTCTTCTTATCTTGTTTCTTCCACGCCGCCTCCTCCTGGTCCATTCCACCCCGCTATTTTCCTGCGGCTTTCGCTCCCTGTACTCCACGTTTCTCTCCTCTCGCCCCACCCAACTTTCCATAGGTGGCACCTAGGACAAGAGTGAATACGACACTGTGATGAACAAGATATCATTCTTACTCCTGGTGGGGGTTATAGCAGACACCAGGGTAACTCCTGTTGGAAGCGGCGCATATAACGGAGTACCGCCGGGGCCGAGCACGAATGTAAGGTTGTGAATGGTAGCTGTAGTGGTTGTGGTCGGCATGGGAATGACCAGTGTACTTGTACCATCAACGAATTTTCTGATTTCGCGGTAGCCGGAGGATAAGGATTAGGATCTGTGGCACAACATCAGCCCCACGATTGCAGATATCGATTTGAGTGGCATACTCCATGGCATAATAGTGTAGGATGGCTCCGGAGTAACAGTAGCGACTCTCTGCCGGGAAGACGTCATGAAAGGAAGAAATTGGAGGCGGGCGTTCGGGACTCACAGGAGGAGTGACAGGGTTCGTCCATGGGCCCGTCCACCCAACTGGAGGCGTCGCCGTTGGTGTCACACCCCCCCCGGGATACCGACGTCGCCGGGCAATCAATTCAAAGATGGCCCTTGGCTAAGTTTCCATGAGGCGCACGAGGTCTCGCCTGGAGGGCCAGTGATAGTTTTTGCGGCTGCACCAGGCGATACAGGGACTTCAACCGTCGAGTATGTTACCTGCCCGGTTAAAGGCGCAGTAAATGTTACGCTCGTCGCAGTCGGCGGCGGCTCAATGTGGAAGACTGTCAAAGTGTGACATATGTCAGTCCGTTATTATCAGCGAGAAAGGAAGCGTACACCAGGTGGATTTGATAGCGTTGGGTTGCGAAATTCCGGTCGGCACCAGAGCGTTGATTGGGGTCCCGCCGGCGGCGAGGGTGATGACATCGCCCCAAATTGTAATAACATGCGTGGCCGTAGGAACCGCTATCACGATGGTGCTACCGGAACCAATGAATGTTTCCGACTTGGCCGTGATGACGGGATATGAATTAGGATCTACAAGCAGTTCCATTAGTATAACCTTCTCGGACATACACCGACATACTCCAAGTCACCACACTGCAAAAGTGAGTGCCTGCACCTCCAGAGTCACCGTTGCCCGTTCCGGACCCGCTCCCTCCACTGTTCCCGCCACCAGCCTGGGCAGACGAGGGAGATAATTAGGCATGACTGGAATTGAAAATACTGCAACGACTTACACCGCCAGGAAGTACTTGATCAACCGACCAGACAAAATCCGAACTCAGAGTTGCAACCAAAATGGTGGCCGATGCACACCACACAAATGTCCCGCCAAAACAGGATTCCGCGGCGAAAGTATGTTTCTTGCTGTGATCATTTGAGATCATGCATGGTAAAATATGGAGAGAGCGCTCACGCCCAGGTATCCGATTGATCGAAAATTACCAGATCTCCATGCTATGCTGACTTCAGCACCAAGTTCGATGCACCTCAAGATGATGAAGGACACACAACGTCATTGAGCCAGTATGTCTCTGAAGTGGTATCCAGGGTTGGCTTAACGGAAGTGTTCGCGATGAGCTGCGAGATGTCGAATTGTGCCAGAACGCCGCTGGCCTGCGTGCAGGAACCTGCGGTACCACCGCCGGTCATCTCGATTGCGGGAGGACATATACACCACTTCATAGGAGGAAAACGAAAGACGAACAGTACATTTATATCCTTTGCAAGAGGATGACTTGACATGGAATGTGCGTCCATACCAGGCTAATCCGAGGTTTACTGCGCTTGCAAATTCAATATAGTCCTGCCCAACAAGATGGTTGTTGCACCTTTGGAGAGGTTGATCCCTGCGCGCACGTACAACTCCGCGCCGGTTTTCATATCGAGGATACAGTATATACCCATTACTTGAGCCAAAGGAATGTATTTTGTGCACCTGCCTTTATTGGTCGAGTTTTTGACCCAAACCTCTTTCGGACCCTGTATCCCACACTCATGTCTGTTTCTAGTCCAAGAATCAGCCCAATCGAGGCAGAATTAAGCGAGATATAGCGAAACTAGTTTGGCTCAAGTAACGATTTAATGTAACACACCCAAACAAACCCGAAGAAAAAAATTATTTGGCCGGTTGTCTGGCCGTTCTCCACTCCAATTTGTAGCTGATTATTCCTTATAAATGCCATTTCATGGGCTGGAACATGTATTGTGTCCAGATATCATCTGCAATGGTGAGTTTCAGCTTGGCTCAAGTAAAGGGGTTGGCTCAAGTAAAGGGTATATACTGTAGAACTCTGTGGATTCGTCACTGGTGCTTGGTCGGTAACATTGGTGTCCCATGGGCCATGATAATCGTATGCTGGAAATGGGAAAATAATCAGAGAAATGAGGGACATCCCAGCGAGATGTGCGGACACATCATGTTCAGCCAATCGACACTGTCGATGATCTTGCTAATCTGAAAGCCCTGAAGGAACCAGTAACCGGTGGGCGTAGCTTTAAAAGACAGAAAATACAGCAGAATAATTAACGGCGGACATTGAACTGACCACACGAGACAGTTATGCCTTTCGGTAATGCGGCTCGTAACTGTTTAAAAACGGCTGTGAGGTTCGGAGTATCTAGAATACTGGTACACATGTGGGTTGCTTTGCGTTTTACACAATACCTATGGCCGGGGTGTTTCGTTCAATTGCTCCGGGGTACTCTGCAGGTACGGCCAATGACACTCAGTAATATATTCGATACACTAGTGCCATTGGGTGGACGCACCGAAATCGATATCTGGCTCACGATTACTGTACCATTTCGACCGAATGTTCAGGTGACGGGTGACGGAGGGTCGTGAACTGAACAAATTTGGTACCTGTGATGGTGACATCTGACGAATGAACATCCTTTTTTTTCATACCCCCAGAGGGCGTAAAAACAAATTTTGAGCCAGGCTAAAATTTCACAAAAGAGAAAACAGTGAAAAAGTGATAAAAAACAGTGCTCCGGAAGAAGTTCGTGTTCGAGCACCTGCGGAATAGAGAAGAACTCCGCTGCTATTTTTCTGACCATCGGCGAGGCAGATGCTCACGCCCTGCCTTGTGCAATCCAGTCGGATTTTTTGAAGATGTTGTTGGTGTCCATTGGTAGAGGGATGAGAGAGGAATAAAATTGCATTTTCTCTGTGTCCATAAAACTATCAATCCCCCCCCAAAAATGGCACGACCGGCATCACCTGGTTTCACGATTGTACCTGCTCAATATCTCTTCGGCTATGGTAGCAAGTAGACATTTAGAGAATCAAGTGAATGTGAAGGTGACCAAAGCTGTCCGAAAGAATCCGAAAGGCAACAGAGTCGTCCCACCTGATTACCTCTGAATTTTTAAATATTGCTATCAACTTCTCAAGCCCCGTAGGTCTTCGGATCGCCGTTGGGGAGCGCTGCGCGGGCAAGGGCGGCTGATTGACGGAATGAACATTTGGCAAGAAGGTGACGCTGTCAGTTGGGTTTTGAACACCGAACCCAGTGAACATTTGAGGTGACGGGTGACATGGTGTGAACATTCGGTCGAAATGGTACAGTAGGATGAAATAAATTGCGGGGAAGATTCAACGTATTCAACTCACCAAAGCCATCGACACCGTAAGTAGAAATGAACGTCTTGACGGAAGTTATGAATGCTGCTCTAGTACTTGCACTGGCGATCATAACGGAGAACAGATCCCTCGTGGCGTCGTCCTCCTGATGAACGATCCCACTTGATGAGTATTCCGAGTGAGTGACGGAATCCACACACAAGAAGGCCGAACCACCGACCGCAATTGAGACTTTGAGGCCCGTGTACTGTGACTTTTGCGCAACGAGTTCCTTTAGAAGTGGAACATCAGCGGCGGCTAGTTCTGAACGTTGGGTCAGCCAGATCAGGAGTTGAAGATGGCGGACGCCATACGAATTTCCATTTCCTGAGATATAGTTGTGAAGGCATAGTTTGCATGTGTGAAACCAGTCCAGTTGATCTAAGGGCAAATAATGGTGTGAAAGATGACATGATCCAACCGGGGCGACTTACTTGACCGGGAGAAACCGATCCACACGGTCGCTTCGTTGCCCATCCCTCGTAGTATCCCATATGCCGCGTGGTTGTGTTGGTGCTGCAAGATGGGAGCTTGGGAATGAAGCAATTTGATATACTGTAAAAATTGGGTGAGCCACTGGTTACAGTCAAGGGTAGACGACACCCAATACCAGGGGTTGGGTCCCTGTAGGTAGAATAATTCAGTAAAATGAATGATGACGAGGGCATGGCATAACCCATGGCAGTAGTGCAGAACGTCTCCGTGAGCCCGCAGAAACCAAAGGCGCTGCAGCATGCATTCAGGGGACAAGTCGCATTTCCCTGTCATCATCGACAAATTAAGATCAGGATAGCATGAAATATTGTGGATTGCTCACCGGAGATTCAGGTCCACATTGTAGTTTGGGGTTGATACTTAACGACAAGAATAAGTTATGGTAGCGAGGCCGGAAAAGACACTGATACGCACGGGATCGGAGGCGCCTTGCCAGGAGATACGCACATCGTAAACCCCACCTGCAGCGCATTACAGCCTATTATGGAGGAAATGGATCCATGAGTAGCCGATGATCATAATCCATATGGCGGCCTACCTTTCCATTTGTAGGTGTCCTTGTTCCAAAGCTCCAACTCAGCGGGTCGTCATGTCAAATTTTACCGCAATGGCTGGATAATCCGTTGCTCAGTCGTTACAAGCTAAGCATGGTCAACATTGGTTACTGGCCGGCGCACGTGTCTTTGGCAACAGGTAGCAGGTACCGTTCTTTCTCGCAGACGGCGCATTGGAGGGAAGTGTGCCTGCTGAGATACAGACTTTCTGGCCTGTGCACGATATCCAAGTGAGGATCAAAAAATGGGCGTGATGGGATTGCTTACCTTTCTGAAGAGAATTGCAGTGTAAATTAGGATTAAAACTAGAGAACTGAGCGGCAGTGATCTTTGCAGCGGTGTATATATCGAAGCTTTTGAAAGAACCGTCAGTCTGATTTCGGTGGGACAGGATTAGCTTAGGATGTCTTGGGATGTGCTAGGAAGAACTGGGATTGACTATGAATGTGGATGAACTGCTGTGACATATTATGATTCTTGATGATGTCGAGGCAAACCGGTATTTTGTCCAAGGCCGGCCACCAAAGGTGAGTGGGAACAAACAAAGATAAATGCCATCATGCAAGGGGTACTCACCGGAAGATGCCGAGACACGACGTCATAGGGTAGGGTGGGTCTCGGGCGCCTTATTCCACTTTTGGACAAATGCTCAGAAGCCTTCAGAAATGCGTTTAAGATGGGCGAAAAAAAAAAAAAAAGGTAAATTTCCTGCCGAAATCCTTACAGCGGAGCCTGCGAAAGCCAACAAAGGCCCCCCAAAGACCTTGCTTACGTCGCTACATCACTGATTTGTATCAGATCATGATTATAGCCAAACAAGGCGGATTTTTGCCCATCGCCGTGTGCTTCTCTCATATGGGACACGCCCCGATTAGGGAATTGTTTACGTAATCGTGTCCCGGGACACGTGCTGGTTCTGTTTGGCTCGGGCGTCCGCTCCTGGGACCCCGCACACTCCCCTCGGATTGTGGAGCACTAACGCCTCGTGCCAAAAGCGGTAAGTAAGTTCATATGTCCGTGCCAATTTACCTCGGAGGCTCTGGGCTCTTCTACCATAGTTTGTGTATATAATTATATTGCATTGAGTGCATATATACCTTCGGGTGGCTGATATGGAGCAAAATCATGGACAAATTCCTCCTAACCATTGTCTCAGACATCTCCTCTCCTTTTCTCTTCTTTCCTACCTAGCAGTACCTCAACCAACCTGCCGCAACGATGTCTGAACCCATCACCCCATTTGGGATATTCCCATCAATGCCGCGTGTCGCTGACAGCTCTCCGCCGATGCCTTCGTGCCCCGCCATCAGCAAAATGTTTCGCGTCTGGTTGATGTATGGCCGGTATGGCACCAGACCCACCAGACACGCCAGCCTCCTATAATTTGGTATGGCGCCAAAATGACCTGCGCGTGACCATAATATTTGTTATGGCGCCAGACGCACCATAACATAGTTCTGGCGCCATAATAACATGTCCTGCCATAATACACATTCTCATTTGCCATACAGGTCTAATCGCTGGCATTCTTACGCCTCCGACCACGAAATGAATAATAAATGAATGTATTGAGCACTGGATATATATTTTGGCTACCGAAAGTAAGTATGAGGTAACGGCGCGGGGGAACATAATATCTGAAAGAGAAAGTGCTCTTATTAGACAAGGAGAGGACTGTAGTAAAGGACTCAACTTACAGCTGAGGGCACGTTACAACTCTTCGTCCTCGTCATCCGAGAGGCGGACGAGCATGCGAGGATCGGGGCCTTCGCTAGATTCATCTGCATCCAACGGCTCCAAGATCGCGTCGGGGTTGTCAATGAAATCAGCCCCGAGAACATGAATCTCTTTCCATTTGTTCGCGCTCAGGCCTTTGATCTTGATCAAGTACTTTGCCGCTCGATCGGCCCAAGGGACAGCGATGAAGCTATGCGCTGTCTTCTTGCCCTTGCGTTCGACTCCGTCCATCGCGATGTTACCGGTTTTCCACATGGTAAGTGCACGCTCCATCTATCAAAGATATCATCGGAAACTAACCGCTTGGACAGGCCAAACTTACGGCAGCAGCACAAAGGGACAACGCCCCCAATGGGTCACCATGCCCGTTGTCCTCCGGGACCTTCAGGATAATACGGAGGTGGAGCGCAAATACGTAGAGCATGGCATCGGATCGATACGCCCCAGCATTGGTCTGCAGAAACAGTTAATGAAGTACCCCAACTCTACAGTCGTACGTACGGTGGATTCAGGGTCCCGGTAGATGAACTGCATGTCCTGCAGCTCCCGATGAACGTATTTCTGGCGCTCCTTGCTCGAGGACTTGTATGGCTCGTGCTTGAAGATTAGCGTAAGGTACTTGAGCGCTCGTTTGCCGATCTCACTGCGCCAGGTGCGTATTCCGGCTCCAGCCTGTGAACGTGGAGCTGTTATAAATGTTGAAGCAAATCATAGCAGAACGTACCACGGAGTATACAGCGTCGGTTATCTCGATGCCGGGAAAGTACTTCGTCCACGTTTGAGTGATGACGGACTTGCATTCCGGGTACGAAGCGGCAGCGAAGGGATCATCCAAGGATCCTGCCCACTCAATAACCTCGGCCAGGACACGGGTCTGCCATAACTTGAGACTGTCGCGCCAGTCGCCCGATGAGAAGGGAAGGTCGTCGTTGTTGTACCTTGGCTTCTTTGTGCGCTTAGTTGAGGTCGGGCCGGTGTCCGATGTCACCGGCGTTAATTTGATACCCATCTGAAGTCGCAAGTCAGCACATTCTTGACGATTGTGGACCACTTACTCTGGCTGTCCGATCGTAGCCCTAGATCCACCCCTTCCTGACTTCGAGGCTTGCGCTGCTCGAATAGCGCTGTCGGATTCATCTTGCTCGAACTCGCCGCCGTAATCCTGGACACCATTCTCGGAAGACGTATCATGATCAGCGGTCGCATGGCCAGAGGATCTGGAAGACGTGCGATTCTGCTGGGCACTTGACGACACTCGGCCGCGATTTCGAATATCGATCCCGAGGTCTCTCTTCCAATTGGATTTGAGGCCTCCAATTTCGGCTGGCTTCGCTCGCTTACTTGTCGCACTGCGGAGAAAATCAGCTAAGGTCTTTTACACAGGTGAATTGTGTTACGGAGCTTCGGTCTGGGGTGCAGCGACCGCCTTTCTCTTTAAGCCGCTGTCAGCGGTTACATTGGTAACTGGGCCGTTCTCGCGAGAATCAGTGATTTCTGCTCGAAGCAACCCCTTGAGTCCCTGGGAATACGTCAGTGTGAGTGTCAATCAAGTGATACAAACCATAACTAACCTTTGCGCTCTTTGCTTTCGCTTTACTCTTCTCCTTGCTTTTCCCCTTCCCCTTTCCCTTCGTGCCCTTTCCCTTAGCTCGTTGTGCCAGGAACTCCGCGATAGCCGCTTGTAGGCTCGAGTCAGACTCATCTCCTGACCCAGACTCGGAGCTGCGGTCTGGATTGCTACCACGCCGGTCGCCGTCACCTTCACCGACGTAGTCTTCGTCCCCAACGTCGTCCTCATCCCCAACGTCGTCCTCGTCCCCAATGTCGTCCGCATCCCCTTCGAATTCCGCGTAGTCGTCCTCGGTAGCAACAGCAATCCCATCCGAATCGGAGTTGATGACTGATGCCGGAGGCCCGATGACTATGTCTTCATCGGGTACTGTAGGCTCCTGAACCATTTCAATGTCCTGCTGTGGCCGAAGGCCGTCAGGAGAGGCTGAGCGAGGCTGGAAGTCGCTGCTCGGCTGGACGACAGGCGGGGGAGGCCGTGGTGTCAATAAGTCGGGACGGGCAGCACTCAAACGTGCCTGTTCATCTTCGAGTCGCATCTGGTCCTCTTTGGCAGCGACACGCTTGACTGCTGAACGGCGACTGTCGTCGGCAGCCTTTCGCTTTGCACCCGCATTGGCCGCCTTTTGGGCTTCATCCCGCTGGATCTCTGCAGCGGTGCGCTTCTTTCTTGGGGCAACGACTATGCCAGGACGGCGGGACGATTGCTCTCGGCGTGGTCTGTCTGCCATCGGGGCGTCGATGAGGGAGAAGCTTCGAGAATGTTTTTTGTTTGGCCCAAGTTCATGAGTCAGCCGAATAATATTTGGCTCGTTGATAGGCAACGGGATCCGACGGGCGTCCTATCACCAAATCAGATTCGGTCTCCAATGTGGATGCTCCACGGGCGCTGCCCCATATCAGATTTTGTCTTGGAAGTTTTCTCTAAGTCAGGATCCTGTTTTTCATGGCTCCCCGAGGGATCCTCGTACGGCGAGCGCAGATAATCCTGGGACTCGTCATTGCTCTTCTCGCACTTTCCTTGCTTATGCCGCCACGTAAACGCACCGGGATCGCGAACCGACTCCCCTGCCTATTTCCAAATTGTCCGCAAACTTTCAAAAGCTCGCATGGACGTACCACCCACTGCAATACAGTGCACACGAACTCGAACAGCACAACCATTCCTCAGCAGCCGTTCTCGCCATCTCCCGAGCCGAATTTTGATCGTGGTACCCCTCCTTTCGCGTTCTCTCCGAGTCCCAGCCAGAGTCCTCCTCCATCACGGGCGTCACCTCTTCCTCTGCCTAGGGACGTAAAATCTTTCACCCGGAGATGAACGGTACGCAATCCGATAAAATCTCTTGTTTTTACATCTCCTGACATTTTACCTGCAGCTGTTCCTTGCGACCACACCGGAGTACCATTACCACCAAACACGCCTCCACCGCCTCGCTCAGTCGCTGAAAATGATGATTGGAGTCCTTTCGAGGATGAGGTACAGTTTGGAACCGCCGATTTTTTGTTTCGTCGAGTGGAGATGTCAAAAGATAACATCGACTACCTGCTTGAGTTGTGGGGCCTATCGCTCATGAAGCACGGTGATCTTGGGCCGTACGATAATTACCAGCAGCTTTACGCAGCAATTGATGACGTAAAGCTGGGTGATGCGCCATGGAAGTGCTTTAAGACGGGCGGTGATGCGGACGTGAGTGCCCCCGACTGGGCTCGGCAGGAATACGAGATCTGGTACCGGGATCCGGACGTTGTCATTCGGAACATGCTAGATAATCCGGATTTCGATGGCGAGTTTGACACGACCCCATATGTTCAGCTCGATCGCAATGGCAAGCGGAGATGGAGTGATTTTATGTCAGGAAACTTTGCATGGAAGCACTGCGTACACTCTATACATTTTTATTTATTTGGAGCACCGACTGACTTATTTCTAGAATCAAATTATCGAGGATGATCCCACTTGTGCGGGCGCCATGTATGTTCCAAGTATTCTGGGTAGCGACAAGACTACAGTCTCCGTTGCGACTGGGAATATTGAGTACCACCCGCTCTATTTGTCCCTCGGAAATGTACGGAATAATGTACGACGTGCGCATCGAAATGCTGTGGTACCTATCGGTTTCCTCGCAATCCCAAAAAGTGAGTGGGCAGCTGAAAGAATTAGCATCTACTCAAAAGTCTATTAGCTGAGCGGAAGTACGACAATGATGCGGCTTTCCGCACGTTCAAGAGACAGCTTTATCATGCATCTCTTTCGGCCATTCTCTCGAGTCTGAAGCCCGGGATGACCAAGCCCATCATCCGACGATGCCCGGATGGCCACTACCGTCGTATAATTTACGACCTCGGTCCGTTCATCGCAGACTACCCGGAACAGGTACTCCTCGGCGGAACTGTTCAAAATTGGTGTCCAAAGTACGTCCAATAAGGGTTTAACCACATGTACTTAATCTTCCTCGCAGATGTACTGCATTACCTTCAAACTTGGATGGACCATGCGGCCGTCGATCTCACGGGCTCACGGATACCTTACTCGAGCAATTCGATGCGAGGACGCTCTGGGATGAGTACGGAATTGACGTCGACATTGTTGTGAGTCCCATGTCCATCAGTTTTACCCTTATTAACAGGTCACGCTAGCCGTTTACTTATGATTTTCCTCGGGCGGATATCCACGAGCTCCTTTCCTCGGATCTCCTCCACCAGGTTATCAAGGGGACATTCAAAGATCATCTTGTTTCGTGGGTGGCCGATTACCTACAAATCGTGCATGGCTCGGCAGAGGCAAATGCGATACTTGATGAGATTGACCGGAGGTACGAACCGATCTCTGTCATTATCTCAGTGTGTGTTAATCACACCCAATAGGATTGCGGCAACCCCTCAATTTCCGTGTCTCCGACGCTTCAAACATGGCCGACGATTTAAGCAGTGGACAGGTGATGATTCAAAAGCTCTTATGAAGGTGAATCTGTTCTTGAACTTTTATCAGACGGTCGCTGAACAATCCATCTTCTGTCCAGATTTACCTTCCTGCAATTAGGGGCTTCGTCCCATCAGAGATGGTCAAATGCTTAAGTTCGTTCCTGGACTTTTGCTATCTGGTGCGGCGGCCCGACTTCACTGAATCGAGTCTGGATTCCGTCGAAGCCGCCATCAGGCGGTTCCATGAGCACAGAGAGGTCTTTCGGGATACCGGTGTACGCCCCGACGGGTTTTCTCTCCCCCGGCAGCATTCTCTTGTCCACTACCGATTCAATATTGAGGCCTTTGGGGCACCCGGAGGCCTTTGCTCCTCCATCACTGAATCTAGGCATATTACAGCGGTAAAAAAGCCTTGGCGACGTTCTAGCCGATACAACGCACTCGGTCAGATGTTACTTACGCTGCAACGGCTTGACAAATTGGCCGCCGCCCGCACCGATTTTGTGGAGCGCGGAATGGTCGATGCGAGTCGCATGCCGCCACCAGCCTCTGACAAGCACCGCGACGCAGAAGATGATGATGGTGGTGAGACTGATGAAGCAAGAGTCGAGGGTAATGTTGTCCTTGCTCGCCGGCGAGGTATGTTAATCTAATGCTTCATTAAATCACTTGGGCTAATATTTTAACTATCAGAACACTCGTACCCAACCTCTCTCGATGGTTTAGCTGCGCACATTCGTCTACCTTCATTCCCTGGGCTTGTACGCGCGTTCCTTCGGGACCAGCTTCACCCGACTTCATCGGAATCCTCCAACTCATCGGAGGACTCTAATTTCGCGGACATCAAACTACACTCACCACTATCTGTATTTCACTCGGCCATCGCGACGTTCTATTCACCTAGTGATCCATCGGGTATCCGTGGCATGCGCCGTGAGCGAATCCGGTCAACACCGTCTTGGCGCAAGACTGGTCCACGGAGGGATTGCGTGTTCCTCGTTGAGGATCAGAACGCAGATGGCTTTCGTGGTATGAGTGTTGCTCGTGTTCGACTTTTCTTCTCATTCCAGCATGATGGTGTTGACTACCCTTGTGCCTTGGTCGAGTGGTTCAAGAAAATAGGAAGGGGCCCTGACAGCGAGACGGGTATGTGGATGGTGGAACCCGAGGTTCGTCGTACTCGGGGACACGACCGATTGATCACGGTGGTTCACCTGGACACTGTTATGAGAGGGGCGCATCTCATACCTGTTTATGGGTCTCGGTTTCTTCAGCCTGGCTTTCGTTACACATGGTCTCTCGACGCCTTTCAAGCTTTTTTCGTAAACAAGTACATAGATGATCATGCAAACGAAATAGCTCATTAATTTTTATCTACCTTTCTAGACTTTGTTTCGATCCTTACCTTTTTCGGACACTAAGCGCTCTGAGTCGAGGATGTATGGCAGATGAGCCAAAAATGGCCAGGTATGGCAATATGGCCATCTAGCGTACAGCCACCCCCATACTTGCCATACCGTCCCAGGCGCGCCATATGAGTCAGACGCGAAACATTTTGCTGATGGACATTCTCACATGCTGCATGTATTTCCGTCCGAATTTGGTGAGAATGGCGGGAAGATATCGCACGATATTCATGCCTTCGGCGAGCAGAAAATCGATGCTGGGTGACAGTATTGTCAATCCTCCATGCTCTCAGTCATCCAAACTTTGTTCAACTCTATGGCATTACGGCATCCTCTCAGATGTACGCTGCAATTTTTCACGATGGTGCGTGCGTTCGGGTTCTCTCGTGCATAAGCCTGAATGTGAAAACACACCTTAGATATGATCTCGGTCTATCATTTCCTGGACCTTTATCAGAGCTTCAATGTTCTAACCATGTAATGTGTGCGAGATGAATCAGCCGCTGAAACCTAGCGAAAGTGTCGGCACGGCAACGAGACTATGTAATGAATACGTACCTTGTCTCCCCCCGGCAAGAACCTCGTCGTGAATTACAATCATGATACGGAGGAGGTAGGTAGGTAGCATTTGCATAGAAGGGGATTGAAACCGCCCGCCTCTTTCTGCCGAGGATACCAATATAGGCGCAGAGATTGCATTCATTCATCCATATATAACATATAAAATAAAATTTATCACCTTCCATACTCGCATTGCGTAAGTCTTCAGGCAGCTGAGGTACGATGGAGCAGGGGGTGAAATAGCTGTGCAAAATATGTACATACGTCACATTTGAGTTTTGCCCAGGAATGAGTGTTGCGCCGACAAATGGCAATTGAGCGAACTTTCATGGCGGAGAAAATCGAGGTAATCCGCGCGAGCGAGGAGATAGGAGCCGGTACCCGACTTACGTGGCGTTGGTTCAGACCAAAATAGGTCGAGTGTGCAAGCAACCACACGACGGAGCACGGTTCAGGCTTGCGAGGAGGAGAGGTGAGCAAGAATGTCGAATGACGATGCAAGATAGGGTGCAATAACACGGAATGGGGATGCAATCAGTCAGCGAGCCACCGTTCAGTGCAACGTCCTTTCCGCAAAACTCGCTATTTCCGCCCGCACACTACAGCTCAAATGCTGCTTCCAGTAGTACGCCCGCAGCGCTGACCATCAGCGCCTCCAATGATACGCCCCCAGTAGTGCTGGAAGTTGGCGCCGTCGCGGATGCACTCGTCGACGATCCTGAATTTAGACTCGAGCCAGTCGCTACTATAATTGGATCTGCAATGCAAAATGATCTAGAAGTGCCAGTGCTCCTTCAGTTCTTCACCGTTCGGCTTCAAAATTGGCGGTATCAAAACTGAGAGATGCGTACTGTCTAAATATGTAAAAATATTGTGGAGAATAGCTCAAGAGGTGGGCGAGAATGGACAATTGATGGAAGTATATTTTTGATGGCCAAAATTCATGATCAACCTCCCATCAATCAACCTTCGCGTTTGTTCAGTTGATATTGGGGAGTTATTGTTCGATTTCCCTCACTTTTCGAACGTAATCTGAGACAAAATACGTGTCGGTTTCATTTCCGCCATATCCGAAGGCAAGCGGTGCAAAACTGAAGACGATCCTTAGTCATTACCGCCACAGTTCAAACTTCAGACTGCCGTGAATAGCTATGGTTATGCTCAGCCAATGCAGAAACTGCTCAGGTTGTAGACACGAAAATCGTGTTAATTCCGCTCAAAATAGCCTGGCCGTCATAACAGTGCATGCGGAGCTCCTCAGAATTGCCGGTACCCTCTTGACACTCACCTACCGTCTGGATTAGTATCTCACTCACTCAAGTATCGTATTAATCTGGTCAAGTTGTATTTATTTGCGCTCCTCCTAAACAATCACTGTGAGTTGGACAAGAGCTGTTATGACCACGATATCCAGCAGAGCTTAAACGACACCTCTGATGTGCACGGGCATCTTGAACCATTTGAATCAAAGACTCCATTGTTTTCCAGGCGCCCATCCGTAGAATGATTTTAATGCTGGAAACGTGCCATCCAAAACCTTGGCAATGTGATTCCGAACAAGCACTCCAGGCCTGTGCGAGGAATGGATAGTTAGGATTTTGAGGCAGTGTGTGGACGTGGAAGGGATCTCAGTGGTAAGTTCCCTGCCCAGATCCAGAGACAATTCTAGTTCTCGGAGGCATGGACAGTGGAAAACGAGGTGGAGAAGGGTGTCAATGCCGGGGAGTGTGATTTGGTGATTTTCGTCGGTTACTGCGACTGCTAGCCCTAGTTTCTGGAGGCAAGGGCAGCCAATCGCCAAGGTGCGCACAGCATTGTTGTCAAGGCCAACAACAGGGCAGCAGTACAGAGAGAACTCTTGCAAATTCCCAAGGGAACAAAATCCCCGGAAGAGGTGCAGGAATCCGGTGGGATACAAGTGTTTCCCGGGGATAGTGATAGCAATTTGTGCCAAAGATGACTGCCATCGAACGGCAATGTGGGCAAAAAGAAGCCTCCAGCGTTCCAACGACTCTTCATCGGCCCACCGAGTTGGCTGATGCTGACAGCCGACGGTGAGGTTCCGAAGGCTGGATGTTCCCAGTCCGTTGATGAACCTCTCAAGGAAATCAAGCCCCCCGGATACTTTCAACGTTATTAGCGCTGGAAACGCGGCCTCAAAACTGGGGGGTGATTGCCAACTGGACCACGGCAGTAAATCGTTGATAATGA
This sequence comes from Mycena sp. CBHHK59/15, assembly GCA_029204085.1. Lineage (NCBI taxonomy): Eukaryota > Fungi > Basidiomycota > Agaricomycetes > Agaricales > Mycenaceae > Mycena > Mycena sp. CBHHK59/15. The sequence goes on along the minus strand of JARGXW010000043.1, from coordinate 149,141 downwards.
GGGACGTCAGATGTGAGGATGATGAGACGGAGTGCAATAGCTTTAAGAAGGTGGGATATGTGACGGATGGGTGGATCCTTCCTATGTCGAGAGTTCGAAGATAATCAAATCGGGGGATGAGGTCCAGGATCATGGGCGATATTGTAGCCCCAAGGACTAGATGGTCAAGGGCCCGCGGAAATGAGTGGGCGACCATTGAAAGAAAAACAGCAAAGGCAGTCTCCTCTCGAACCCCGTCATCCGATGGCACGAGGTCCGAGATGAGGTCAATGTGATGCAATGTCGGAGTCAATAGCAGAGGGAGGGACGCATTCAGGTGTGCGCTGGACCAGATCTGAAGCTGCTGAAGCAGGGGTAGTATGGGTTCACGATGCTGCTGAGCGATGCGTATGAACACCGAGGTATCGATGGAGACATCCAGATGAGTGCTAAGTTCCACGCTACGCACTCTGCGGGCATGGTGGTCGAATCGCACAAAGTCAGACGGGGAGAGCGGCCCTAGCAATGTCTGAAACGAAGCTGAGATGGAGATCCGCGACGCATTCAGCGAATTTAACGTACATGAAGTCCATTCAATATTGTAAACCCAGGAATGAGTCTCAGAAGCGGAATGAAGCTCGTCAGCTCGCGCCAAAGGGAGTCGAGTGCGGGTTCACTGAAAGCCCTACAGGTCAATGCCGTGTTCGCGAAGTCGATGGGCTCCCACTCGGGGAACCCGACAGAGGCTCCCTGCAGAACTTGGCGGAGCAGGTCGGGATTGGCCAGAACAGAGAAAGTAGCTGGCACTGGGACTGGAGCTGCACTTGTCATGGTGGGAGGTAAGAGAGTCTCGCGTATTCAACCGGATCTCCAACAGGCGGCCCGCTGGTCCCAATCTTCTGGTTCTCTGACGAATGATCTTTACTAACTCCTTTAAGCACAGGTGTCGCTGCACAGAGCGCTAGTTGCATGGGAGAGAGGTACATCACAGGGGACGCACATATCCAAGAACGGTAATCGCCCACTGTTCTCCGTGTAGCAGCATATACTCTTGCAGAGCAACTTGAATGAGAACTGGGGGGCCTCCTTGATTCGTTACCAACACCATCTCCCACTTTCCCACGGTGACTTCTGCTGGTCGCGGCGGGACAAAGCGAGATTGGCGGTGGTTAATAGGTCAGGGAGTGGGTTTGCGCCAGGGGTTGCACCCAAGGGTGACCCCCACACCCGCGTAGCCTACGAGCTACACCGCAAATAGCGGAAAGAGACTACGAGCTCATATTGAAGCCTTATGTGCTATGTACCGTCATTTTTGGTGGCATCCACAGATCTGTCCAACCTCGCGGTCGAAGAGGGACTCGTTGTCAAGACCGCTGCTACCCCGCCTTCTCCCGTTGCTGCCGAGGCATCGCTCCGCACTCTCGCCACGCCCCCCGCTACTCGGCAACTACTCGGTGCCTGAAATCATGTCGACGAGATTCCTCAATTCCCATACTGTACTATTTCGACCGAAAGTTCAGCCACTGTGACCTGTGACCTCGGATGTTCATTTGTTCAGTTGTTCAGCCGTGGGCGCGGCGTGTGACCTCTATTTTGGAAGTTCATTTGTCGGAATGTTCAGTTCAGATTGTTGGGTTTCCGTAGCCGAGTTTGCCGCCCAATAACTTAGTGATTTGGGCCCGATTGTCGTAATTAACGGATACATTCAGTGTAAAATTATGGCGTGATGATTTGCCTATTTTTTTTGCGACCCGAAAGGAATCTTCCACCATGCCCTCTTTCGACAGACAGGAATGGGTCTCGCAAGGCAAGAAGTGGCAGGATATTCCCAAATCTGTGCAATACGCATGCGAAAACGACTTCAAGATTCCGGATGTGATCGCATCGAAAATTTTGCCAGCTGCAGGCATATCCATTCATGGTCTCCTCGACTTCACACTACCGCGTCCGGTAAGTGCTGCCAGTGCTCTAATGACCTCTGATACATCAGGACCCCTGACAATACTTTTGGACCCTAGGGCCCGTGCCGGACAAAAATTTGACATTTTGGAACGAAAACCTAGGTTCTGACCGGACAAAAACTGGGGTTTGAGGCCGGACAACCTAAGGTCCTGTCCGGACAAAACTTGGGGTCTCGTCGACGTTTGGGTCGATGTCCGGGCGAAAATTTTCGCCAAATTCGGCTGGAAACGATTTTTTCACCTCAAATTCAAGTTCAACTCGTGTGTATTCCACATAGAAGAGTAGAAAGGATATACGAGGAAATTTAGGCATTTTTTGGGTCGTGAGAGCGGAAAATTACCCATTTTGGAAGCCTGGGCTAGGTCCTGTCCGGACAAAAACGACGCGATCTTGAGGAAATCTGTCTGGACAAAAATCCGAGATTTCCGAGATTTGGGGGGCTAGCCTACAAAGGGAATGTCAGGGCCCGGGGGTCCTGATACATCTGTCTTCTTCACCAAAGATGCTCCCGATGCTGTCAACGCATCCATGATCTCCCGTCTGCATCATCTAGACATGCCCCCTGTCACAGTGATTCGTCAGCTCGTTCGGGACGGAAAACAAGCGTGGCTGGATGGTTTTACCTCAGTCAAATACGGACACATTTCTAGCGACGCCGTCACTCACTTCCCATTGTGGCTGATTTCGTTCTGGAACGACGTAACCGATATCAGACTACACGTCCGAAAGCCGTGGACTGATGCGAATTCGAAAGACTGGGTCCAGAAACAGATGAGGCAGAGGAAGAATTCGGACGTACGGAAGCATAACGGAAACAAGCAGGCTGCTTGGTATTCTGCCTTGGAATTGGCTAAAACGAGACCTCTCTGATAACAGTCCAATCCACACTCTCTGGCAGTACCTTGGTCCCGAATGGTTGAGCAGTACTGATGAGAATGATATGGTGGAAATGTTGCGGGAAAAGATAGCGGGTGATCCAGAACCCGTCGGATCTATACGGGTCGAGGTGGTGGAAGTGACTGCCAAGGTCGCGGAGGCTTTCAAGAAGCGTGAGACCCTCTATTACGAGGGATCTTCGGGAATGCGGTGGCTGCGTACTTTGGGAAACGACATATTTGTGCATGGGGAAGGTCTGGTTACTATCGCTCACCTCGGGGTTCATAACAAGAAGAAGCATTGGATTACAATCGAGGTAGACGGGCCGATGCGCCTCTTTCGATATGGAGACTCGTTCGGGGAAGAGATTCCTCCGGCGCTCCGCGAGGCCTACGAGTGGTGGGGATCGAAACATACTGCAGATATCATCGATTTCGGCACTCTCCCTACCTCGACGCAAACCGACGGGCATTCTTGCAGTATGCTTGCTGGAAACGCCGCCGAGCGAGCTGTCTATCCCATGATACCTGTGCTGGAACAAGCAGATGTTGTGGATGGGCGGCTCCGGATGTTCAACAGGATTGCAAACCGAATTCTGGATAGGGTTAGTCTGTTAGTTACCGCGTCAATTAGCCGGCGGCCTGCGTTATAATGTAAGCATCCGCTTTGGGAACTCACGTGCACGATCTCCGACGCGACTCGGCCTAATTACACGACGCGTAGCGGGCTCTTTCTCGCCGGTGAAATGTATTTTCACGCGTCAATTGAGTGTATTACATCTTAGAATGCAGTTTCTGCCCCGACGAAGTTGAATTTCCTTTGCTACTCATGTCCACACCATCTTCCCCTTCCAAAGCCGGCGGTTCATCTTCGCTTTCGAAGTTATCGACAGTTTTTCTGCAGGCGGAGACATTGCGAGAAGATTTTGAATACACCGAGATGTCGAAATTGTCCCATATAATGACGAGCTCTGGGTAAGAGTGGGAATTTTCCACTGAATTTGAGGTGGTAGCTTAGTTTTCCAGCAAAAACAGCGGGGAAAGCACGACTCACTGACGGGGGGCTCTTGAAAGTTGGGGAGAAGAAAGATGGGCAAATTGATCCCCATCACCTCTACCCACCGTGCACCGTCGGATTGAGTCGGCCGTCGCTAATGCGCGCACACGTGCAATGCGCATCAACTCCCACCCTCTTTGTTGACGCGACACCACCACCAAGATCGCATCCATGGCACCGTCAAGGGGTCACAAATGGCAAACTCCCGAAGGACACGCAACAATACGCAAGATTGTGGAGGAACAGATACCCGAGTGGACAGGCGGCCTTCACGATTGGCAGGTCATCGTCGTCGCGTGGATTCTGGATGGGGAGGACGTGTTATGCATTACGGCTACTGGAGACGGCAAGTCGGCCATTTTCGCAGTCCCAATGATTGTTCTCCTTGAGGTAGCGCGAAATCCCACCAAGTACCGCGGCTTCACCGTGTGTCAGAAGAAGCCTGTCGGAATTGTGATTGCGCCCACAAAAGGCCTTTCTACCAACATCGTACGCGACAGATTTTCTCTTCTAGTGCAATAAGGCTTACCGTGATAATCTAGGTCTACGAGTTGACTCGACTCCGCATTCCTGCCCTCGCGTGCACCAGCGAGACTATTACTGAGGCTCGAAAGTCTGGTCGCGATCTTACGGCAGAGATCGCCGAGTGCCGCTGGTCTATTATCTACATTGATCCAGAGCACCTCACGGACAAGCAGTGGGAACGTATCACAGACTCGCCGGTCTTCCGCGAGAATGTCGTGTTCGCCTGCGTCGATGAGGCACATCTGATTGATGAATGGGGCGCTGAATTTCGGCCTGCCTTTCACCGCATCGGCCCATTCCTTCGCGGTCGACTACCACCTCACATTTCAATATTTGGCCTCACCGCGACACTTCAGCCCGGTTCCATGACAAACTCCGTCTGCCGCAGTCTCGGTTTCCAGCCGAAGATGTTCCACCTCCTCCGGCGCTCAAACGAGCGCACAAACATCCAGTTTCTCATCACGCCGCTCACCCATGGTCTCGGCGGGGAAGAATTCCCCGACTTGCTACAATATCTCCTCGAAGGCCGCAAGACCATCATTTATTGCGCAACTATCGAGCTGTGTTGGCGCGTGTTCGTATATTTGATTCGTCTCCTTCCCCCGGGCTCACACAGACTGCGACGCGTTCGTCTTTATCACGCTATGTGTTGGCCCGAGGAGAACGAGGAGACCGTCAAGATGATACGAGACGATCCTCTTTGCCAGGTCATCGTCGCTACGGTCGCGTTTGGCCAGGGATTTAACGTCAAATCCCTTTTCCTTAGCCTGCAGCTCGGAGTTCCCCAAACTGTAGCTCAGGCATTGCAACAAGGGGGTCGCGTGGCTCGGGACCCTGCTACAACCGGTCGCACGGTAATTTTGGCTCAGGCCAGCGCTTATTTAGCGGCTGAAAAATACCTGGAGGCCAGTGAGTACTCTATTGCCGTTGTAATTTTGTGATCCAGGCTCACCGTCGAAAACTGTAGGGAATTCCGGCACAAACCACGCGAAAGCGGGCAAAGCAAGCAAGAATTTAACGACCATGAACAACGAGAAGGCGCTGATGCTTACCACCAAGCAGTGCCTGGTCGCATTTTTCAACAAACTATATGGTAACAATACCCCGGGTGCGCTTCTCGACTGCATTGAACTGCCCCGGCGTTTTCCGTGCTCCAATTGCCGCCCACGCTTTGTTGGCCCATTATATTTCCCGTTTCCATCCAACCAACCGCGCCTTATTCCATTTACTTCCCCCGCTTCATCTGCTTCTCCACCTCCCGAGCGTCCGCCAAAGCAGCAAAAGCTCACGAGGAAGATGCGCGCCGTTGCCGAGGCACGGTTGCGCGAGTTCAAGGAGCACGTCTATTCGCTCGAACGCGACAACGTCGGACATGGCTTTACGCCGGCATCCGCCTATTTCAGCAACCCGACCATTACATCGGTCCTTGACCACTTCTTCCAAATCACCTCGCTCGAAATCCTTTCCACGACCATACCCAAGTGGAAATACCACTTGCAGCATGGTCCATCGCTTCTCGAACTCATCGGCAAGGCCCAGCGTGAATTTGCGCAAGAATTGGAAGCCGCGCGTATCGAGCGCAACGAGAAGAACCGCTTACGTGCTCGATCGAAGCGTGCAGCCGCTTCGATGGAAGAGGAGGAGGATATGGGCGACGAGGATGGAGGCGAGGATGAAGAACCCAGGAACGCGGCCGAGGCTCCACCGCCGCCACCTTCAGTCTCAGCCCCGCAACCCATTCCTGCTCGGGCAAAGCGCACGCTGGAGGATACAACTAATGTTCCCCCGCGTGAAAAGCGGCCACGGCTGGCTCAAGAGAGTGTGAAGGATACGGTTAACAGTTATCGGCCAGCATATAAACCTCGTAATCGTCGTAACATAGAAAATTAATGTGATCTTCTGTGAACTACTAGTGCTCCTGTTCTTCGACAATCTTGTCCATTCTCTCCTCCTCAACCTCCGACATTTCCTCGCCTCCGTCGTCGCTCTCCTCTTCGGCGGACGTGTCATCTGTTGGGCGCGGGCTTGGCAATGCGGCATCAGATTCGGATTCGTCTCCAGAGTCGTCCGAATAATATTCCATCCCGTGTATACCGGGATCTCCATCGCTGGCTTCTGAATCTTCTTCTTCATCCGACTTGTCCTGGGCCGAGTTCTGATTCGCCTCCGCCTCCGCGAGCATCTTCTCGAGAGCTTGCCGAAACAATTCTTCCTCCCTATCGTCTGTAACATTGCCAAGATTGACCGCGTCGGCCATGATATCTGCGTATGCCGTGCTCTGCCGGATGAAATTGTCCATCCGATCTTCATCCAGTCGTTCAAACCCTCGTTCGAAAAAATTTACCGCTGCATGACCGTTCGTGCGGCCTGGCCGAAATAAGTGTAATTGATCTTCTTTGTGCATCCGAAGGAGCTGCTGGAATTCGTTTCGAAGGTGGGGCGCAGTGTGAGTCTTGCCGCGAGGCTTCAACTCAAACGCGGTCTGCATTTGTTCCTTCATCCGAAGGAAGTGTATGACGTTGGGTGCGAGTGTGTGCCGGTAGAAGTGGTCGTCGAAATCCCCTCCTTTGTGTTCAACCATCTCTTCAAGCCATTTGTTGTAGCCCTCCTGGTTAAAGTCGCATTCGACAAATTTGTAGCCATTTGGACTGACGAGTGAATTGTTGAAAATGGCGTCAGAGAATTCTTTCGAAGCCTCAAAGCGATGGAGACAGTATGTCTCGAGGAGGTAAGTGGCATAATTGTGGTTCGAAGATCCCGAGAAGTTCATGATCCAGATCTACTGAGAGGTTAGTACGATAGTAAGGTTCGTGGCAGCTTCGCATACCTTCATAATCTCCCAAATCCGACCGATTTCACCTTCGGGGACCGCATGGGCAGCAATAACCCACCATCCCATGTCTTGAAGGAATAGAACCTCGTTAGCGAGCGCCCGATCTCCCGAAAAATTCGGCGCCTCGAGATGCTTGGGCTGTTTTGTCTTTTGGCTCTTCTTGCCGGATGTGTTCTCCAAGTCGGCAAAGAATTCCTCAAGCCCATGAAGCTCTCCCGATTCATCTACTGCGACGTCCTCAGTCTCCTCCTCAGGATCAACATCCATATTTTCGTCGTCAACTCTGTTCGAACGCGAGTTATTGACGGGTGGAACCCATTGCGTCCCGCGCGGGACTTTCATGATATCACTTGCAGAATCTGCAAGTTTCTTGCTGAGGGCGTGATTATACGCCTCTTGGGATGCGTATCGCCGAACCAAGACTCGAGCCGAGGCCCAAAGCGATTCAACGTCTGGTAAATTTGTCCCGGGCTGCTCAAAGTATTGGATAATGTCGTCTGCCTCGAAGAATATTCTGCAATTGATTAGTTGCAAAATTACACTAAACAGATGCGAACACTCACCGCCAGCAGTCCAAGACACGAGCCTCGAAAAATAACTCCATGCTCCGAGAGGTAGGGAAGAAGTCAACTTTATTGAGATTTGTAGGTCGCTTTGCTCCTGCAGCAGTAGCGCTTTTGGAAAGAGAGGAAGGATCTGCTGAGGCGGTAGGACCATAGTAGTTGGTCGCAAGTGTGTTCAGCTGAGTCCAACGAGTGTGCCAAATCTCTGGCCCGGGTGGGACGAGGTTTCGAAAGGCCTTGTAGTGGCTTGGATGAGCTGCGAGGTATTTTTTGATACGCCACATCGCAGCGACAGAGGCACCATCTCCGCGGGCCATGAAGATTAAATTCTCCAAGGCCTTCTCGTCCAATCCCATCTGCTTCAGGAAGTCGAGGATGGCGCGCATCATGCCCTGCGTCTCCGTCTCCCGTTCAGCATTGGTCCCAAGAGCCTGCATCACGGTTTGGCGGAGACGGAGACGAAGCTTGGTCATTCGCTCGCTTTTAAAGAGGGCGGAGACCACCTTGCGAAGATGGGCAAGTTGGGGGATGAATGTCACCAGCACGAGAACCCAATGAAGGGCCATTAGCTCCTGAATATACTCCCAATCAATGTCCGCAAAGAGCGATTGGACAGACAATTGCCGACGCTCCCGCCGCATAACCCGATCGAGATGATCTTGGAGATCAAATGCACCGGGGGCGCAGTCCTCGAGGAGTATTGCGGTTGCAGCCGTACCGATTTTGAGCACGTCCTCGCGGCCAATTCGATGATCTCGCTGGCGGCAATACTGCTGAACATTGTCCAGCACAATTTGCCAGTACTTTGTACCACTGGCAATGCCCTCGGCAACTGACTGACGAAGTTGACTCAAGCTCGAGTCTGTCAGAGAGTCCAGACATGCCCTGGCCGTGCTGTCATGAACACTGAATCCGAAACGACTCATGATCCGCTTCTCGTCAACATGGGCCTTGCACGCAAACTGCCAGATAGACAGCGGCAATGCGAGATAGCCACTCGCGTAACGATTTCGGGAGAGTGTAAGGCTGCTAATCACCCCGACCTGGACCTGTTTCAAGTCAGTATAATGACGAAAATATGAAGTGAAAACACACGGTGGGATGTGGACGTCTCACTCGAACGACAGTAGCTCCATTTACTGTTGGCGCCCCCATGCATTCAGTGATGTACCAGACCCCCGGGGCGCGCCGTTTGTATGTGCCGGCCATCCACGGAATGCTAACACGCCCAAGATCATCCCAAGTAGCCAAACGAACATGTTTTGCACGGCCATTTGTCGAAGCACGCAGTTGCGTTATGTCGTCGGGATCGTTTGGGTCATTTTCGGTAAGAATTCCAATCTGTCTCCGCATTTCCGGCCCAACGCAGTGTAGAGCCCATGTAGAGAGAGCAGGCTTCGCGAAGCTGATGTCCCGGGGTGCAGCGATGTCAGGAGGAGAAAAATAGAGCCGTGAGTCAGGGTGGGCCTTGGAGGGTCGGCTTTGGGGGTGGTGGTAAATTAAATCGATAATTTGGGCTATCCCAACATTGGATGTGCCCTCCAGGAAGGCAGTGACCATCTGCTCATGGCTTCCTGTACGATGATCGGGCCCAGATTCGTCCCTGATATGAAAGAGAACCTCCAGAAAGGCCCCAAGTGATCGAAAGTCCCGGGTTATCGTGTGGACAATGCTGTCTGCCTTTTGCCATTTAGTCCTTTTGGGGGCACGGAGCCTGGCTTGGGTCGATGGAACAGGTGTGGAGGAAGGAATTACAAGAGGAGTCTCTGGAGCCAACGGAGTAGAAGGTACCGCACGAGTCAAAGGTGTCGCAGGGATATTTGACGGTGTCGACGGGGTACGCGGAGGGACGGGGGCATAAAAGGAGCTGGGAGGCAGTGGATTCATGACTAGTTGCTAGATGGCACGTCGTGAGTGCCTCAGACCCCCGAAATTCACGTCGAAACGCGCAGGACGCGTGAAGATTAATGAGTTGTTTGGCTGTGTATCGCGCATCAAATCGCATCATTACATAATAACGCAGGCCGCCGGGTAATTTACGCGGTAACTAACAGACTTTATCGAGCGAGGTACGAGCTAGAAACGATAAAGTGTCTGTCAGGAGAGACTAGGATAGGGTACATTCCATTGACGTTTGAATTGTTGCCGAGTTTGATATACGACCCATAGATTGCGCATCAGCCATTTGACAAATAACTTGTGGCTTGTTTGGCCTTGTGAGCTTGTCGACAAGCTCACAAGGTCTCACAAGATCAAAAAGTTGAGAAAGTCAAAAAATACCCTTACTGAAATGGGGGATAAAGCCCAATGCACTCCCCCCCAAAAAAATTTTGGCCAAAAATTTTGACCTTGTCAAAATCGGGACATGGTTTGTGACCTTGCGAGCTTGCGACCTTTTTGGGCCTTTTTTGGCCTTGTTTGACCTTGTACAAGGTCTGATGCGGATGAGGAAGAGGAAGAGTTGGACGAAGGAGGTAATGCGGCTGCGTGGGAAAACACGGCTGAGGAGATCTCATCACCCCCACCTGCATTCACACAGCTTGCGCGTTCAGCCCCGTTCACCTTCCAGGCCCCGAAATCGCTGTCGAATACTTTGAAGCGCACCACAGGGCATCCGGATGGACCTACTCCCACCGCAAGCCCTGAGAAAAAGCGGATCCGCGAGGCTTCACTTGAACGTAGCCCTGCTCCGCCGCTCCGGTTCGTATCCGAATTCCCGGTTCAACAGCCTTCAAATCAGAATCACGATCGTATCCCACCTGAGGCGGACGTATTTGGCAGTACAGACACGGTGACTAGGTGCGAGCCCAATTTGGCCAAAGGCGAGCACCGTGCGGTGAAACAGTCAAACTAGGGAGCTTTTTCAAAGTCGCCACGCAGGAGGAGAAGGAGGCAAATAAGGCCCGAGAATGGGAGAGGCTCCGAGATAGTCGAGAGGTTCGGGAGGCACGTGAACGCGAGGCTAAATACGAAGCCAAACTGAACACGGCTGCTAAAGCATCGAAGAGGAAACGAAAAAGCAGGGCTAGACTCCGGGAAGCGAAGATTGCATCGGGCTGGATACCAGCCACTGCCGCAAGCGTGTAAGCACAACCGCAGATACTATATCCACACTAATGCAGTCTCTATGTTGAACAGAAAATCATCGAGCTTGAAGACCACGACAAAGCTCCTTCTGCATCGTCCTCTAAGCTTGCAGAGGACTTGCGGCCTCGACGACAGTTTCAGGAAGATGCGAAGAAGGACAATAAGCCCCAGGGGCGTAAGAGGAAGCCTGAGAACACACTGAAAGTCGCCAAGCACGTCAACTGGCAGAATCCCCTCATCTTCCCTCTAATTGAACTGGCAGCCTTGAAGGCTGGGAAGCCATGGAGTGCGAGCGAAATTTGCCGTCAAGCTAAGCTCTTGGCACCTGATACATTCGACTTGGGGGTAGAGGGCCGTGGCTGCGCCTGGCAGGATCTCGTACTTATCTTTTTTCCCATCATGCCGATTATGCTGCTTAGTAAGCTGGCCATCCTAAATCCACCTGGACATACACGGCAAACCCGGAAGTCATCAGAATCCAACGATCTGCCAAACCGTTGGAATCCAATGTAAATTGATTGCCGAAAACATTTTTTTTTTTTAATCAAGCCCACTTCTTGCATTCAAAAAATATGAAATAGAGTGCATTTGCACCACCCATTTTCTTTTCGCCATCACTTGTCGTTTAAACCGACCCAAATGATTGATGTGATTTTGATGAGACCCAGGCAGACCAGGCTGTGTATTTACTTTGGCAGGTCCAGGGAAATATTGAAAATTTGCTGGGGGACTGGGAAGGAGGTATATACTGGACTTATTAATGTTCATACGCTCTGAATGAGCCTACGGGCAGGCATGGGATGCGATGATCTTAGCCGAGTCACGCCTTCGATATTCAGTTACACATCGGAAGTAACGATCAAGAAAAGTGGATTTCCGACTTGCTGGAAAGCGATGCTCAAGGACGGAGACGGTGTCAGGCGAGAGGCAACATTCACCGCAGTGGGTGCACTGTCGGATGTGGACTTGCCGCCTGTGAAAAAGAACAAGTAAGGTGTATATTCAGGTGCACAATGCATAGCAACTGACGATCAGGACAGATTGTCAGCCAGGAACGTTAACTATATCAGACAACATGCATCTATTGTCGGCTTCGACACTGAGACCTTCAATAAAGCCATTCAGAGCATTTTCAATATCACATACCACATGGAGCTCACTTTCGACGAGGCGGACGTAACACCTTGGGAACGTACTGCGATCAAGGATGAAGCCGCTGGACAGCCACTTGATGCAGCATGTCACTATTTTACTTTCGCCAAGGTTGCGCCAGCAGATCAGCTGGCAGAGTTTCACTGCAAAGTCAACCCCGCCAAAGTTCTTGGAAAAATGCTAGGTAAAGGAATCTTACACTGCATCGACAACGAAGTGTCATATCTCATGCTAGACGGCAAGAGGTGAGTGCAGTATACTCAATTAGGCACGTAAACTGACAGCTAACAGGCTATTGAACAAGGACCCGTCGGGGTTTAGGATCAGAGATATTGTCGAGTCAGGGTTCTCTGTGGTTGCTTTCAAAGGGCCAAGGGACTCGAGGGATGTGGTTAAATTGGTAATGTGTTCTTTGACTTTCTTGGATGGAACTATAACCAGGGTGAGCAAGCACTACAAATAATTAGCCCGGTAAACTCACAACTACATAACAGACCGCTCGCATTGCGCGAAACATGGACGAGGGTAAGATGCCCACAATGGTCAAGTATGAGAAGCCGAAGCAAAACACAAAGAAAAGGGTGGCTTATGAAGACAAGGACAGCGAGGACGAAATGGTCGGATCGGCTAGAAAGAAACTGCAGAGGTTGACCACGGAGGACATGGAAGAAGTAGGAACTGCATAGAGTAAAGCTGGAGAGACTCGGAATTGAATGGACGTATGCTATTATGTAGCTGATGCCACATATACTGATCGCCATACGGATTGAGAAGGCGGTGGATATTCGGCTTTCGACACTGCTCGTTTCGGCCGAAAGCTGTGGAGAGCCGGCAATACCAGGGAAAAGAGACAGAAGTAAATAAAAATAGCACAGCCCTAGGTCACACAGCCGCTAAAGAGGTAAGGAAAAAGAGAATGAAGTATAGGGACAGCCACTAAATAAGTCAGGCACAGCCACTAAGGAGACTATCTTAAAAAATCGGAGACAAGTAAAATAGGGAGACTTTTAGCCCCTTGGAAGAATGAAAAGAACGAGTATTATGTAAACATAAGTACTCGTAAAAAACAGCACAGCCCTAGGCCACACAGCCACTGAAGGGGTAAGGAAAAAGTGAACAAAGTATAGGGACAGCCACTAAAGAAGTCAGACACAGCCACTAAGGAGACTATCTTAAAAAATCGGAGACAAGTAAAATAGGGAGACTTTTAGCTAGACTCGTGAACCCATCGATTTTCGCAGGCTCCAGACCGAGCGGAGGACAGACAGATTTGGCAGAAAACAAAAAGAGCTAACATTTTGATTGACTGATGTGGAGGGGTCACCTGCTTAACCGACTGGGCCGGCCCGTCGGACATTTGGGTGATGGATTTTCACCTGCCAAATGAGAGGTGCGAACTTAGAAAAAAAAGGTCCAAACCTTCGAAAAAAGTGTCAAAAGTGCCTATATGGAAGATGGATAACTTTTGATTCTCTATCGAATGGGAAAAAGTTGGTTTTTCGGGGATTTTGGACCATTTGAAGGGTGGAAAAGGGGATAGAATACTATACTGTGCCTAAGAATGATATTCCGTCTGCTAGAACTCTTATTGTGCTCAGAATACACGCCGAAAGCGGGGAGGAAGTTCGCGAACACTGGTTCTTGGCATTGTCACGTAGTGTCACAAGTGTTACATAGGCGTGGAGGTAAAGAAGGGAGAAGAAATGGGTATAAAACTATTCATCGTCGTCCAAAACATTGCCAGACTCATCGCCCGAACCCTCGTACTCGCTGCCCTCGTCATCTCCATCAAGATACCACTCATGGACATCCATGTCCAATGCCACGTCATCTGCATTGAAGCGCGTGAGGGTCAGAGACTGCGCAAAAAGGGCTTCGTCCTCGGGCTTGGGCATGGTCCATATTTACTCAAAACACAAATTGGTCTCATTCGATAGAGAATCAAAAGTTATCCATCTTTCGTATAGGCACTTTTGACACTTTTTTCTAAGGTTTGGACACTTTTTTTCTAAGTTCGCACCTCTCATTTGGCGAGCGAAAATCCATCTGCCAAAATGCCGACGGGACACACTGGTGGAACATTTCAAAATTTTCACCTTCTTTTTCAGTGAAAAATGTCGTTTATTTTTCACACATTTTTCACTGAAAAAGCAGGTGAAAATTTCAAAACATTTTCATCACTTTCTTATTTTATTTCGAATTTTTCACCTTGAATTGAGAAAGTGCTGAAAAAGTTTTAAAATTTTCACCTTCTTTTTCAGTGAAAAATGTCTGAAAAATAAACAACATTTTTCACCGAAAAAGAAAGTGAAAAATTTGAAATGCTCAACCAGTGGGAGCCATGGGATTGCTCAAGTTGAACTCAGATGTCGACAATTCTATCCAGCCCTCACATTCAGTGCCCTTGAACTCAATATTTCAGTGTTCTGGGGGAAAATAAATGAAATAAAATCCGTGAAGCTTCATCAGGTACATGTGAGGCCATGGTTGAAGCAAGTATTATAATTTTCAGATGCCCACTAACTTTAGGTAGTGGGTCCTGTAGCGCCCTATTTCAAGTATGCATTTTTCCCACGACAAACACGACCAAGCAGTGTCATTGCTGAACCTTTAGGTTTGGCTACCCTAGAGAACTTGGGTTTCGGCCAGTTTTGCTACATGTACAAACAAGATTTAGTCATCCAACATTGGTCACAGCAGTAAAAAATTAGAAAGGATGTGGTGAGACACGAAAGTACATTTAAAAAAATGTGAATATGTTTGTTCACCCCTCTTACTTCTTTCAAGCCTGTGTTGCAACCCATTTCATTCACAGAAGGTGAACAAATCCTCTCAGTTCAATTTTGGCCAGTAGTCATTTCTGCTTTGTGACCGGGCTGGATCTGAGGAGTAAGTCATTTTTGCTTAGTCTCCAGCCCAGTGAGCCGTGGAGGTTGAAGATCTTGACAACTCACTCGGTTTGAAGGCGTCATGACCACCCAATCAATTCCTGTGCACGGGAGTTGGTCATTTCAATATTCAGTTCCTGAGATCTTTTACACTACACTGGTTGAACATTTCAATTTTTTCACCTTCTTTTTCAGTGAAAAATGTCGTTTATTTTTCACACATTTTTCACTGAAAAAGCAGGTGAAAATTTTAAAACATTTTCATCACTTTCTTATTTTATTTCAAATTTTTCACCTTGAATCGAGAAAGTGCTGAAAATGTTTTAAATTTTTCACCTTCTTTTTCAGTGAAAAAATGTCTGAAAAATAAACAACATTTTTCACTGAAAAAGAAGGTGAAAAAATTGAAATGCTCAACCAGTGCTAGCCGCTCCAATCAATATCGAGGCAAACTAAAATGAGCTTCCACGGATAAATAGGCTGTTCGGGTTCCTGCATATTGTGACCCCCAGAATCTGTTTCCTGCTGCTCCCAATTCCCTATCCTGGCCCACCATTTCTCAACCTAGTTTCGGTATTGAAAAGAATACCAGCCATGAAGCTCTCAACATTGAAATCTTACTGTCTAATGAACCTGGCTGTTGCTTCTCACTGTTAACAAGAGCTCTGGGCAGTCATGCAACACTGATTTATTACACAATTCCAACTCATGAATAATTTATAAATCACTGTACACTGTAGGTCCTGTGGCAAGAACCATAGGTGCTGGGTTTGCTTGGTTACAGATGTCATGTTCCAGTCCGCAATCTCGACACATCTCTCTCTGCCAGCAAGATAGACTCACCATACTTAATTGAGACTCATTGGATGTCGGGACACACCCTCCATGCTTTATAGGGCTGAACTTTTATTTTGGTCCCTCATATTGCCACTGTACAGCAATTCACAATCCGGCTAAATTTGGTTGTGGTCGCTGCTCACGGAGGCCTCTGTTGACCCTGCCATGGGCTGCCAATGGAGCACCCGAAGTGACCAAAAGAGTGTGGGGAAAACTCAGCAAAAAAGGTTGCATGTCGAATTGTGGGTGCCAGTGTCGCGCACAAATTTGTTGGGAGTTCAAATGGGTAATTCACGTTGGCTCAATTTTTGTAGGGAATGTGAAATAATGTGATGAATCCCTAAAGGTTCAGTGCCCGCCTCAGAGAGGCCTAATCCCATGTCATTCCTGTACAAACATGCCCACTAACTTTAGGTAGTCTTTGACTTTTCGCCCTTGGGTGGGTGACTAAGCATCTCCTTATTAGGAAGGCTACGTTCAGCCACCTTTCGGCAGCTTGCAGCTTTCAATCCCTGCTCTGTTACGTGTTACATTCACCCTTCCTCTCTTCCTCACCACCACACCACCACTGTTGTGACACTGTGCCACCCAACCTGAGGCGCAACCCTGTAGACATCCAACTCCCCTCCCCCATAGAGTGATGGCATCACACGACTGCATCGCACGTATCTGAAACACGCGCTGCTGTCGGCTTGGACTGTTGGCGTCCATAGTGCCGACTACTTGACAGCGGACCTGAAGCCTGTTTGCTGTATCTGTCATTGATGGATATCAGCCCCTGAGGGTTTTCAATGTTACCTCGGGCTCTCCACCGACTGCTCTTTGCTCCTGCCACACTCGTTCGGATCAGACAGTCTGATGGTATACAATGCTTTCAAATTTCATGAACCTTCTCAAGCCCAATACCCACCTGTATATACTTTGTACTTTTTTTTATCCAAGTAGTCAGGATCTGTTTCCATGAATATTATTATTGCATGCCACCCCGTAGTAATTAACCAAAAGAATCATGACTCTGGAACTTCAAACCTTCAGTTTTTGGCTTGTCAGAGTACAGAATTATGACTTTGATTCCATACATATACTGATTCCTTATGTTGCCTTTACATGGGCGTGACACCGCTGCGCGACGGAGACTCAAACGAAAGGCTGCCGCTCATGCCGGTCCCAAAAGGGCATTCCCTTAAAAGGAAACACAAGGGCGAAAAATCAACAACTACTTTAGGTAGTGGGTCCTGTAGCGCCCTATTTCAAGTATGCATTTTTCCCACGATAAACACGACCAAGCAGTGTCATTCCTGTACAAACATTGTCATCTACTGTACATACTTGTAGGGAGGTGATGCCCCGGGCACCGTGACATGCCTTAACAGCTGGGGGTGACGCGATGGCGGGCTTTGGGACCGTGACCGTTACAATTTTGGGCGACAAGTATATTTTTCCCCCCGTTTTCTCAGCATTTCCTGGTGAGAAATAACTTAAATTGGGGACACAGCAGTGAATTTATGCTCCAAAACAGGCCCCAAAACATTTTATTCTATTTTTTTTATCAAAATGTCACGACGGTTTGTTGGCGACGCAGGCCACCGTGACTGTGACCCACCCCGACGAGGGCGATGTGACAGGCCCGCCGTGACCATGACCATCGCCTACCTACAAGTGCGTACAGTACACAAGTTCGATATGCATGTCCATTTGGCCACTATCCTGTGGACCCCTACTTGATGTTGCAGACCGTCTGACAACACCTCATTTTGTGGAAATCTGAATAAGCCCCAGCACCATTTTTAAATTCTTTTTCTGCTTTCGGATGACGGCCCAATGGGTCCGACTTCCTGGGATGACAAATTTTGCTTGACTCAGTAAAGTGTGTGTCTCCCTCTATTATCTGCACTCTAGGCAACCCACACAATGACCATTCATCTCATCAATCCTATTGATTTGGAGAGCAGTGAACTGTGAATAGGTCCCCTTTCCATATACACATTTGTTTACTGTTTGGAAGACGATGGTGGCACTCCCCATCTCTCTTCCTCTCATCCGCCACTGGTGTCCTAGTGCTTATGAGGGGGATCTAAATTCTAATCTCCTCCCCTACTATGCATAGGGAAAATGTTGGCTACTCCCAACAGTGTGTTGCCTTGCCCCCCTTTTCTTGGTACGATTTCATGTCTGACTTTCATCCTCAAGCTCTGCTTCAAATGTATCTTGTGTACCACAACTTCCACTTCACTGCCCGAGCGCCAGAGGTGCCTTTGGAAGAGGAACAGTTGGGGAAGTCCTCCTTTGCCCGTGGTCATGCTGGTCAATATTATGCCCAGCTAATGCTCAGCACTCCGCCGATGACTTACTAGGCGTCTCGACAGTGTGTGGTGTCCCATAGCTTCTCCTCCTCATTCCTGTGGTTGTTCCTGTTCCTGTTCCCATTTCCTACCCTCTCCCTACTCCATTTTAGTATTTCCCCCCACATCTCCTGAATACCCCACATCATCACACTTCTTTTCCCTCTCACTTCATCCTGATTATTCCCAAAGGGTCGTCTCCTCTCCCAGGCAGTATTTAGCATCTCTCATGACATGATCTCCCCTGCAGGCACAGTGCCAGAGGGACGCGTGAAGGGGGAGGACCGTGCTGGATCATTCTGTGGCCTGTTGGCAGGTGCATCGGGATCGAGTATGTACACTTGCACTGGCATCTTCGAGACGAGGAAACGAGGCACACATTCACAGTTCCACGTTCCCCATGTCCACACCTTCATCCCCTTCATCCACTCAACCATTAATTCATCTACCCATCTGTTCATTGACACATTTTCTGATGCATGCATGCATCCGTCTCCTCTCCCCTCCCACCTGGCTTCCCTTCCTCATCCCACCTCTCCTCTTACATCTGCTAATAGATCTTCTCCCTACAGCAGCCTCAGCTCCCAGCCGAGTTGGCCTTTTGGAACTTGCCCCAGTGTAAGTGCACAGTGCTTCGTGGGGACACCGTCTTCATTGCACACAAGTAGCAGGGTACAGCGCACAGCAGTGTGGCTTGCAGTGCATCCATCACTGTGCTAGATGTGGGGTACGATGTGTGCCTTGTAGTATGGCATACTTGGCGCTGCATATGCAGCGGGCACCTGTTTGTAGTGGGGTTTGACCCCTTGCTAGCAATGGCTGTCAGGAACAGCAGCTCTGATGGGGAGACATGGCGAGGGCCGTGCTTCCGTTTTAGATGGGGGAGGAGCTTGCTTGCTCTCCACGGGGCTCTCCTGTGCATGGGAGAAGACTGGGGTATGCGCACAATGCTTGTCTGCATCGTCCTTGTGCTAGCGTGGGATGCACTGTTGGTGTGCTGCTGGAGAAGTGCTCGCACTGGCGTGTTGTGTGCATGGGGAGAGTGCCTGTTGCCATGTTCTGAGATTATGTGCACCGCATGGTGCACCTTCATCGTGTGCATGTCATGTAATGTTTGGTACACAGCCACCTTTTTTTTTCTTTTTCTCTGGTCTCTGGGATGGTGCAGCTACACACATGACAATGGGGATCACCAGCAAATGGGTTTGGCAAGCGACCTGCTGCTGTGTGCCTTGCTGGGCAAAGCACAGGCATGCTGGCTACAGACATAGTGGTGGCAGCATCAGTAAAACTACACTATTGTCTTTGAGGTCTTTGATCTTTGAGAAGCATCTTTGAGTGTCTTAGTCTTGGGGAGAACATCTTTTGTCTTTGAGTCCACGTCTTAGCGCATCTTAGTCTTGGCATCGGTGTTTTAGGTCTTTGGCGGTCATCTTTTCCACTCTCTGGTCCATCAATATTGTTTGGTTAGATATACTGTAGGGTATATTCACTGACATTTCCACTATCCACACAATGAGTTTCTTGCTTCTGTGGGTCGATACAACTCCGTTCAAAGTGAGATTGAAAGTATTTTGTATAAGATAAGAATTTATGCAATTTTTTCAAAGCTGCAGGGAGAATAGGAGTGTATTAAAAATGTGATATACTCACTTGCTGCGCTACACATACTCAGAGGAAGGTATGGGAGTGTCAAACAGTGCGCGCGTACTTGGCATGACTTGATATGATGATCCAAATCATCCAAGTCATTCAAACTCCGCTTCCGCCAGGATAATCTGGTGAACGTTGCTAAGCCGATGGCGTGATTTAATGGCAACAAATGGTTTGTTGCTTTTGCCTTCTCTCTTCCTTCCCCCACACTTCATCTTCTGCCTCCTCATGGTATTGTTGGAGATGCCTCGAGGTCTCTGGGAGCTAGGATGAACCGAGCTCAGCTGGATCGCGCTCGAGAAGTGAGAAATGGGCCAAACGACAGAAAAAGTGGAGAGTTGGTTGATAATCTCTATGTACAAACGATCCCGATATATCCTCCAGCACCGCCACATCGTATACCTACCTTATTGCCGCTTTTTCCCTCCAAGACCCTGTATCAACTCATCTCGGGGACTTCTCCAGTACTGCGTCACATCTTTGCCGGACTGTCCCTCAAGATAGCTCAAGATGGTGATCGAGAACCTTCAAGCCCGTCCCCAACCCCCCAAGTTCCCATCATTCTCAAGTCAATGAAGTTCCGTGTTGCTTCTTCAAATGTCTCCAGAAGCTTCAAGTCCATTGCTTTCACCTGGTCTGGACTCAGCCATCATCAAATCTTTTGTGCTCATTCTCGGCTGTCACATTCTCCTCTCGCCTGTGACCTTAATATCTGCACTTCGAGCCGCCTGTGGCATCATCTTGCCTTTCCTCACTGATCCCTCCCTCCCTCCCTCCAGTGATCCCATCGCTTCCTTTGAATCTCAGGAATGGAAGGTACGTTCTCTTGTTATTTCTTGTCCTTCCAAGATGGCTGATTCATTCAAACACGTAGGACCCCATCCCCGTGAGCATCGCACTGCGTTCCCAAACTGAGACCCGAAGTTCCAGTCCCTGTATGCCAGTGACAACGAGGTTGGATAGTGGTGAGTACATGACTCTGGAGTCCTGCGCAGCCTGACGTCCCCGAAGGTTGTGCACATCTCGACCCTTATCGCGAGTGTCACTATCACAATAAGGCTTTCCCCTGAGCCCAAGCATCCTTCTCACCAGCGGCATCTCGCATGCCCTCAGTGTTGATTGGGGCGGCTCGGTGGCGTTCGGGTGTGGTAGCGATCAGGTATCGATGGAAAGACATGAAGCAGATCAAGTGTTCATACATTTAGTTGTATTCTATATACTGCCAATATCAGTTTTTTTGCCCTATCTTGCATGTCGTTTAAGTGTCTTTCAGTCATCTTTGAGAGAATCTTGGCCAAGACATATCACATCTTACAGGTCTTACCCAAGATGTGCATCTTGTCCAAGACCTTTGAATCTGTCTAGCCAAAGATGCCCGTCTTGGGGGGAAAAGCATCTTATGCATCTTCGACGTCTTGGCCAAGACACCAAAGACGCCAAAGACAAAGGTGTAGTTTTACTGATGAGTGTGATAAAGCCTGGAGGTACAATGCATCGGCTGTGCAGGATGATCCCTTGCGATTGCTTTGTTGTCATGTGTTGGTGGTGGGAATGTCCACCAGGGCAAGCAGGCTTGCAGTCACGGTCAAGGTGGAGTTATAATGCAGTGGGCCATGCTGTGGGATGTGACAAGCATGCACAGTGTACATCATGCCACAGTATTGCAGCCATGTCTGGTCCATCATTCTCCCCTTCAGTTCTCTTCTCGTGCACATGCCCTGTTGTCCTTACAATGATAATAATATCCATCAATAACTAAATCTGCATTCAAATTTACATGTTGCACCCTAGGAATCATCTCATGTTTCCATCCGTACTGATATGGAAATGTGGTAGCAATTGCGAGACTCACAAACTGGGATTCAATGAGATGGGAGGAATGGAAAGGCAAGAGCAAGTAACTTAGTCCTGGTTTTGAAGCTGTTTTCCCAGAATATGGGTGGTGTAACGGCAAATTGAAAAGGTCCCACTGTTGTGCATTACAACCAGTAAATTTTGAAATGAAAGGACCCCCCTGTTATGTGTTATGTTTCACCCCTACAAATTGCAACAGTAACTGAGACTCTGAGACTCATCTACCATCACGGGCATCTTGCTATCATCAACTTTAAACATATATAATACACTGGTTGAGCATTTCAAAATTTTCACCTTCTTTTTCAGTGAAAAATGTTGTTTATTTTTCAGACATTTTTCACTGAAAAAGAAGGTGAAAATTTTAAAACTTCTTCAGCACTTTCTCAATTCAAGGTGAAAAATTCGAAATAAAATAAGAAAGTGATGAAAATGTTTTGAATTTTTCACCTGCTTTTTCAGTGAAAAATGTGTGAAAAATAAACGACATTTTTCACTGAAAAAGAAGGTGAAAATTTTGAAATGTTCAACCAGTGATATTTATTAGAAAAGTTTGCAAGCAACTTGAAACTTCTCTGTGAAGATTTGGAGGAGATTATGGAGAAATTCGAGTGCCCGGTTAGTGGGCTCTGCCGCAAAGCGCACTATAATTGTTATACTGCCGAGATACAGCCCATCCCATCACGTGACTATCACTAGGTGTCTCACAGTACAAACAAACCCAAACTCCCAGTTCAAATGCTCAGTGGTGGGTTGGTGGGGTTGATTGAAGAGCAGAAAGAGCCCAGCACTCAGGGGTTGCTAAATATTACTTAGAGTGATATATTTGACTATTAAATTTGTTTTTTTTCCAGGGTGTCTGGTGGTGTTGGTGTAACTAGTATTATGATTAAATACAGGTGCTAAACCGTAATATAATCATAACTTAATGTAATCTACTGCTCCATAATATTAGTGCTAATATTATGGAGGGGACTGTAATTAATGGTAATTCTAAGATTAAATCTAATTCCCGCTACCTTTAGGTAAGGGTTTTAGGAGGGCCTAAATTTCGCAACTTGCAGTAAATCACATTTTTGTCATCTGTTTTTGCGTAAGTGCTCTCATTCTCTGCAAAACTGCTTCTAAGCTCGTAATTCAGTTCTTGTAAGCCTTGTTCCGCTTGTTCCGCAATCTCCACTCCATGCCCGTGTCAACATGGCATCTCTGGTCGACGTGGCAATTTGCCAACTCTCTCTCGTCCCACCATGTCGCCCATCACCACCTTCCGCAACAAAGGCCTGTCGACTTCGTTCAATGCTGAACTAGAATGCTCTGCACTATCTTTGGACTGGGTTATGCTCTCTGGCATCCCTGCTGCTGCCTCCTCAGTCTCTGGCCTTTTGTCCCTGCCTTGCAAAGATGATTCCCTTCGCTCAATGAACATCGGTCTCACTATAGCAGCTGATTTGCCCTCAGATCTTGTTCTGGGCTGTGATTGGATGCTCTACTGTCTCCGCGCCTTTCCAAATACTCGCTTCGTCCTCGGCTCCCGCTATGTCCATGTTCCTCTATGTGCGCTGCTTCTTTTCACTTCTCCTCTTTTTTAAACCCACTCTCCATAGCTCCCCCTACCATAAGAAGCCCTGATGAATCCGTCATGGAGGTTGATAATGACGTACCTGCTGGTATGTTTCTTCCTGTAGATCCCTTCACCCACTCTTTCTTAGCTCACCCCTTTTCCTGTGTCTACCACGATGCTTCTGCATCGGGGTGTCCGTCTACTTCTACTGCTGCTCACGGGCATGTCCCCAAACCTATATCTTCACACAACATCCTTCGGGATATTTTCACTGCCCATTATCAAACCCATTCACGTATTTCCGTATTTCATTCTGATTTACCAACAATACAACATGCTCTTGCCCTACACACTGTGCCCCACCATGATATGAACCTTTTGCAATGCCTTCATGCTTTAATCTACCACCTTGTTTCGGGTGCGTGTGTCGAGCACAAGTCCGACGTTCACCCTATTTCAAAAGCCGATCATTCTACATGTGCTGTAATAGCAGAGGAGTTTGATTCTGCGGCATCTATGACTGCAGCAATTCTAGACATTTTTCTCACAGCTGATGCAAAGAAATTATCGACCGAGAATCTCTGCCATGTCGCAGCTGCACTCGACATCTCTCCATCTGGGTCATGTAACCTTCGTTTCAAAATCAAGGCTGCAATGCGCAAGATCCTTCCATCGCCTGAGTCTACTCGTTACAAGTGGCTGCATCCAGACTGTACTCCACCGCCGATGCCTTTCGATGAAGGTGATTTGAAAGATCTGCTTCTTGATCCCGACGGTGTGAGTTTCCCTCCAGATGGTGCACCTGTGCTGTCGCTTTGTTCTGTCTGTCATTCTTCATTGAAAAACAACAGGCTGCCGCCCTTGTCATTGGCAAATAAGCTGTTTCTTGGTCCCGTCCCAGATGAACTCAAGAATTTGACAGTCATAGAGGAGGCAATAATAGCTCGGTGCCGCTCAAAGTGCTGGATTATTCAACTGCAGGAGGAGAATCAAGACTTGGTTCTTGCAAGTATGCAACGTGGCATTAAACATTATCATTTATCCGCAGCAGCCTTCAAAAATTGCAGATATCTTGCCCCCTTCGGTTGAGGAAATCACATCCCCAGTGTGTGTTCTGTTCATCGGATCGTCACCGTCTACAGCAGAATGGTTACAAGACCACGCTGAACCCCTGGCAGTAAATGCAAATCGTGTTCGCCTGGCTCTTGAATGGCTGAAAACCTACAACCATCTGTACTACAACATTCAGATAAATGAACAATGCCTACGTCAACTTGAAGACAACCCTGTTCTACCGTTTTCAATCGAGCATATCCAAATTATCCAGTGTCACCCAAGTGAAGATGTCCGCGCAGAGTTCAAGTGGATCGATATGCTTATGCACCAGACTCTCATGAACTCTGGGACTCCCGCCGAGGCAGCCGAAGCGCAAGAATATTTAATCAAAGCATTTTCGGCTGCGGCGCTTCCAGACGATGTAGACCCTGAGCAAGATGATACAGACGTGTTTCAGGACACCAGAGGACTTGCACGGCTCCAAGCCACTAATGCGCAACTCATTGGCAACTCTCAAGCTGTTACCGCTGGCCTGGGGGAGCGAACAGTGCGCAATTGGCGTACTCAACGAAACCAAGAGTCAGTGTCTTCAACAACTGCCAAGAAAAGATGCTTACCTCCTGAAAGCGATGGATCCGTTGAGCAGCGCATGCGGAACAAACAGACTTAATCCCGAGTATACCGCCAGTGTGTGGATAATTTTCACTTGCAAAAAAAGGCTAATTTGTCTTATAGATTCTTGGCGACTCCACCTTTCGCCGCTGTGGAAACTTCCGAACACTGGTTGAACATTTCAAAATTTTCACCTTCTTTTTCAGTGAAAAATGTCGTTTATTTTTCACACATTTTTCACTGAAAAAGCAGGTGAAAAATTCAAAACATTTTCATCACTTTCTTATTTTATTTCGAATTTTTCACCTTGAATTGAGAAAGTGCTGAATTTTTTTTAAAATTTTCACCTTCTTTTCAGTGAAAAATGTCTGAAAAATAAACAACATTTTTCACTGAAAAAGAAGGTGAAAAAATTGAAATGCTCAACCAGTGGAACACATTCCGTGCATACAGCTGTTACTTTGATACTTTTGGCTTCGCTAAAAATGCAGAAATGTCTCAAAGACTCCTAGATATCCGATTTTTCTGGGAGATGGCCCTGGTCCAAAATTTCGACGGCTCATCGGATGTGCAGGGTTAGTCAATTGATATTTTTTCGCTCGCCAAAAACACTGAATTGTCTCATAGTTTCCTTGATACTCGGATTTTCGGTGGTCTATAACATTGCACATCCTCGACGGACACCGACATCTCTTTTTTTATCCCCCAATTTCTTTCCCTCCATTGCTTTCCAACTTCTCCCATGGCTGACTCCCCATCCGACACCGAGTTGATCTTCCGCTGCCTGGAGCCCGACGATGATGGTCACAATCTCTTTGACCGCCTCACAACCAAGGAGAAGTTGAAGAAGTGGATCTACATCACCAAACCCAGTGGCAGCCTCTTCACTGCCAACATTGTTTTCGAGGTTGGATCTGCGTCACAAGGCACCCGGATGGTGGCCTATCCGGCGAAAAACCCCCCAAATTTGGTACGTCGAGTCATGGCTAACTTTTATCCTTTAAGAAACTGATGATGTCTAGCCCTATGGGGATGACCAGAACCCGCTTCGCATGGTCATTGCCGCGCGATGCCCCACCGGTGCCACACCACAGTTCAAGGCAAAATGGAAGGGCTTCTTGATTGCCTTGGATGGAGTGCGCAACATCGACCAGGCTGAAGAGGATAAAGTGGGACAGGTGAGCGTGTTACCCGGGCAACAAGTTGGCTGTGGCTTATGTCCTTTGCCAGAAATTCGAAGTGAGCGAGAGCACAGGCTGTGAGGATGGCGACAAGACACAGCCCGCAGACCTCATTTCTTTCTGTACGAGGTTAGTTCATTTGTTGGCTCCTTCCACTTTCTGGTCACCAAGTTCCTGAGCGTGTTACTTAGAAACCCTTCGGCAATCGTTCCCTCAGCCCGCCTCGCCGCGTGAGGAATTCTAGGGCAGAGGTGGATGTGGAGATGGCCAATGTGGATCAAACGGCTGCTGGTGAGTTATATGTAGAGATGACACACACACATCGCTAATGATTGGTTTAGCTATTCTGGTGTGCAAGGTTGGCGATGTTTACCTGCCGAACATGATGTCCGACCACAAAGGCACCTACTTCAATCACGTTAAGGCCATGATGCCTCAACGCGATTATAAGGACAAAGATGGGAACCTCATTGCGCCTCATGAGAATTATGAAAAACTTCGGGAGGGGACTTTGGTTTTGGCTAAGGTTTCCTTGTCGTTCTATACCTTCAAGGACAGGAATCCCAAGTTCCTCGACTCAAAAGTGAGTCTTACAAACATTGTTTCCGAGTCATTGTTTCTTATTGCGTTCAGATTTACCATGTCAACGTCGAGAAACTTACGATCTTGGACTCTGGTAATGGTCCTGCTTGGGACCCAGAGATCCCGACCCTTCCTGGAAGTGCACCTTCGACACCTTCTACCAGCAGGATTCGGCAGCGCGATGCGGCCGTGGACGATGCCTTCGAAGACGCTTCCCCTTCCAAAAAGGGACGCTCTGGCTAAAAGTATCTGTCAAGTTGCTGTTTCGCTCTAGTTACAACCATCATTCTTTTCTTGCACTTATGCTCAGTCTACATTTCACTCATTGATACAGTAATATATGATGAATTTAATGTTTGCCGTGGAAATACTTGTGTGAATTAATTGGTCAGACTTTTCCGGGTAGCGGGCCCTGCCGCTTGCCGGCCTTACCAGCTTTATTATAATAGAATATAATCGTAATCTTGGCCAGCCTTAGTGTGATTGGCACTGCTCTTACCCTCATCACTATTCGGGGAATCATGGTTGTGCTCATTCAACAAGAGCAACCACATCTTTTTAGCTGTGTTGCTATCGATGGCAGCCAGTTCCGTTGCTCAGATTATTTTGTTCGTAAGTTTTTGGAAAACAAGATGGGATGGAGCATGCGTTGTGTGACACGTGCAGTGCAAAAAATTCCTGCAAACCACGAGGACATTCTGACAGCGGCCTTCTTACACGAGGCGATCATGATTCGTGACTATGCCATACCTGCTGAACTCCGCGTTAACACAGATCAGACTCAGGCTATCTATCAGCAGGGCACGAAATCCACGTGGAACAAGAAGGGCGAGAAGCAGGTCGCGACGGTTGGACAGGAGGAAAAGCGGGCTTTCACCCTTGTGCCCTCGATTTCCGCAAGTGGAGAGATGCTGCCAATGCAGGTGGTTTTTTGCGGTAAAACTGCGGCATCCTTACCTCACCCTGGTTCCCGAGGATACAGTGAAGCTGAAGCTCTCGGATTCAAGCTTGAATCTTTGATGAACAGCAAGTACTGGTCGACCCAGGGACGATGAAAACACTCGTTGAAACTCCCCACTATGCAGTTTTCACTCTGAAAAATTGACTGCTGGTCTGTTCACAGATCCGATGAGTTCCGCGGATGGATCAAGAAAAACCATCCCACGATTCTCCTCTGCTTTGGTCCTGGTGGATGCACTGGCCTCTTCCAGCCACTCGACATTGGAGTGCAGCGACCAATGAAGCAGAGCATGAAGCGCTCGGCTCACAGAGATGTTGTCGAGGAAGCTTCTGCGCTGGTTCCACTGGTTGAACATTTCAAGTTTTGCACTGAAAATTTTGGTGAAAAATGTTTTGAATTTTACAGTAATTTTTCGCCAAAAAAGTAGGTGAAAAACTTGAAACATTTTGGTGACCTTTTTGGACCTTGTGAAAAATTTCTGAAAAGTGCTGAAAAGTTTTGAGGTTCAAAAAATTCATGAAGAAGTTACAAGTTTTTCACTCGGTTTTTCACTGAAAAATTGCTGTAAAATTCAAAACATTTTTCACTAGTTTTTTCACCAAAAAACTTGAAATGTTCAACCAGTGTTCGGCCCAAGGAAGGCGAAGCAGCTGTTGACCCAACAGTTCTCAAGGTGGATACAACCCTCGCAACCCTACGAAATTGCTGTATTGGATGGATTGTGGACGCATTTCATGCGTGCAATAATAAAGACTTGACATTGAAGGCATTTTTTGTTGTTGTGCTGTTATATTGCTTCTCATCATAAATACAGTCATTCGAGCTATGCGCAGCTGGGCCCTTCAATTGTTCACAGGCCAGTTTAACTTCTCCGGCTGCCCTTGCTGCACTTCGCGACCTCCCAAAAACAAATCCTGCCCTCCATCTCGAGCTCACCAGCTTGACTGCACGCCCCGACGAAATCGAAAATGAAGACCTCTTTTCCAAAGATGAGGAGGATCTGACATACAATGATGAAAGTGACGTCCCAGTTCAGGTTGTCATTGACCATGTAGTGTCAGCCGTGAACCTGCCTGATGGGTTCAAGGTTGGCGCTGATGGAAACCTGGTCCGAAGTGGGGTAGCAGAGGATTCAGATTTGAACGTGGTGGTGGATAATCTTTTGCTAGCACTCACACTGCAGAGGCCTATCAGTATTTATGTACATATATAGAGTTCAAACCATGTCATGTGCCTTTTGAACTTATATTTTTATTTTGCAACAATGAGTGTAAACAGCAAACATCCTTTTGTTGCTATTTTGCCCCAAAGTGGGACTTCTTTTTCTAAATCAACAAATGTACGAAAATAGTTATCCTTCTTTGTTTCCTTTCACTGGTTGAGCATTTCAATTTTTTCACCTTCTTTTTCAGTGAAAAATGTTGTTTATTTTTCAGACATTTTTCACTGAAAAAGAAGGTGAAAATTTTTAAACTTTTTCAGCACTTTCTCAATTCAAGGTGAAAAATTCGAAATAAAATAAGAAAGTGATGAAAATGTTTTGAAATTTTCACCTGCTTTTTCAGTGAAAAATGTGTGAAAAATAAACGACATTTTTCACTGAAAAAGAAGGTGAAAATTTTGAAATGTTCAACCAGTGTTTTTTTATCTATCTGTTTTGCGACGAAAAGGGGTCTTCGTTTCAGTCACTATTTGTATATAAAAATCACTGGTTGAGCATTTCAATTTTTTCACCTTCTTTTTCAGTGAAAAATGTTGTTTATTTTTCAGATATTTTTCACTGAAAAAGAAGGTGAAAATTTTTAAACTTTTTCAGCACTTTCTCGATTCAAGGTGAAAAATTCAAAATAAAATAAGAAAGTGATGAAAATGTTTTGAAATTTTCACCTGCTTTTTCAGTGAAAAAAGTGTGAAAAATAAACAACATTTTTCACTGAAAAAGAAGGTGAAAATTTTGAAATGTTCAACCAGTGAATTAATTGTCTTTCCAACTGCACTAAATTCAAAACAAGGAATCCTGTTTGCACTTCTTTTTGTCTTTGCAAAGGGACTCACATTTACATGGAAAGTATACAATGAAACACAGATATATTTTGGTTCACATTTTCAAGAAAAAATAGACGGCACTCGCTGGTGACACGCTAGCGCCCACCGGCGACATGCCAGCACCCACTGGCGACACGCTAGCACCCGCTGGCAACACGTTATTATGTGCCAGCGGCACCCTGGCATATGCTAAGCACACCGGAAAATGAGATGAATGAGGGTACCGAAAATGTTTCACAAATCAATAGTTTCGCAATACTATTGGTTTCAGCCACACTACACAAGTGCCTGCGGGCTGCGAACAATTTGCAGTAACTACCATGCCGGCCGAGGTGCACAGAGTCCACGCAATCACGCTCAACTCTCCCTGCCGACTTGTGCCGCCAAACTGCGGGCCGGACTGCATCCACCGTCACCGGCCCTCCCCCTGACTCGACTCTGCAGAGCTCGAGCCTACATCTCTTCTCCCTCACGTTTATGATCACTAGTCCTACGCTGGCCGATGTGCACCTCAACCGGAACCCATGTTGACCGCCATCCCAAATGGATGCTGTGAGCACGACCCGCCGTAGCCAGAGGACGGTGCATCACGGGGTGGGTGCGGGGGCTAGGCCCGCCAACTTGCGGATCCGGCACACTGGCGAGAGCACACTGGACACCTTTGCCACACAGCATGCGGCGAGTCAGCTAGAACTGCACAGTACGTCGATTGCGCAAGCTGGGAGGCGGTGTGGTCCTGGTTGTCGAAGGGGCGATGGCAGGACGCGAAGCAGGCGAGGCATGGTGGCAGCAATGGGTGGCCTGTCGGTAGGTAAATGAGATGGACAGGCATACGGGGAGGAAATGGGCAGTGGAGGGGCCAGCTGAGCGGGGGTGCACCGGGAAGCAGCATGGAGGCATGAGCTCCACGGAGTTTAGTGAGGGGATGAGGGTGGGGGGCCAAGGATGAGGGCGGCCGAGTTGCAGCCATCACGCTCGTCCATCATCTCGGCCCTCAGGTGGCGAGAGTCGGCAGGCATGCAGCTGAGTTGGCACTCCGGCTCCACAGCGACGCATTGTCGGCACACGGCTACCTAGCGCAAATCGACCAGCGCGGGATAGCGGGTGGGAAATCGGTGAGCGGCTCGTGAGGAGGGTACGTAGCGCCATCTGCATGCGATCCCAACAACACCAGGTCCCCTTCGGCAAGTCCGTGTGGGATGTCGAGTCGGGCGCGACCCATTGTGGATGCTGCAGGTCGGAGTCGCAGGTGGCACACCATCGCCTCGACACAGTGACGTGAACAGTGGCGCAAGGCGGGCGAGTCTGGGAGGTCAGAGTGGTACAAACAGGAGATGCGCGGGCGCGAGGCACAAAGACGCACACAGAGACGAGAGAGCAGTGCAGGCGGGACAGAGAGGTGGACACACAGCCTGGGTTGAGCACATGTGGAGGAAGGCAGCACGGCGCAGGCCTCTCTACGTCTCCGTCAAATCCAGCTTCCACTTTGTGCGCATGCTCAACAACCTCGAGAGGACACCCCAGCCAACCCGGCGCTAGCACCATTCCTACAAACCGACGTCCCCAGACCACGAGCCCATCAGGCCCGCCTTCCCCTTCCGTGTTGACAGTGGAGGAGTCGAGCATGCCGACAAGCCAAAGTGCTCGGGAGTTTTTTCAGATTTGGGGTCCTACATGAACATGGGGGTCAGAGGAGATGCGAAGAAGGCAAGCATGGAACACACTTCTTAATTATCTGGGAAGCTATCGTTCCTCTTTGGCTCAGAATTATATGTCCCATCAATTTAAAAGTCACTTCCTGCAAAAAAAGGTGGATGTCAGTATCACTCAACTGCATTCCCAAAAGTGTGTCAAAGTCGCGAAACAGCGTGTATATCGATGTATTGGGTAGTATATAAGCACAAGGAAGTGCAGTTACCCAAAAATGTGCAACAACGCACCAGCTCTTGGAGTGTTAGTCCCATATCACCCACTAACAGTGTCCGTTGGCTAAAGTATTTTGGAGAGCTTATGTGGAGGCTCGTAACCTTGGATTTCTTCGAAGATATCTTGGGCATGTTGGGGGATTCAGCGCTGAGGCCACAGAGTAGGGACGAAGCAAGACCAAGGAGGGACTTCAGAGCAAGGTGAAGATGGCCACGCCACGTCACGAGTGACGTGACGCCCTGTCAGTCACAGTCACATGGCGCTGAGCAAAGTTATTTGAGTTCAACGTTCAACTCCTCGCCCTTCTCTCCTCCTGCCAACCTCCAAAATCCAAACAAGGACCTTTTTTTGGCACCGACAATTGTCATTAAATCTCCTGACTCTCCTGCTCTCATCTGACTCACCGTTTCAGGAGTGAATAAGACATGTGGCCGGATCTGGCAAGCTAAGGGCAGGGGTGATGAGAAGTTGAGAAAATGGCAAACGATGTGCATACTAAGATTTGGATTGCATCGAATTCAAGGTATCGCGGGGGGCTGTGAAGCAGCCTGAGGGCAGGACAAGTGAGCAGGAGTGCCACAAATGGCCAGATATATACGCACTCTACCGTCCTCGGAAGAATCGCAGGCGGTAGTCCAGGGTGAAGAGTCCTAGCTGGAATAGATTGGGTCCATGTGTTGATGTGGTCTTTCGAGTCCTCTGGTAGCCTAGGCTCACAAATCGAATCTAAAGTGCCAGCAGGTAAGACTGGCGACTCAGGATGGCATGTGATGTGGAACTGACACCTTTCCGTGCTAGCAGCAGGGAATCAAGTTAAATGGATTCTTTCCACATGACTGACACAAAGTCCGGTCAGAGGCGCTGAATGGCCGCCCCAGGTCCATGGGTTGAGGCAGGGTAGCTCAGCATCACAGAACGGAGGGAGAGCACGGTAAACGCGAGCCTTGCAGAGGAGGAGGGAGAGGAGATGATGGCGAACACTGATGAATGCTGGACCAAACAGGCTGGCACTGATGAATGCTCGACCAAAGAGGGTGGCGCTGATGGATGCTTGACCAAGCAGCTGCCCTGTTACATTCTGCTCGGGAACAAATTACTGAAATGAAGAACATTCAGGCGCCTTTGACAACAAACAATTACCAATGCACAGACCCGACGTCCCCATGCCTCGTGTCTCTACCTATCCCGAAGTTCCTCAGCACCCAGAGTCCACGCCTCCCGTTGATAAGGAGGGGGTTCAGCTTTCGTCTAGTGCAAACTCTGGGCTCAATCCCAACACCTGACATTCGTCTGGGGCTATTGTCTTTCCACCTTCGGCTCATGCATGCCTCATGCCATTTATGCGGCATCTTTGCATGCATCGTCTGTACCGGAGACCCAAGATGATGCGCTGTCATGGAGGAACTTCTGAATAGTGTACACGTGCCGACAAGGCACCTCCGCATCTGCGGCCGGTGGTACAGAACCACACATCGAAAGTGCTTTTACGAGGGCGGCACAATCCTCCAGCGGCTGTGTTGCGGGTGTGGCACAACGTCCGTGGTTTCAAGGTTTACCTGCGGAGGAGCTCGATCGATTGCACAAGCGCGTCCTTGCATTTTGTGATGCCCATGCCAGCTTGCCTGTTTGCGGTGAAGATATTAGCACAAGAACACCGCACAGTACTTCAGCGAATATATTTCTGCATAGATGGTGGCTGCCCCAAACACATCAGCCAGGAGATTATGAAACGAGATGCAACCGCCTACCAATGTTAGTACTGGAGGGGGCAGATGGGTGTGGGCAGATGCTGCGTGGGGTTCCACCCCGGGCTGCGACGCCGACGCTGCGGTGCGACATCCACCTAGAATCCTGGGCAGGGCTCGATCGCACTGCGCGCGATGCACAGCGTGAGGCCAATGGCGCATCTGGGGCCCGCACGATAAGGACTAGGAAGGCAACAACCACGAGAAGGAAAATAAGGAGAAGGGCAAGGAGGACCTGGAGGGCATGGTGCGTGTGAAGAAGAAGGTGAAGGCAAGGGTTAAGGAGGTGAAGGTGAAGGTGAAGGAGGCGAAGGAGGCGAAGGAGAAAGAGAAGAAAGTGAAGAAGAGCAGGGAGGCGAAGTGCATGCCCCCAGAGCAGTTTCGAGGTTGGCGCACTGGGAACGACACCGTGCAGTGCAAGCACAGCATTCTCGGGCTCGGTCGAGCGCAGCGGTGGAAAGGCGAGCACCACGTTGAGCGTCAAGGACCCCTGTGGTCGCCGATCACATGCATGGGGGGAAGGAGAAGGAGAAGAAGGAGAGCGAGAGGAGGGAGAGTGAGAGCCGCCAGACGTCTGAGGCGTGGAGGTGCACGTGGCTGAGCGATGTGTTCCTTGGCATGTTGGCGTCGCTCGTCGACGTCACAGCATTTGTTGGTGGCAGAGAGCACGCTGTTGGCCCCAGGCCAGAGCGGGTTGCCGATGCTGGCTGTGGAGGAGGCGGTGACAGATGGACATGGACATGGCGATGATGAGGAGGACTACTAGATCCTGACTGCGATACCTGTCAAGCACCTGCACCTGCGTCCAGTCTCGGAGGACATGCTCCTTGCCCGCGGGGCATGAAGATACGGTGGCGGACAGTCAGTTTGTTCTCTTCCGTCTTTCGATTCTGCCACTGACTGTTATTTTAGGCGTACTCACCTTGCTTGATGCCGCTACCAATGACCTTGCGCAGCTCATCATGCATCTCGACCTCAAAGTGACGCCTGGGACACCGACCCCTGCTAAGGGCCCGATTGTCCCATGTAAGGAGTGGGAAGACAGTCCGACAGGCAAGTCAAAGACCCTGCGCCCAAGCATTGGATCCGTCATCTCCCTGCGGCCGTATGCCCAGCTGCGTGCTCTCACCAATGCCACAAGCCGACATGATTGGATGGCTGACGGTCAACATGTCTCCGCCTCGTGTGTCCCTCCCCGCCCGTGCCCTCCGAGGCGACATTCCAGCACTGCCGCACGATGACGCCATCCCCATGCCTGTTACATAACATGCCCGGGAGCTAGCATTGTTACCAACTGAGCCAAAAGGCCACTATGACAGGTTAATCTGTCATAGGCTTCCCAGACTATATATAAATGAGTACACACATTTCGCACGCATGTAACAGAGCCTGAGCCTGTGCCGATCTTCCAGCCCCTGCACCTCCGCTCGCGTTTACCATGCTCTCCCTCCGTTCTGTGACGCTGAACTACCCTGCCTCGAACCATGGACCTGGGCCGGCCATTTGGCGCCTCTGACCAGACTTTGCGTCAGTCGTGTGGAAAGAATCCATTGATCTTGATTCCTTGCTGCTGGCACGGAAAGGCGTCAGTTCCACATTGCATGTCATCCCAAGTCGCCAGTCTTCCCACATGGATTTGATTCCTCTGGGCAACCGGTGGAGCGGATTCTGTGGTTGACCACAAGAAAACTCAGTGCATATATTCGTCTGCAAAATCAAGATGTTTTCTATGGCCTTCGATTGGAGAGTTGTCATGCACACCTTTGTGCTGTCTGGGCAACCTCTATTTCTCTGCCCTTGTCCTCTCGGCTGCCTCACCTCCAAATCCACCAAGAAAACAGTGAATTCACCTGAGTTCATTGAGGATGAGTCGGACGATGAAAATTCTGCAAAGTCAAAGAAGAGGAAGGCCGGCGACACTGATGAGGAGCCTGCAGTGAAGAAGAGGAAGGCAGGTGATGGGGTGGCGAAGGTAGTGGGAGCAAAGGGGAAGAAGACCAAGGAGGCCGGGGTGAGTGGGAAGAAGCGGGCAGCAGATGTCGAGGAGGGGATGGCAAAGAAGAAGAAGAAGACCACTGATGACGATGACAACTACGACTTCCCCGTGGGACCTCCAGGGGGCAAGAAGAAGGCGAGCAAGCAACTCACCAAGCCGAAGAAGAACACCCCTGCCATGCCTTGCCCCAAGGCCCCCAGCAACCCTGATCCCGTCTAACTGTCATGCACAATCACCTTGCCTCCCCTGTGGTTTTTCCCTGTCGTAGATACACATATGCAGACACAATTATTTTTTTTTGCTCTTGATATCACTTGGAATTTACTTGTGGTATTCATGGTTAGACACTGGTTGAACATTTCAAGTTTTGCACTGAAAATTTTGGTGAAAAATGTTTTGAATTTTACAGTAATTTTTCGCCAAAAAAGTAGGTGAAAAACTTAAAACATTTTGGTGACCTTTTTGAACCTTGTGAAAAATTTCTGAAAAAGTGCTGAAAAAGGTTTGAAGTTCAAAAAATTCATGAAGAAGTTACAAGTTTTTCACTTGGTTTTTCACTGAAAAATTGCTGTAAAATTCAAAACATTTTTCACTAGTTTTTTCACCAAAAAACTTGAAATGTTCAACCAGTGAGAATTGTAAACAAAATGTTTCGAAAGTGTAAGTTATCCATGGAATTGGTGGTTGGTGTACACTGGTTGAACATTTCAAAATTTTCACCTTCTTTTTCAGTGAAAAATGTCGTTTATTTTTCATTACATTTTTCACTGAAAAAGCAGGTGAAAATTTCAAAACATTTTCATCACTTTCTTATTTTATTTCGAATTTTTCACCTTGAATTGAGAAAGTGCTGAAAAAGTTTTAAAAATTTCACCTTCTTTTTCAGTGAAAAATGTCTGAAAAATAAACAACATTTTTCACTGAAAAAGAAGGTGAAAAAATTGAAATGCTCAACCAGTGGTATGGCGATGTAAACAAAATGTATCGAAAGTCAGTTAAGGTATCCACGGAATTGATGGTTGGCGTGCAGCAACGGTGGCACTGCTGAAGTCCCTTACAAAACCTACGGTATTCATGGTTGACTGGATGGTTGGCGTGCAGCAATGGTGGCACTGCTGAAGTCCCTTACAAAACCTACGGTATTCATGGTTGACTGAAGGCATGGTGCAGGGTGGGGGATATCCAAGTCGTTCATGGTATTCATGGTAGGTTTTCTGCATATATTTCCTCACGGTATCTGTGGTGATATTCATGGAGCAGAGAATCGGAGATTTGCTCTATAGTTAGTAGCTACCACCCCCCCCTAATGCAGCCTCTTATCATTAGGGTTTTGTGGGACTTGCAGGTGCTACAGTCACTGTTCAACAGATCAGGGTTTAAGTTGTGATTCACGTTGAGATGCCCATTGCTTAAGCAAAATTAATAGGGTTATTGGACTGAGTGCATCAAGTCGGCCGAGTTGCGAATTCACTCCACCGGCATGGACTTTGGGGAGCCCAAGTGCACAACGACTGTCCGACTCGGCGCTGCACACGGGAGAGCCGCAGCATGCAGTGCAAGCCCGAGTTGGGGGCGTTCGGGCGAGCAGATGAGTGGACGCCTGACCCGACCACAATGCCGGCTCCGCAGCGCACACTGGAGATCCACGGCGCACGAGCCTAACACGAGTCCCTGGCGGTCAGTAGCCCGGGTAATCATATGTTGGCTGTCTGCAGCAGAGTCCCAGCGGGCAAGCACACTCGCATGTCCGTGTGTGCGCGAGATGTATCCCTTTTCTGTCCCCTTCCACTCGTGCTGACGACGCACGCTGCACCGAGCGCGCGAATCGCGCCGACTCGCTGTGGGGAGGCGCTCCGGCTTGGAAGGCAGCACTGATGTCATGGAAAGGTATTTGAGGTCGACCTTCCCGTCCAGCTTGAAGTCCGCATCGAGAATCCATCTTTTGATAAATCTATGCCAGCCAGCATGATCAGAAGCAGATGGATTAAGCAGATGACAACACACTTGGAAAGTTTTGTGCGATCCGGATATTTCGTGCGCAGTTCCGCAAGTTGTTTGTCGACAGCCTGCCAGTACTTGTTATCGTCGTTTTCGGTGATAAGGAGCCGCTGCAAAGAGGAAGTAGAGATTAGATAAGTCACAGGAATCATAGACGACGTACCAGAATGGCAACACATCCGCACAGTGGGATGTCGATGCTAACCAGATCAGACTTCTTAAACTGTTTCAAAAGGAGGTGGGTTAATTCGACAATGTTCAGAGCGTTGTCACGCATGGTGACACCGGGTTGCTGCGGCTCGGATCCTTGGGAGCCCTTGACCTATGCCCGACATCAATAAATCGCAGCTCAGAGAGCAAATGAAAACGTACCGTGCTTTTGATATTGTTACGGCGGAGGGTCAAGCATTTGGACAAGTGAAAACTGAAGGCATCATACTTTACTTTCTCAGTTTTAAGGTCGCCAGTGAATCCCCACTGCGGATTGGCATCAAGCATGTCCTGCAAGGAGAAGTAGGATGAATATGTGTATAGAGGATCACACGGCGGACAATCATTTGTCCTTTTCCAATCTGGGGCAGCGCGTCCTTGCGCACGCCTCGACCACGTCCTTTTCCTAACTCCGGCCGCTTTGGCCTTTCGGGATTTCCCGCGACCACGCTGCGGCCTCGCGACAAAGCGCTAAGGACTTAATTCAAAGAGGCTTTGTATTAATTAAATAGAATTGTATTTGCTTGCTACAAGGGAGATAGCTGAGCGCAAGACTGAAGTAAAGGGAATAAGGATAAGTGAAAAGTTAAGACATAAGTCCTCGTGCTCGCAAAGCACCGATCAAAGGTGCCAGATTTGGTTTGTAAGCAGGTGCTTCTTGCCAACGCATCAGTATTACCTGTAGATAGATTAGCTTGCTGATTTCAACGTGTAAATAGCGTACCTCACTTGTATTATCGCAGTTGTCCCTGTAGATACGCCTGGCTTCAAACATTTGAATCTCGCCGTACACCCACGGCAATGAACTGAACTTTCGAGACAAATTAAAGTACAAGGTGGATGGTTTGCGAATCAAGGATCTAATTGCCGAACCTTTAGGTTTGGCTCTTACAAGAATGTTTACTTGTGCACTCTATATATGGTAGTGCTATGCACACTTGCTTGCTCTTGTTTACGTCCTTCACTGCAACTGCAAGTTGGCTTGTTCACCCCAAATATGGTAACGCTATGCTGATCTGTTTGTTATTGCTGTTTCGTGAAGCTCATCCTTCTCCACCATCCATGCCGTGCGCTCGCAAGAGAGCCGCGCGTCGCGGGGCTCGACTGTCTAAAGAAGCGGCAAAAGATGTTGCAAATGCCTCCAACCCAGACACTGACAAGGTCGTGCTCGAAAGTATTGGCTGCAAAAAATCCTCGAGGTGCACAATACAATAAGATCTTGTTTATTCACGATCCCAATGGATATTGTCGACGGTAACAGGAACCCTAAGCACGGCCGATCGTCGTCATCGCTCCAGGCTCACAGAAACAAGTACTTGAAGCCAGGTGGCGCATATGATAACGGCCAGAGATACTGGATGAAACATACTGGTGCGTCGCAATTGTAGTCAAAACACAGATAGATAACCGTAACACATTTTAGAGCGCATCACTGCAGGATCGGCTTTTCCTGCGGACTTCCTCGCCTTCACCAAAAACGCTGCCATGGTTGTGGAGACTGTCCACGAGAAGTACCCCAGGGATCCCCACATGCTGCCTCTGTTCTCAACCAATGACAAGAATATTGTACTGATATCATGCCCACCGCCTGGCCTGCGAGATTTAGACAGCATGGGACCAGGAGGCATCGGAAAATGGCTCGAACACAAGCCGTCACCTAAACAGCACCTAGTGTTCGAGGAAGACGGGATGCCACCGTTCGAGGTGGGTCGCTTTCCAGGCGTCATCACACTGTATGTGCAGAAGCTGCTTCTCAAGGTGTTCGATCGCCTGAAAGCCCTGAAACCCGAATACAGACCGATAGAGCCACAACGGTCAATGACGCCCGCTCAGCACTTCGGTATCTGGGAACACTACCTGTCGCATCCAATCATTACCGGAGACTCGCGGCAGATCAAGGCCATGCTCGCTCGTCGACTGGAGTTGGTCGATGCCATTCACTTGTGCGGGGTCATCAAGGAACACATCCTGCCCAAACTGCAGGAGATCGCGGACTGGTATTTTCTGGGCCAACATCGCACTCAAGACGAGTTGAGTCTAACAGGCATATCTTTATGAGTATGGTGCTAATTAAGACACAGAATACATAGATGAATACGCAAATATCTTTCTCGAGACCTGGAGGAGTACCCCAATTTCGACTTCTTGGGACTCTTTACCACCATCGCTGTTAAAGAAGGATCAAGCGAAAGGGTGAATGTTGATTGGGGAGATAACCTGCACCGGTACGCATTTGTTTTCATGGCAGGTGATTACATTGGTGCGGACTTCTGTGTCCCTCAGCTGGGCAACCGCATAGCTGTACCGCCCGGGGCAGTTCTGGCTGCCTGCACCCGCCTCCTAGCGCACTGTAGCAACCCAGCGCAAGGGTGTTGCCTTGTATTTACAGGTTTCGTAGACAGCATGCTGTTCGAGCACATCTTCAAGTAATGGTTTTCGATGATCAAGATGTTACAGATAAGTAGAGTGGGCCTCGCAAGTACTCCCGAGACAGGGTTAACGCTCGTCTCCCAACTTACTAAAACTCCGAGTCTACCTACCTAAGTTTTCACGTCACGCTCATCCTCGAAGGAGTGACATGACGGCGCATCTATCGCATATTCAAAGGACCTCAAGCACGAAATAATTCAAGGTCATCTAATCTGTGGTGTAAAAGACGTCCAAAGGGTACAATGAGTAGTACCAATCTAACCGAGTTTTGCACAAGGCAAGAGTATTTAACGACATGCTAAGTATGAGCAGGCTCGAACAGGAGAGGAGACACCAAGATCAGGATGGAGGAAGGAAAATAATAACAAACAGTACAGGTGTAAATCACGTGCTTTATTAGTCACGTGATTGTTAGTCACATTCTGTCATTTGGTGGATCTCTTGCTTTCTCTTCTCCATGTCGTCTGCATTCTGCCAACTTCGTTTGGTGCCTTTGCGGTCAGGGAATTGCTGGCATGTGTCGGCCCCTTGAATCTAGTGTTGGCAAAGTTCAGTTCAGTTCAGGTTCGGGGTGTCTTTGCCCGAACGCCGAACCTGAACCTGGTGTTCGGTTCAGGGAATGGCCGAACCTTGAACCTGAACTCGCGTTCAGGTTCAGTTCGGCGTTCGAACACGTTCGAACCTGAGGAATTTTCCCAGGGTAAAAATCACCTCTCTAGCCTCGTAAAAAAATTAGAAAAGGTTCATTCTATTAGAAATTCTATACTAAAGCAAGGATAGACACCTTCGAGAACAACAGGGCAGTTATCTGGGCAAATTCGTCCTTAACATCGGTTGAATAGATCACGTGAGGACCTACCATTTCGCATCGTCGAGGGTCAAAGAATCACGATGGCCCCTTGAAATCACTTGTGGAACAAAAGAGAAGGTAAGTAAAGATTTCAGTGGTAATATTCCACTCCAAACTCCAGAAAATCTGTCTGAACAGGGCTTTTGCGGTTCGGGGTTCGAACGCGTTCGGAAAAAATGCCTCCATCCCGAACGCCAAACCGAACTTTCGGTTCAGGTTCAGCAATTTGCTGAACCTTGAACCTGAACCTCGTGTTCAGTTCAGTTCAGTTCAGGTTCAAACCGATTTCTGAACCGAACTTTGCCAACACTACTTGAATCTCCCGCGCTGTGCACAAGTGCGTATCGCACCCCCGGCAGGTATCCACGAAAATTGACGGGCAGGTAGTCAAATGATAGTAGGATGGGAATAAGTACTATCTTGGGTTGATCTTGGGTGTGTTTGTATTTCTCCCCTTCCATTCTTTTCCTCTGCTGCATGCCTGTCCTGTCACAAGCTTGGGGTTGTCTCGCATGTTAGTGCTCTCTAACCCTGACCCGAACTCGATATCTATTTCGGGATTTTTATTTATTTTATTTATTTTGGAGTGTTTGGGATAATGAAACTTTGTCTGCAGAAGCATTTGAAGTTCGGGCAATTTTTTTGCCCAGCACTGCTCGTGTTTAGTTTACCACACTATCGTAACTATTGTATTCTCCTCCATGTCTGGATGACAAGGCATCCATTCCTCGCTATCCATCCCTTTGACCCTCTTGAAATTCTGGAATCCTCACCTTTATACTTTCCCCCTGCATCAACCCGACTTTCAGCCGGATTCCTGCCTAACTGCACCTGCCTCAATCGTCGGAAGGTCTGCAGACACTGGCCCTATCCTTCTGCTTGGGCTTCCTCGGGGGGCAACTGTGGCGCTGTATCTCTTGCCGGCGGGGACCTTGCTTGCAACCTGGCTGCACGTGTGTAATTCTAGACTGTCCTCGGAGCCCGTCTGATGTCGACCCGATTTTCACGTACCATTTTGAATAAAAACCTGAATGAACCGATGCCTTTGTCGAAACTTCTCTTCTGCGTTTTGATTCTGAATACAATATTCAAAAGTTAAGCTTGCTCGCTTGGAATTTGTGTCTAGAAGTTTCGCCGCACCTGCCGCTTGCGGCCATATCCCAATTCATCTTGATATCACATCAATCTCTTTGACAAGGACAAAGCTGGTGTGATCCTCACCTTGTCCTTGACGTCCGGCACTCGAGTGGCCCTCCGTTATTCATCGAAATGGACGTGGATCCACAGGGCAGGAAGAACTATGTGTTGTGCCTCTGCCGCTCTCATGACTGTTGTAACCAAAACTGGCTCGCGAACGATGGGACAACAAACAAAGGGGTATGGTATTCGAAGAGTACCATAAAGATTCACGGTAAGGAAGACACCAAGCTGGTGGCATCTGGTCATTTGCTGGCGGTAAGACCTTGCATGCTTTCAGTGAACGGGATACTGATTTGCATTCAGATTCAGACTCACAAAGCAGACGCGGTGAAACCACCAGCGCCAGAGGATAAGCACCCCAGGGGTCTTGAAGCCGTGCTTGATGATGAAGACGTAGAAGAGGAAGATACAAGTTAGTTTGGTGACTGTCTTCAGTGCAAGGTGTTGATTTGTTCTCCATTTCAGGCCCCGCAACCCGCTGTCGTCGTCTGCCTTTTGTGGCTTGCACACTCGTGTCTTGGCTGCATATTATATGTGGTCTCAGCCAAGAGGCCAGCAGCGCGGTGCTCGCGGTCTTCGGTATCATGATCGCTATGTCCACCACATCAGACGCTGGACATAAAATTCCAAAAGATGTACACACCGCGGTGAAGTACCTCTCGATCGACCCAGTCATTGAACGGACGATTTGCTGTCCAAAATGCTTTCGAGCGTATTCATTTGACGAACTACCGCAAATTTGCCTTGCTCGACAGACCAGTCGTTCGCGGCCGTGCAACACTCCTCTCTGGGTGGAACGACAAACTCGTGCAGGCCCTAAAATTGTCCCCCGACGTCTATATTCCTCGCAAAACTTCGAGAGCTGGCTCACACATTTTCTGTCCCGGCCTGGGATGGAGGACCTTCTTCGGAAATCCCATCTCCACCGACCGAATCCAGACAGGATGACGTCCATTTGGGATAGCCCAGCATGGCAGAGTCTGGGGACCTTCACATCGGAGCCCAACAATCTTGTATTCAGCTTCTACATTGACTGGTTTAATCCCTTCATGAACAAAATCGCTGGGAAGTCGGCATCCTGCGGAGCTATCATGGCAGTCTGTCTCAATCTTCCCTACGAGATGTGGCACCTCCAGGAAATGGCATTCTTCGTTGGCATAACACCTCTGCCCAAAGAACCCCCGGTCACGACGATGGCCCCACTCCTCGAGCCGCCTGTGAACCAGTTTCAGGAGATGTGGACCGGGAAGAAAGTGCCGACATACAACCACCCCGACAGCGACTTCTACCGGGTGGCAGTCCTTGCTGC
Source organism: Mycena sp. CBHHK59/15 (assembly GCA_029204085.1). NCBI lineage: Eukaryota > Fungi > Basidiomycota > Agaricomycetes > Agaricales > Mycenaceae > Mycena > Mycena sp. CBHHK59/15. The sequence goes on along the minus strand of JARGXW010000043.1, from coordinate 105,871 downwards.
CATTGGCGATCTCTTGGCTCTCACAAAGGCGCTAGGCGCAGCAGGTTGTGGGTCCCACAACTTTTGTTCCTATTGCAAACTCAAGCGTGTCGACATCGATCGCCTGGATCTCGAAAACTTTGAGCCACGCGTTGGGTGGGAGGTCCTCTGCGTGGCTACCGATTGGCTCAATGCCAAGACCCAAGCAGCTCGCAAAGCCATTTCCGCGGAGCATGGCGCTCGCTGGTCACCGTTTAAAATTCTGACATACCGCGATCCAGTGAAGCACACGGTGTTGGGACCTATGCACAACTGGATCGAAGGTATTCTGCAGCACCACTGCCGACTCAATTGAGGGATTGGCTCCGACTTTGCGAAGGCGGGGAGCAGCACTGGTGCGTTCGACGCGGCATCCTCCTCCTCCTCCGATGTGGACATGATGAACGTAGATGACGACGTCGTGGGCGAGCTCGAGGATCTCCATCGAGATAGTCTTTTCCAGAACGACGCCCCAGCCTCCCTCAGCCGCCATATATCGTTCTTTTTCATCCCCGAGTCCGAGGACAAGGAGGTGGGCGAGGAGGACGAGGGTGAGGAGGAGGATGACGAGGAGGAGGAGGAAGATGACGAGGAGGCCATCTACGAAAGCGAGAAGCCCTCACAGGCAATTTTTGACAGTGACTGTATGGCAATTATCCATGCGGGGCTTGCTGACATCATTATTCCCTCTTGGATTGACCAGCCACCAGTGAACCTCGGAGAAAAGGCGCACGGAAAGCTGAAAGCCGATAATTGGTTGGTACTGTTCTGCGTCTTCTTCCCCTTGATCATTCCGGAACTCTGGTGGGGGCATACAGCGTCGAGAACAGAGGAGAAATTGCTCCTCAATTTTCATGATCTAGTTGGGGCGACAAACCTCCTCTTCTCCTACACCACGAGTCCAGCGGAGGCCGACCGGTACACTGAGATATACCAGCACTATCTTTACTCCTCCAAGTTGCTTTTCCCCCATCTCATGACGCGTCCCAACCACCACTACGCCCTGCATAACGGGGCCCAGATGAAGTGGTGGGGTCTGGTTATCATGCTCAGCGAAAACCTGTATGAAAGCCATAATGGAGCCCTGCAGAAGATCAAGACGAACAACCACATGTGTGAGTCGAAGTTCATTGCGCTGTGATCGCCAACTTACCTGGAATAGGGGAAATGGACCTGACGATGCTCCACCAAATATGTCGACGGGGAAGGCTGCTTGCCGCGATCAGCGATACCGCCAAGAGCAGTAATTCGGAGTCGCCTGTTGTCAAGGCCATGCAGGTGCTGTCCCCTCAAGTCAGTGTCGACTCGTCGGTGTGGAAGTGCCTATCGGCGCGCTCGTCGCCTCGGGAGATCTAACCGATGCAGGCGAGCTCCTCCTCTGGCATTAACGACCATCTCTCCTCTCCTCTACCTCTCAACCATTGATTCTACTCATTTACTTCCGAACTCCAATTTCTCCACTCCCTTTCTATCCAGATTCACTTCACGTCTCGAACACGCTCCAAGTTCACGTCGGTGCTCGGATCAATATTACACGTGACCGCGCAACAAATTGGGTTTCGCGCTCGTGTCGCGAAGTTGCGGACATTACGGCTCTGGTGCGGTTACAGAATATTCAACTCATATATTAATGCTCCCCCGTTTCCATCTTTCCCCCCCTCTCTGTATTTTTGTTCGACAGCGACTCTCGTATCCGACGCCACGGCCATCTCGGACTGCGCTGGGGCTCGAGGTGTCAGAGGCTTGGTCAACCTCTCAACGCACTGCTGGGGCCAGTGTACTCGCCCTATCTGTGTTTGCGCACCTCCTAGATGGTTTGTGTCTAGGTGCTAGTTAGCTCGAAGACCAGTCTCTCCCAATTTACATCTCCATGGACACTTACCTATTGACACTTACCTATTCTTACCTTCGATCGGTGTCATGTAACGTCGCTGGGCTCTGGTGACGCGAGAGCACGCGTTGCAGCCATCCCCCTATTAAAGTAGTTTCATGACAACGGCTAGGGGATTCCCTCTTGTTTTTCCCTCCCCATCTACGTTCTGAGCCTCCGAGTTTATCGCCCCGAGTAACTGCGCCCCGAGTCCCGAGCCTTGCTACAAATCGTCGTCTCAAGTCACCGTCTCAAACTTCTACCGTTGAGTCGAAGTTTCAATATTCTTTATTATTTTTCTACTCTACGTTTACAGGTTGTGTTACGGTACGACCGAGTGCCTCTGAGTCCCCGCTTGGACTCGTTATTCCTTCTTCAGTGGAGCCCACCGCGAGGGGCTTCGGTTTTCCGTTACCTGTAACCAGCTACGTCGTCTAACCCCTATTTTATTCTTCTGTCTCCGACACACTCTTCTCTGCGCTTCTATAGCTCCTGCATCTATCACCATGTCTCTCTACAATCCACCTGCGTCCTCTGTCCTTGTCGTGCCGATGCCGATACCCAGGACCCCCAATGCGCCACACTTTAATGGTAAGTACGTTACCGACTTCCTCACACTCATCACACAGCACGGATCCAACGCCGGCATCACCGATGTTGACGACTTGGTTCCGTACATTCTCCAATACTCCTCCGATCAGGTCAAAGATCTCATCCGCTACCTTCCCGAATTCGATCCCGAGGTCCAAGGCAAGTCCTGGGCCGCGGCCGAGAAGTCCCTATTCCTGTTGTACGGTCATGCCGACGAGGCGCCCGACTACTCGGAGGCGATGCTCAGAGATTACTGCCAGCAACAATCCACTAAGTCTTCCTTCTCTAACAAGAAAGCTATCGAGGTTTACTACCGGGATTTTATGCATATAGCCGGTCCGCTCAAGAAGAAGTCCAAGATTACTGAGGCGCAGCGCGACTTTTACTTCATCTCCGAAACCTGCGCCAGCGCCCAAGGTTGACCCTACGAACTCTACCTTGCCCGCACCTCCTCCGAATCCAATTAACCGCCAGGACGGCTGGAAAGGCTCGCGCCCCCTCGAACTCGAAGCCAAAAAACGAGGACGCCATCATGCGCGATGTTAAAAAGCCCGCTCAGACTGATAAGTATTTTATCACCTCCAACATTCAAGAACGCGCTGACCCGAATCTTGTTTTTGAGGAGATGCTTAAAACGCAAGTCTCAATTCCGTTCCTTCAGCTTATAGGCATTAGCCCGCCCTTGCAAAAACTTCTCAGCGAAGCTACACGCTCTAATCGCGAATACGGTGTCAGACAAGCTGAGTATTTCGTGGATGGTCTCGAGTCCGACGTAGATGCTTTCATGAATCACACACAGGTCATCGAAACCGGCGCCAGCTGCGTTTACGCTCAGAATGCCGACAATCTTCAAGACTTCCTGGTCAGATACGGCAACATGTAACAGGGGTTGGTGGCGTTTGCTTGACGCATACCTTACTACAATCACTCGTGGACATGCTCACCCGATGGCCCACGTCGAGGAAGTTTCCGATGAAGAGGATTTTTAGTCCGCGGGAGTGCACCGATTATCTTCCAACCCACCCCCGCAAATACCCTAGGAAGATCTTTCGAAGCCTTGATGGGACGAGCTGAGTTTTCTGATTTCGATTCCTTATTTTTCCTTTGTCCCAATTCCTCCTACGATACCATGATACGTTCCCATTTTCTCGCTACTAATTCGGACTTGGACTCCGTCGTTTCCTCTCCATGGACCGACCGCGCGCTATCTGATTATTATTCTTATAGAGCCAATCCCGCTGCCATAGCTCCGGTCACGAACAAGAAGAAGTACAAGCCTGTTCACCAGAAAGTTCGCCCGGTACCGTCTTATATGCCCGATCCTATTGCTCATCTACGGACAACCAAAGACCGAGGTCTATGGTGTTTTCCGTGCATTCAAAGAATTACACCACAGGATTTGGGGAGTTCATTTCCACCTTGATCATGACGCTAAATCGCTCGCTAAAATGATTCGAGAGCCAGATGATGTCCCCAACGCGCCGCTTCTGCGCTGGGTCGCATGGATCTGACTTTTCGACTTTGAGCCGAACCACGTCAGAGCCGAATCCTTCAGAGTTGAAGACGTGCTGTCTCGACGCCCCGCTGTGGCCACGGATCGCTCCTACGATCAGCAAGACCCCGAGGAATTCCTCGAAGCGTACTTGGACATAATCTACGCTGGATCACACAACACCCCTGCTGGCGCGACCGCCGATTCCGCCGCTAAGTTCTTATTTGAATCCGCTTATGTCCGCTTGTCATCTCCTTATATCCAGAACTGGAACGGCGACAACAAGTCAATACCTGTTTACAGGAAATCCAACGCATTGATTATCGTTCCTAAGCTGAGTCTTCTCCAATTTCCTCCCTTAGATCAGCTTGATCCTACGCTCCCATACTCCCTCTTTGCATTCACGGCGCTCCGTTACGTGCGTCCGCACAGCATCCGTCCGCTCCCAGACTTTTCCATCCGCAAAACCTTCAAAGGAGTAACCGAAGATTTTCTACTCGGAGATGAGTTGGTTTCATTCGAGTTCGTCCGAACTGTAGCTCACTCTCAAAGTATCCCCCTAGCGGAGGTCTTGAACGCGAACACAGGCCACAAGCATGGCTTCCGAGACGAAGATTCGCTCGGTCTCTGGGCTGAATTGAAGCGCTTCCTCGAGACTGGCAATTATCCGATTCACATCCAGACTGATAGGGAGAAGGTACGTTTTCTTAAGAGATCGCGTCGGTTTATTTTACACCAGGGACGACTCTGGTTTGCGCCGAAGAAAAATTCTGAATTCCTCCCACGCTTGCTTATTGAAGACCCCGCGAAGCGCGACGAACTCAAAGTGCATGCACATCATGAAGGCGGCCACAGAGGACGCGATGCGTTATACTCTCAGTTACGTGACCGTTTTTATTGGCCTAATATGTACGACGACTGCGCCTATTTTGTTAGATCGTGCATCGAGTGTCAAAAATCAATCAAGCGGATTCCGGTGATACCCTTCAACGAGCCGTGGCAAGCACCTTTACTCCGTCATTTCAACCTTGATTGCATTCACATGACGACGGGCCTCGGAGGCCTGGCATACATCATCCAGGCTATCGAGCCCACTATACTATGGCCAGTGGCGAAGGCTGTCAAGAACCTCACCTCCCACGCGGTTGCAAAATTCATCTACGAACAGATAATCTGCCACTTCGCTTGCGTGCCTTTTATCTCGTTCGACGGCGGATCAGAGTTCAAAGGTGAAGTACTGCATTTACTCCGCACCCTCTACAATTGCACTGTCATATTCTCCACAGCGTACCATCCCGAAGGAAATGCGCCGATTGAACGCCACCATCAACCGCTCGTGGACGCGCTATACAAATGCCCTGGTGACGCGAAGGGCAACTGGCCCCGATATCTCAACTCTGTGCTTTTCGCAATGCGAGTCACCACGAGCCGCGCGACGGGCTTCTCATTCCGATACGCCGGAAGTGATGCATGCACCAAGGCTTGGTAGCGCTTGGTGCGCCTCTGGAGCAAATCTTTAGTATGGAATCCACTATAGCAGAAGCAGCTCGTTCGAATCGAGCTGACTTGAGCGTCGGAAGAAAGGCGATCGATCAATCGATCAGCGGCCGCAGGCACACACGCGCACACAACATCCTTCTTCATTTCGCTCTCATCACGATTTCAGCTTGATACGAATTGGATTTGGCTTGAGGTGCGTGCTCATCCCAATCTATTAATCCATTCAATCTGAATCCCAAGCCCAGTTTAGGCCACGTTGCGCCACGTCAGGAGCGGATAGTGGATTTCACCGGCCACCCCTTGCGTGTATTCATTTACCGGGACCCGGTGTGATATCCGTGGAGCTGTGGACTCATGTTGTCTTAATTCCACGCTAGGCCACGCGTTATTGGGATTGCATTGGGCAGTTGGCGGATTCGGATCATCCCTCCCGTGTTACTGGCAGACTACGGTGCGTCGATTACTCCGCCCATCCATCCGGCTTAATCCCAATTCTACGCCAGGCCACGCCCCCCGCGACGGCGGTATTGGATTGCGTAGTGACTGACCAATCCTCCGCTGCGTCTACCCTAACTTGAGGTGCGTTTACTCTACCCATTTGTGTTAGTCCGATCCGAGCTTATCCCAATCCCAATCTACGCCAGACTACCCCGGATCTTGCGCTAATCTAGTCAATTCTGACGATGCCTTCGTCCTCGAAATCCCCGTCGACGTCCGCGAAAACGCCACGGTGAAAACTAAGAAGCCGGCGCGCGAGGCATAGTACCCCGATTACCGCAACTCCCACTGCTGCGGATATCCCGGGAGCTGGGTCATCTACATCTACGCGGCCAGTATCTACGTCTGCTGCGCTGTCGACTGCGTCTGCGGGGTCGTCTGCTTCCCCGCCGATATCCACCACATCTACGCCATCAACGACATCTAAGCCACCATCCGGTACATCCACCACGCGACTGGCGCCCACACGTCGAATTCGCCATCCACCCCTCCGCCTCCGACCTCCCCACCCCACAGACTTCCAAACTGCCCCGGTTCCTCCAATCGCCAGCACAACGCGACCGCTCCAAGTCCCTCTCCGTCGACCACCCTCCTCCTCCCTCTCCACATCCACCTCCCTCTCCAACTCCACCTCCGCCTCGCATAACCCCTCCAACAGCAGCAGCAACAATGGCGGCAAGTCCGGGCGCCGGCTCTTCGGTGGCCTAGGGAAGAGCAGCGCGGACCGCGAGCAGGAGAAGGAGAGGGCAAGGATCCGGGGGGAGGAGCAGCGGGGGTTGAGCGCGGGGGAGCTGTTGGCGCTGCAGGAGGGGGAGGGGTTCGAGGGCGAGTTCGAGGGGCAGCAAGGGGGCCCGCCGAGCGCGTATGGTGGGACGGCGAGGCCGCGTACGCGGTCGGAGAGGCATTTTTCGTCGAGCACGCCGCCGGGGGCGAGTGTCCACGAGGGTGGATATAATGGAGGCGTTAGTGGAGGGGATAGCGGGGGATCGGGACTTACGCGGACGACGAGTCGATTGCAGGAGGGCGTGGCCACGAGGCTGTCGGGGTGGTTTGCTCACCTCAGTGGGAGTACGGCGGATCTGTCGTCTGTGACGGGCGCAGCGACCCTCTCTTCCTCACCATCACCATCCCAATCCCTCGCGCCGTCCCAATCGACTAACGCCAAGACGACTAAAAGTGGGGGTGGTGATAGCAAAACGAGTCTTCTAGACAAGGCAGTATGATACCTCCTTGACGGCGACGCTGCGCCCGATCGTTCCCCGGAGCCGATCTGGCTCCTGGCGCGAGATGCCCGGGTAGGGTCAGGAGGACGAGGAGCGCGTCGCACGCGGTGCAGGCAAACACCCACTCCACCCATCATCAGCACACCAATAAGAATCCTACTAATGCCACCCCCGACGCTTCGCACCTCCCACTCGAGTTTTTTTGGCCCGCGGCCTTCCACGCGCACTTCTACGCGCTCGTGTGGTGCACGTACCGCGCTGGCTTCGAGCCCATCCGCGACTTGGCATCGCTGTCCGTCCTCCCGCCGCCCCTGTCGTTCTCCTCCTCCGCCTCCGCCTCGACCATCACCCCCTTCCACCCCTCCTTGCGCGGACATTCGCCTACGCAGTCGGATTCGAGCAACTCGAGCGTCTCGTCCTCCTCGTCCCGCGGACATAATTCTTCACATAATGCGCATAGTTCGCGCCTGAGCAACTCGTCGAGCAACTCACCCTCGTCGACGTCGAATTACGGGTATACGCCGGGCTCTCCAACGTACGCGAATAATAATACGAGCACGGGCTACGCCACTGGCACAAGCACCAGCATGACAAGCAGCAATACAAAAAAGAAGTGGTGGCCCCTCCCCCTCCCAGGCGCCAATGTATGTTAAGGACGGGACAGAGCCTGTTGGCGGAGGCGGTGGGGCGGGTGGGCGCGGGCGGGGGTGGGGTGGGTAGGGTGGTGGAGAATGGGAGAGGTGAGCCTTCTCCTTCGGTTATCACTTTTTCTTTCTCTTCTCGTCATCTTTAAGCTCGACGGTGGCAGCAACGCCTCATTCTTCCAGGCGTATACCCCGTTCGTGTATTCGGTGTCGTTCTGCGGGGAGGGGTCTGCGTCTTTTGTCGCGCGTCGTTTTTTTATTTTATTTTCGTTCCGAGCCTGGACTTATCCCCGATCCCGCGCGCGGGGACTTGGCGCTGTTCGCGATCGCCTGTCTGGTTTCCCTTTGGGCGGGCACTGCGTCCTGGGAGCACGAGTTCAGTACGCTGCCCTCGGACGGGGACTGGACGCTGGCTGGCTGGGGCTCATCAGCGAGCTCCAGCCTTCGCTTGACACGCGGACAATCCCCTCTGCGCCGACGATGTCCTTTGTGCCTGCGATTTGTCGCCTCTTGCGCTTCGCGTCTTGCTCGACACGCTCCTGGGCGGGATTCTCCTGCTGCCCACGCTGACGACGGCGCTAGCGGCGGGGATAGCGCCGACGGTGCCGACACTCGTGACGGAGCTCTCGCTGAAGAGTGCCGAGCATCGATCTTCCTCGCGGCGCCGTCATCAACGGTGCTTTTCCGCTTGGTGGTGCGGCGGTGACGCCTGGTGATGGCTGCGGTGGAGCTCGCTGCATTGATCTCGTTCCTCCAGGTTGTGGTTTCAATCCCGCTGGCGCGGAGCTTCCGCTCCTCGTCGAGGCGGTGGCGCTGCCCAACGAGCTTAGCGTGGCGGTGGTGGTCGAGCTCGTGGACGGCCTCCAGCTCGTGGACGTCCTGAAGCTCAAGGGGCTCGTCGTCGATCTCGAGAACGAGCTCATGGTCACGATTGTTCGTTTACCCATTCCTCTTTCCATCTTTCTCTCTTCCTCTCCCTTCTCATAACTGATGTTCTTGTTCTTTCTCAGATCGCTCCATGTCCGGGATCCCACCACCCGCCCTCCAGCCACTCGCCCCGCGCGCGCACGCCCTGCACGCGCGCCTCCTGTCGTGGTTCCTCGACAGTCCGTCCGCGCCGTTCGGCGTACACCAGATGGCGCTCGCGGGCAAGGCGCTGGGGAAGGACGTCGGCATGTGGTTTGGGCCGAGTGCAGCGGCGGGCGCTGTGATGTTAGTGACATTCTTTCTTTTTTTGCGGATGGGCTTTTTTTGGCGTGGACTTCGGCCTTCACGCCAACTTCGCGCGCAGTTTCTTCTTCGTCGCGCGGTCCATTCTTTTCTGGTTTCCTATATTTCGCCCCTACCTCCTCTTACTTGAGCTACTTTACATTCCCTTATCCCTTCCCCTTTTTCTCCTGCGCCTCCGCCCACCGCCCTCTCCCTCCTTCTCATATCCTTTCCTCGTTGCTCTCACGTTCCTGCTCCTCCGTCTTTTACGCCATCCGCTGATGCTCCTCCACAGAACCCTCGTCGATGCCTTCCCCGCCTGCGGGCCAGCACCGACGGCACATTGTACCAAATCGAAGTATACGCCGCCTCGCATACGCCCGCGCCGCCCGCCCTCAACACGCACACATCGCACGACTCGAACGCCAGCTCCGCATCGCACGGGTCGTACGCGAGCTCGGGGTCGCATGCCTCCCATCCGAGCTCGTCGTCTCATGGGTCGTACCCGAGCACGACGTCGCACCACAGCTCCGCGTCGGGGCCGAAGGCGACGACGAAGGGGTGGGGGGACCGCCCTGTGTTACTGCCGCTGGGGATTCGGCTTGGGCTGGACGGGGTGAATCCCGTTTACTACGAGACTATTAAGGTGCGCCGCGTTTGCCTTCTTCCCTCCCCTTGCCACATGTTCGTTCCCTCCCGCTTACCCCTCATCCACGCCTCCCTCTCCCTCCTTCTCGTCTGCTTCCCCGCCCACTACTCCTTCTTTCACACCCCCCGCGTCTTCCTCCTCCTTCTCCATCCAAATATAGAATACTGACTCGTCGACAGATGCTCTACACCTTCCCGCAATCCGTGGGCATCGGACGCCCAAGCTCCTCGTATTATTTCGTCGGCGTCCAGGGCGAGGGGTTCTTTTATCTCGACCCGCACCATTCGCGCCCCACCGTCCCACTTCGCCCGGCGCCAATCCCCTACTCTTCGACGTCGGAGCCGTCCGCCTCGCGAGCGGGGTCGCAGGAGCCGTGCGACGCCCGCTCTGTCAGCCCGCCCATGACAGAAGACGAGCTCATTCTCAAGAAAGCAGGTCTGGGCGGGATGACGCGCGCGGACGAGGCGCACTATGTGCACGCTTACTCCACGGCGGAGCTACGCACCTTCCACTGCGAGAAGGTGCGCAAGATGCCCCTGAGCGGGCTGGGCCCCAGCATGTTTATCGGGTTTGTGTGCCGCGACGAGGCGGACTGGGTAGATCTGCGCCGGAGGGTGGCGTTGGTACGTATTCTCCTCTTTCCTCGTCTTCGCGCTGACACGGGTATTGGTGTAGCTCCTGCGCACGATCTTCGCGATCCAGGACGAGCCGCCGACGTGGCCGGGGGCCGCCGACGACGACGACATGGGGCTCGAGAGCATCTCCGACCCCGAGGAGGGCGAGAATGTGGGCGTGGACGATGGGAGGGGAGGATGAGGTTCTTCGATGAAGCCTCGTCGAGCGCGTCGCATGGGGTGTCGTCCAGCGCATCGCACGCCACCTCCCACTCCCACTCCTCCGCCCACTACCACTCCAACTCCAACTCAACGACGAGCAGCAGCATGAGCCACGCCCGCAGCGAGGAGGTGGACACGGAGGAGGACCCCGTCGCGCCTATTACGCCGTTGCCCACCACGACGCGCTTCGATCTGAGCGGGGGCCCGATGGCGAAGGAGAAGGATTCCATGGCTGCGTCGCCGTTTGGGGAGGAGGAAGACGGGTTCGTCGATGTCGACGCAGCGCGGGATAAACGACTGGGTCGACCCGGTGCCGCCGCCGGTGCCTGCGTCGAGCAAGAGCAAGAGCAAGAGCGGGGGGAAGAGCAAAGAGGGGAGGGAGAAGAAAATGAAGAGTAAGGGGAAGAAGGCGACGCCGGTGCCAGTCCCCACGTATCCCTTCCCGGCGTCGGTGGAGGATGCGGCGGGGGGCGGGCAGCAGCAGCTGGTGCATCCGCCACAGCAGCGCCTGGAGGAGGAGTGCCAGCGGAATGTCACTGTATCGCCGCGCCCGCCCAGGAGCGAGGGGCAACGCATGCACACTGCGCGTGCGCGCGATGGGGGACGGACGCAGAGCGGGGGCGTACGCGGGATTCTCACCGACGATTGATTTCCGTTTTCTGACGCACTTTGGCGCGTCTTCACTTATCCTCTTATTATTTTTTTCCACTTATTTTTCTCGACTCGACAACTCTTATCTAGGCTTCGCATTCACTTTACATATCCATTATACCCTGCAATTATCTATATCCTTCCGTACTTTTGATGCAGAGCGTCCGACTCGTCGACTTCAAGTTGACCGAATTGGGTGAGGAGGATGAGTTTGGCGATGCTTGGCAGGAGCTTCCGACTCGGGCCGGGTCGCTCCGCGTGCTTTTTTTGTTTTTGAGTTCTACCCTACGATGCTGAAGGCTGGCGGCAATTCGGGTGCGGGCGCGCAGGCGCCAAGGAAGATTGTCCCAGACGCTCGCAGAAGCACTCCTCGTCGATGAGCTGGAAGTTCCGCTGGTTCCGCGGCAGCAATCAAGAACCGCTACTCGTAAGTCACTCCACTAATCTCAAGTGCGCATCTCCCAATTCACAACGATCCGGAACAGCCTAAAAGATGCAACCCTGCCTTTGCTCCTGCCGTCCTCCCAGTTCTCTGTCCATTGCTACAACATGCGAGGTACGAGCTTCTTCGTTGTAGCGTCTGTCGACGAGAGACTAGTCCATTGCCAAACTGCTTACGAGTTAATCACAGTTCACTCTTTGTCTCACTACATCACCAAACGCTCTGTCAATTGGTTTTCTTGTCATATAATCCGCCTTCTAGGCGGCCCAGATCCAACGACGTCTGTTATTATGTTCCTCTGTGAACCTCTATCTTGACTGTGGGGTCTATATTGTGGACAATGGCCTGAATAGGGGCGGATGCGTGCACGTGCCGCGACTCCTCTATCTAATCGTTTTTTTTTTTTTTTTTTTTTTGGAGCGTTTGGGATAATGAAATTCAGTCTGCAGAAGCATTCAAAAAGTCATCCGCTGGGTCTACTAGAAAGTTCTAGTTAATGCCGGGAAAGTTGTCCAGGGAGGAAATGCCATTACGCACAATTACCAGAGTGTGGGACTCCAGCCTAGTAAATTTATCCTATCCCATTTCTTGAGTCATTCAATTTCAATGGCTGTATACCCACTAAAACCCCCACTGTGTAAGTCCAATCGTCCGGCAGAGCAGCTTCATTCATTAGTAGACCACTCCATGTTCTTAGGACAAGATCTTTTTTCAGCGCAAGATTACCAAATTTCATTTTATTGGTGAGGATTCGATCTCGTCCCAGTGCTGAATTCACGGATTTCAGCCATCTGTTGTGAATCTCAATGTCTGTAATGCTACGGTGTGGGTTCTTCAGAACCTTATCGTTCCGGATGTTCCAGATCGTGTGCCAGGCCGTAGATACCAGAATGGCAAATAATCGTCCCATAGCAGGGATAATTTTCCCATTTGAGTGTTTGAATTTAACAAGGTTACAACCGAGGACAAGGCCCCAGCTGAGGGAGGGCCACATGGGGTATTTCGTGGCCCAGAGTTTCTTGGTCAGTCCCCAAATTAATTTTGCGCCCGATGCATCACACTCCATTGCTATGTGCTCAAGGTTTTCGGGGATGCCACATGTGTGACAAACAGAAAATTCTTCAAGATTATTCATGTGTGTCCAAAAGTCACCGACTCTGAAAATGTTGTGAATTGACTTCCAGAATAATTCACGGTGGGTTCGTCTCAAATTTGTGGAACGTATAGAGTTCCAAATCATTTCGTCTGTTGGAGTGTACTCAGAAATTTCATATATGGAGCATCGGATGCGGTCTAGGTTAATGAAAGTTGCCTTTCTAAAAGGTTCAGAGTGGTTGCCTTTGATAATTTTTGTAAAGATCCGTTGTGAGCCTTGTGAGATTAGAATTCCAGGACAGCTGAACATTAAATCTATTTGGGTATCAACCTCGAGTGGAGGGCATATATCAGTGTCCAAATTTAAGGTGACAGGAAAAGTGTCTGTTGTTTGCTTGAACTGTGTTCGTGCAACCCGCTCGTTCAGCACTGCAAAAACCGCTTTAAAGAGGGGGAAATTAGGGTCTAACATGTTATTTTCAGATTTTGTTCGCTCCTTAATCAGTGTTTTGAGCAAAAAGTCAGATGGGGAGCATAGCAGTAATGGGGCATTATTTGGAATTTTCTGGAACAAGGAGAGTGCAGCTCCCAATATTCCGGATTTAAAGTTCATTTTTATCGTTGGGTTGTCAAATGTGAGATGTACAGTTGTGTCTTCCTCAAAGTCATCTGAAACAATTTTGAATCTTGCCATAATTTGAGGGTCATACTGACCAGCCCGCATGACCTTGATATGCACAAAAGCAGTTGTTAAATTTGGGGGTGGTTCACATTGGCCTTGTCGTCTTGCAGCAATATCGTGCATTGAATTGTCCCCAGCAAAGATGCGGAAGCCATTTTCGGCACTAGACACTCTGAAGTTCGGATCGTAGGTCATTGGTTGATCAATTTCAACTTGTTGCAGATTTGCATCCAATTCCACAGCTGTCAGTTTTATATCATCACAAAGGTCAGTCATAGGAGCCAGTGGATTCCACTTTGGCATAATACAGTCTATCAATATCTGCGCAGTGTCAATGCATTTGCCTGGATGTTTGCAACCAAGTTCATTTCGATCCCTATTACAAGGTGGACATCCACAATTTTTCCGTCCAATGCCACTAGGGCTTATAGTGTGTGGCCGCCTAGGCACCGTAGTTTTTCTGTTTGCAATTAGCAATGCATCCCGAAGCGTGCGAACTCCGTGAATATTTCGGAGGCAGGTTGCAGCACCACGAAGGCAGGCATTTCTGTAAGTTGGATCCCGTACAGCAGGGTGTTTCCATATCGGCATGTCGAGTTGCACTTCACGGTCAATCGAGAGTGCTGTAAATTTCAGGTTGAATTCCTGAGCTGCAGAGATCATGTGCTTGAGGTCGTCAGGAAATTTGTTTGATCTAGGTTCGGGAAATGTATATCATTCACAAAAATGTTCATGATTTGACCGGGCCTAATGTTTAGGTAGCTAGTCTCCAAGTATTTTCGGAGTATGTAGTCAACAAAATAGCACCACAGTGCTCGATCCTCTCCTTGCACAAGGTAGCATTGAAGATTCCAAAGATCAATGGCTTTGTTACGAGAGGCGATGTCCAAAATTGCTTTGCCTCCTCGATTGACTGGTAGGATCATTGCTTCCAGTGAAACTCTGGCTGTTTTTCCTTCCCATAGGAAGGAGCGTATCAATTTTTCAAGTGTGTCCTCAATGTCTTTCGGCATTCCTTGGACTCTGGTGAGATATTGTGTTCGACCTCCAATCACCATACTGATGATGTGGCGCTTCCCTTCTAGAGAAGGGTTTGTTGCTTGCCAACGCATGAGTCTGCATTAATTTTTTTCGAGGACTAAAGGCCATGGTGTGGTATAAGGGATGTCATTTCCGATCCAAGCACCTAACATCCGGCAGCTTTCGCCATCAGGTACAATTCTAACAGTTCGGTCAATGTCGCCGATCAGGGACTGATTGTTAATTTGTCTTTCTGTGATGACTTTCTGGCGATAGGAAGCCCTCCCAAAGGGGAGAAGCACAGTTTTATGTTCGTTGAATTTTGCGGTAGAGGCACCACACCAGAGGCATAGAATACCCCACAGAGTCTTCATGGAGTCAGTGGATTTCAAGTAATTGTTGTGTCATCAGCAAAAAGTGAGACCACGAGATTTTTATTTGTTCCAGGAATATGACTCCCTCAATCAGATTTCCGCAGTAGACATGCAAGAGGCTCAATAGCCAGGTTGAATAATAAACAGGAGAGGGGTCACCTTGTCTCACTCCCCTGTCACAACATATGGTTTGCTAACTCACCGTTGATCATCACTACGGTTTTGGCATCAGTATATAAGCTTTGATTGTCTTTAAAATTTGGGAGGGAATCTCATATGGTCTAGAACACGGAGAAGGTAGTTATGGTTAATTCGATCATATGCCTTCTCTTGATCGAGGGCGATAAGTACCCCATCTTCTTCTGCGACTTCAGCATAGTTAAGCAGGAATTTCGCTAATTTGACTTGGTCCTCAATTTTCCGCCCTTTCATGAAGCCAGCTTGGTCAGGTCTTATCAGAGATGGGGCAACATCCATTAAGCGCATAGAATAGGCCTTTGTAATAAGCTTGTAGTCTGTGTTTAAGAGCGTAATTGGCCTGTAGTTGCTAATAAGGCCTGTGTCTCCTTTTTTGAACACCGGGCATAACCAGCCCATGTTGAAGTTGCATCCATCTGATAATCCATAGTCTTCGTATCACGGGATAAGTCTGCCAGGAAGCCCAAGATATTGAAAGCCCCTCCGGTTTGTCTTTAGACTTTTTGAATTCAATGTCCAGGGCTTTGAAAAATTCGTAACGGATGCCATTGACTCCTGGAGCTTTGCCGTTGCTAGACAGTTTAAGAGCATTTCGTAATCATCTTCAGTCAGATACTGGTTCATTTCATTGTGTTCGTGTTGAGATAACGAACATCACATTTTTCTAGCACTTCCTCAGTGCACATCATTCGACCGTAGTCGTCCTCGGGGACATCAACGAGTTGTGTAGCCTCATGGTAGTCATGGGCCATTTCCGTCATTTGTTTCGGTCGAGTTTCAAAGCGGGGAACAGTTGAGTCAGTATCTGTTCTCTTGAATTCATTTATGGTGCTTCTCAGATGGTACTCCTTCATGGAGCGAGTCCAATGACGAGTCTTCAAACTTTCGCCTTCAATGTCGTATTGAGCTTCAAACTGTGCCTTTTGACGATCAGCTTCTTCTTTGAGATAGGTTTCAATCTTATCTTCGAGATGCAAAATTGCAAGATGCTTATCCTCAGTAGGCATGCCTATGTCATTGAGCACGAGGTGCTTCTGTGTTGTCCAGGTGCGAATTTGGCGGGATCTCTCCTTTACCAAGCGAGAGCATTTTTACCTTCTGCGGTAATGTCATCCTTGAACTTGTGCCATAGGGTTTGGATGTTATTTTGGCTTTCCCGGTCTGTACGGCTCAGTTCCTCATGGTCTTCAGCAAGTTTCTGTGATCGTGCACTAAGATATTTCATAAATCGCGGAGTTTTGAGAAGATAGACAGGTAGGTTCCAGATTCCGGGCCCATATTCCTCCTCTGCTCGGCATGTCAATTGGACGGAAACCAAGTGATGATCACTGGAGATTAAACTGGGTTCAATTGACCAGTTTCGATATCGTTTAAAACAGTCTACCGGTACATAGATTCGGTCAAGACGTGAACCAGTCACATGCGTCTGGTTTATAGTAGCATTTGTGCGCTTCTGGAAGCAAGTGTATTCCCGTGAATCGGGAAATGTTGTTCGCCAACCGTCTTGCATGCGGAAGAGGGCTTTGAGGCATAGGAAACTCTGAGGAATCAGCTCTTCTTTGTTCGATGTTCGATCTTTAATATTTTCAACAAAATTCCAGTCCCCTAGTGTTTCGGTTGGGAGTGGGAGTTCTGGATTGTTAAGGTAACAGTACCATAATTGCGCCCACATCCTCTCTCTTTCCTGAGGTGTATTGGGGGCGTATATGTTCAGAATGTTAATAGTTTCTCCTCTATGTGATGGGATCACAAGTAAGATTGCATGGCCCTCAATGAGGACATACTCTTTTACGTTTTCAGTGTCAACATATTTTTTATTCAGAAGAAAGCCGACTCCAGCTGTTGAGTCAGGTTTCATTGGGTGTCCCGAGTTGAACAGTTTGAACCATTTTCCGTAAATGTTGTTGAACTGGCTAGCAGCAACATTATTCATGTGTAATTCTTGCAAGGCAAGGACACCTATCCTTTTTTCATCAACGGTCTTCTTCATATAAGTGAATTTGTGGCCTGTGCTGGCCATGGATTTATTTTTGTCTCTGCCATTTATATTTTGAGAGGCAATGGTTACATTTGAACGTGTGAACTTCGCCGAGCGAGCGAGCTTCGGAGGTTTATTCCTCTCTCTAATCTGTATATTCAGTTCTTCCCAGTTCTCGGGGATAGGGTGTTGCCCTGTGGCTTCATTTCCATGACTTCTGTCTGGTTGTGATTGCAGCGGTTTATTGTCATAATATATTTGCGAATTTAAATGTCCTCTATCTAATCGTCCATCTTGACTATCGGGCTCAGCCACCAGTTTCAGAGGGTACCCTCCACGACCGGCTCCGCTCCTTGCCTCGTGCCCGACCCATTTCTCATTCCTTGCCAGTTGCCAAATAATTACTTGCGCGATCATAGCAATACTCTCGGGCTCAGTCTTTGGCTCAGCATATGTTCTTTCAATCGGTGTTTGCTTGTTATATGATCTTTCTTGTGTGCGCCTCAAGTATGCCGCCATCCGTTATCCATTTCCTCTTGGAATCTCTGCTCTGACTCTGCGTCTTCTGCGTAACGGACGCTGATCTAAATCCGGGTGGATACCGCCAAACACTTTGGGTCTGTCGTGCATTTATTTATATGCATTCTCACTGCGCGTTGTAAACAATTTCGCTTGGTGCTCCACCTGTGCCCCGCAGGATCCATGACTCAGATGTCAGATGAAAGCACTCCGTCGTCTTCAGGTTTGCTGATCTTTTGTACGACCCTGGCTGCGTTTGTTGATCATCGTTATTGCTCGAATCTCCTTCCATGCTTAAATTCACGTGCTCGTATATGTGTCATACCCGCTGCTCTATCGTTCCCTGCATCGGATCCAGTTCGTGGTTGTCGCTCCGGTGTTTTTCGTCCATTCAATTCTCCCGTACATTTATGTTTTTTGCATAGATTTTCGACATGGCTTGATCTGGCTACGATTTTGACATTGCTACACACAACTTACTTTATTATGATATTTGGCATGACATCCATCCCCTACGCGCAAACGAATATTTCGAACACCAACCGAGCTACGTACATCCAAGTTGAAAAAACCAGTTTAAATAAATACAGCTGCGAGCCCACACAATCCTTCGAGCTCGCTGCGCCAAATTATTCTCCAGCAGGGTCTGCGGAAAGGCATCCGACCCGATGCAAGTACCCTTGCCTTGCGTCCCGACTGCCCAAACTTCTCTGCCACCAATTCAATGCTATGCTAGCACTGCCAAACTGCCTCAAGTTAGCGGCATCCACTGCGATGCACAGTACAAATTTTGCTGTAGCACAGGTTTTGCATAGCTTTTGGCGTCAAGGCGAAGCACAAGAGGAGGGGAACAACAAGAGGTACGCTGGATAGGGGAAACAACCAAAGAAATGTCAAAGAAAACCACATCCATCTTGTTATACTTGATAAGAGAATGAATAAGAAAGCTGTACGAAATTGATGGCGCCGGAACGGTTCGGGGATTGAGGTGTTTAAAACATTAAAACACCGTGTTTTAGGGGGGACGGCGTTTGTAGCTCCGTCCACGTTTCCCGGGATAGTATAGCGGTAGCGTACTTACCTATGGGTATCTCGGACTGGCGACCCGCCCGCCATATAAAAGCCCTCTCAGAACGATGCAAACAGACCAGAAGCCCCCTCTTCTTCAGGTATCTCTCATTATGAACACCCTTCTCTCCTCCGTCTTCCTGGCCCTTTTCGTCATGGCTGCCGTTCCAAGTGTTCTCACTGCTCCCCTGCAGAAGCGCGACAGTGTTTCTGCGGTCTGCAGGGACTTCGTCCTTGATGCGGACACCTTTGCTCTCACCGCCACCTGTTCCTCCCCAGGGGTGGGGACAGTATCTCAGCCATCTTGCTCAACACATGCATCGGCAACAACAACGGAGACCTCGCCGTGTAAGTACGCTACACCAACCCCTTTTGCCCAGCTGAAGCCCTGTCTTGTTTCAAGCGGTGTGAATCTCAGCAGTTCCTGCAAACAGATTACCTTAAATGGACTGGAGCTCAGTGCGAAATGCCAGTCTAACGGTGGAATCACGGTCGGCAGCGAGCTCAACTTGGGTACGTATTTCCAGAGCATAACTCGTCCCTCACTGATTGCCGCTTCCTCGTGCATGACTGACGCGCGTCTGTGTGAGAGTCTGTGAGGTTTGTATGATATTAATTGTCTGTAGGAACGGTGTTCCCACAGACCTGCCTTTTGTCTGACTGCACGTACTAGAAGAACAAATACTAGTACAATTTATTTCGGGCTTTTCCGCGAATTTTGAGCTTAATGTCAGTGGTCAATAAACAAATCATCAATCTCACATCTGGCATGGGAGTGTTGCAATGAGATCACCAGATGGAAGCCAAAAAGGCAGAAATAGCACCAGATGGAAGGCGAAAAGCCCTGTCACATTGTCACACCATGACTAAATATGTGACAGAGTACAAATAAGGAAGGCGGACCCGTCTGAACCAAACACTACCAAACCCCACTTCAACACTCCCACCTGGGACAGACGGAACACCAAACACAGAAGAAAAAGAAAACATCACAACTCCCACCGAATGCGACAACTCCCACCGAATTCTACAATCCTCTCCCAACTAGGTGCGAATCGGTGGAAGACCAGGGCCAGAAACATCGCCGTAGCCACCTCCCATGTGTTTCTCCCACAACCCCAAGAATGAATCCACGTCGAGACCAGCGTCGATGGCAGAAGCGAAAGCCGCAGCGTGCGACTGAGGAGTGCGCAGATTGGAATTGATCCAATCCTTGACAAACGCAGGCATCGAATGCATGCATTTGTAAGCAAAATGGCCTGCACGACCGCACCGATGACAGTCCAAATTGGTAGGATCGCACCAGCGATGTCCTTGTGAGTCGAGAGGGAAGCCATCAGAGATGGTGCCAGTCAAGGGGGAAGAGGAGGTAGCGGCAGCAACACGGCGGGGAGCAGAACCACGGGCGACAAGGGCAATGGACGAAATCCCGTCATCCTCCTGCTTGATCCCAGGATCAGCAGCAGAGGCGGAGAGTAGGCTGGTGATTTCTTCCAGCGCAGGCTCAGTTGCACGTGCGAGGAGGACAGTGCGAACTGCACTGAAGGATGAGTCGAGGTTGATAAGGAGGAGATCCTTATGGGTAGTTGCATCGACAACGACACCCATCACAGTGAGCCTCGATACGGCAGCAGCCATAGCGCGGATATAGACGGTGATGTCCTTAGAAGGATCATGCCGAACGGCGTTGAGCTCCGCACGGGCAACAACACGGTTGGTCATGTTCGACTTCTCGAAGTGACCCTTGAGTGCTTTCCAAGCCTCAGTAGCAGAGACCTGGTCTTCGACTAGATGCTGAAAGTCATTGCTGACCTTTCCATACAGGTACGGAACAAGCATGCGATCAAGGACGATGCTGTCTGCATCTGTGCCAGGCCCAGTGCCATCCTGGACCCAAAGAGCATCTAGTCCCAGCAAGAAGACTTTCACATTCTTCCCAAACTTCACCCAGTTGGATGAGTCGAGAGTGACAGTGAGTACAGACGTAAGAGCAGAGGTGATGTAGGGAGGGGACATGTGATCTGTGATGTGTGATGTGTGACGTGACAGAAAAGCGCAAGAGGAGGTTATCCAGAAGGTAAAGGATGAATCCACCCAAAGACAGACAGATTTTTGAAAGAAAAGAGGCAGAGGAAGATGATATGAGGTATAGAAGACTCTGAGACAGGGCCCGTAACCTGTTGCAATGAGATCACCAGATGGAAGCCGAAAAGGCAGAAATAGCACCAGATGGAAGGCGAAAAGCCCTGTCACATTGTCACACCATGACTAAATATGTGACAGAGTACAAATAAGGAAGGCGGACCCGTCTGAACCAAACACTACCAAACCCCACTTCAACAGCGAGATCCCCGCGGATGTCCCTGGAGGCTCACCGCCAGGCCCACTTGGTTGACAGTCCGCTCACCACAGGGGCCCCAGTGTGCACAACTCAGATTTTTTCTCGGGCATATTTATATTTTTAAAGGTTATTCCAACTCTTTTTTGGCTATCTGTCGCAGGGGACATCGCGGCAGAGCTCTGTTGGGCCGCCGCCGAGACCACTGCGTAGACTTGGGCTCGCAGCGGGGTCCGCTGCGTGGTGCTCAAGGGGAAAAGAAAAGAGAACGAAAAGGGAAGAGCAAAAATAAATGCACTCCTCACAGGATTGAACCAACTGCGGTGTCGCCTGTCAAGCAGAGCCTTAACCTCTCTACCAAGGCGACGATCCCGATCGGTCTTCGCTAAGCCTGTAGACGTGCCAGCAAGGTTGCTTGCAGGACACACGTGCCGATTAGATTAGATATGCCTTTTAAGGCAATGTCATAGTGGGGGATGAGTCCCGTTTGCTTTTTTTCTTCTTCTTCTCTCTCGTGGGACACGCCCGCTTTAGGTAATTGCTTACGTCATCGTGTCCCGGGACACGGCGTGGTGTTGTTTGGTCTGGAGGCTCCGCTTGGCTTGGGACGCCGCACACCCGCTCGGTTTGCCTCCGTCGCACCGCCCGCTGGCCAAAAGCGGTAAGTAAGTTCAAGTGTGACATGTACATGGCTCGACAGAATTAAATTCCCCCAGCCATCAATGGCCCTTCTACATAGTAGTTTCCCTGTATCTGTAAATCAAATAGTCCTCCAGCTCGAGACACCTCCTCCTCCACTTTCTGTCCTTCCCACCTCGACGCAACCATGAATGAACCCATCACCCCTTTCGGGGTGTTCCCATCAGTGGTGCCACGTGGCACTGGCAGCTCTCCGCCGATGCCACCATGTCCCACAGACCTTGATGTCACGTCTCTCACCAGCACTTCGGGGAGTCAACTTGACTTCTGGATTGATGCCGCCAACAGAAATGCTGGAAAGAAGGCCCTTGTCAAAACAGGCAAGGTCAATGTCCGACGAAACCGGCTTGTGGACTACTACGGCCTTGATCTCTCAAATATTCCTGTCACTCCGAGCATTGGCCCAATCCCTCGCGATAAGGCTATAAATAAAATGCCATGGGCACATCTTCGAACACTAGGGGCCGAATGGGCAGCAAAAACCTCGACTGGTATTCCGTTCCAACTTGTTGAAGACGATACAGCTGTGCAACCTTCAGCTAGTGCACCTCACCGTATGTCTGCATGCTAATATTATTCAAATACTCACATCTCAACAGATGAATTACTACCAAGTATTAAATCTGCAATTAACGAGACACTTGCTAGTGCAACAGGTATCACATTCCAAGGATCAACTGGGTCAACTGGGTCATTGTCGGAGTCAGAGCATCCTGGAGGAAACTGTGGTAATATGGATGTTGAGACAATACAAGCAGTGATCAAATCAGCAAAAGAGGGAGATATAGCTTCCATTTCTACCTTGTTCAAGCTTCAAGCATCTATCACGGTATGGTAATTTTCTGGGAACCAATAGTTTGCTAATTTCTGCATAATAAATAGGATGACCTTCCAGTTGCTCCTGATGTGTTATCACAACAAACTAGTGTTTCTTTCCACCCTTCTTCATCATCTGCTACACCAAATCTCGATGGATCCTTTTCCTCTGCTGCGACATCACATTCTCTATTGACCACATCTTTACTCCTGGCAGCCCATGTTGAACCGTCGACTTCGTTGGACTCAATCATTCTAGCTAGTGGAAGCATTTCTGTTGAGGCACTGAACAGAGCAGATAATCTTTGTGACGTTATTGCTCAGCATGAGAGCAGGGCAGTGGCGAACATCCGGAAGTTGTATGGACCACAAAAAGGTTGTGCAACCAATCCGATGTGGGCAAAGATCAAGGTGACAATTACGCTGCGTGAAAGATTGGCAGTTGAGCTGGAAAGCGAGTTCAAAGGGGATAAGAGAAGTTCTTTTCATTTTTCACAACCACAGATGCTGGCCCCAGCAGAAGAAAGCGCAAATCCACAGAGCCAGTTGAAAAACTGCGGCCACTTTGCCTTGTTGTTCAAGCTATTCCCCATAGCGACAAGGATTTGCATGCCGAGCAACAGTTGGAGGAATATCAGAACAATGGTGTATTTTCAGAGGATCTGTGGATGCAGAAATGGGATGGACAGAAAAAATGGGAGATCTGGTGAGCTATAGGCAAGGAGAAGTATTAGATTAAACTACATCAAGTGTTGACACTTTGGTACATTTCTATCATAATCAGATACTCGTGGTTATCCTTCGGAGAATAAAAGTAATGAAACATTGTTATCGCCTCAACTTGAGACCATCCTCCCCATGCAGCAACCATCTCAACAGTCCAGCCCTTGTTCTTGATTCAGTGCTGGCATCCACCTCGACGAAATAAATGGGTTCCATACATGGCCCAGGATTTGTAGCCAAGCTCTTGTAAATCAGTGGTCAAAGCTCAGCTCATTACACCTGTGTCTAGATAGAAACATGTCAGTTAAAGCTTGTGGTTCTAATGAATGCATACAATGGGGGTTTCTTGGAGGATTGCACCGTTCTTATTGACCTTCAGTCAGGTCAACAGTTTCACTGTAGACGACAGCAAGTCGAATAAGGGCGCGAACTGGACAAATTTTGGGGTCGATGTCGTTGGCGTGCAGAGTCCATGCATGCCCAACACCAGTCTGGGCAGACTTGCGAGTCGAAATCTGCATCTCGAAAGATTCCCCTGAAGAAGTTAACAAGCTGTTAGCATTCAAGGAGATGGATAAAACAATGATCCATAGGAGTCCCTGGAATCATGTTAATGCTCTCAAATTGGAGGCGGACGACTTCCTCAAATCGCAAGAGTAATAACCAAGCAAATAGATAGGCAGTCTAATACCCATGAGTTTCACTTCATTATTCAAGATTAAGTGCTCACATATCACACAATTCCCCATCTCATCTCGGCTGGTGTTGCATTGGGGCAAAAGGAAAGATCATACAAATTATGCATGTCACTCAATGAAAGAGCACGGGCTGAGGTAGATACTTCACCAGCCTTGGCTTTTGTCCTCTCCAGCCTGGTCATGAACTCAGACACATGCCTTGGACGTGTAGGCAGGCCGAAACTGTGACATGATGTCAATACCGTGAGGATACAAACCTATATCTTACCATTCCCCGGTTTTGGTGTCGATTCTCCACTCACTGACACTCTCATTTGGATGTATTGAACGATACCAAAAGGTAAGAGCCGCACGAGTCGAAACAACGGTTGCATACTAGCAAAAGAAATATTATTATGATGTTCGAAGACAAATGATAACCATACCTTTTTCCCTTCACAGCCTTTCGCCTTGTCGCCACATTTGTAGATTATAAACTGCGTGATATGGCCTGGCGTGCTTGCTGTAACATTTTTGGCATCCCAGTTTGGGTCTTTACACATGTGAAAGGCAATATATGCCTTTACTATGCTATAGGTACATGCATTTGTCAGCAGATGGATCCAATGAAAAAAACTTTCTCACTGAAGGTGGCCAAAGCAGGTCCTGTTGGTGATGACAGCTCGTGCGATCTCAGCAGCATACTTTGCAGCTTCATCAAGATCATCTTTGTCGGGGAAATATTGCATGGATTCGGAGATGAGAGCATCAATTTGATGCGCGAGTGAATCTTCTTCTTCGAGCCAAAGTTTGAGGGCCTCTTCGGACAACTAATAATACCCATTAACATTTGGAGAGTAGCATGAGATGGGGACATACCTCATCCTCCGTAGGCACCTTCTTCCTTGTGCTGAGCGACATCGTCGTCAGGAGTAAAGGACTCGTGTGCCGACCAATCACTCTGACACAAGACCACTCATCCCTTATTTGGCCAAGAATGACTCCTAACAATATTATACTGTTAACGTGGAGGTAGGTGCTGTCTTACAGGTGGTACCTACAATGTATATAACAGTCCTTTGATAATATATAAATTGCTACAGAAAAAAATGACCATGGTTTCTCCAAACCAGGCTCTGGACCTTTGACGCTATCTTTGCAAGCCCTCACCTCCACCCTCCTCCCGCGCTGTCCCTGGATCGCTGCTCGCCCACCTCCTGGTGACCTTTGCCCACGTGGGAAGAACTCCACCTGTCCCCCACCTGATATTCGCGTCCACGTCCACATCTGCATCACGCTGCGTGTGTGCTCATCGCAATCGGCCTGCAATGCAGGAACTTGAGCCTCGAGGGTATTTCAGGCTGCAATAAGCCTGCAATATACCCTCATGTACACCACATACACCCCTGCTTCCTTCCTGCGCTTCGGCGTACTTGGGAACGTGTGCATGGCACATTCTTCGGCGTTGTGGCTTCACAGCGGGGTGGGCGAGTAGGGATGTGATGTGTTCACTGCACAGCCCCAGCCCCAGCCATCGGACGTCGCGACAGCAGACACCCACCTGCAGCTGCACACACAGCACGAGGCGCGTATTTGCACCCACGATGAGCATGCAGCTTCATATGTGTCTCCACCCGTCCTCGCCATCATGTCCCGTGGCCAGTGCCCCGCCCCTGCCTCATATGCACAAACCCCTTGCCCTCTCCCCCCTCCCCCTCCTCGACGGGTCGAGAGTGGGAGACTGAGGCAGGACATCGACGTCGGCAACTGAGGCAGGACATCGACGTCGGCGTGTGCAGCCGCACCACTTTGGGGCCTTGCTTTCGCTTGCGCAGGCCCTGACGCCCACGAGGTGTTCGCTTGCACAGGCCCTGACGCCCGCGAGGTGTTCCTGTGCATGCACGGACCCGGTCAACACGAGCATGGGCTTGGGCTATGTGGACGGCTGCGGCGGCTTTGCGAACGCTGGGCGACGCCTTTCGACACGTGCTAGCGCCAGTGCAGAGGCGGGCATTCTGCAGGTATATCCCACATCTGCATCTGCGCGGGGAATGCGAGCCTCGAGGGCATCGCAGCATATCCCGGGCTCGTTCCCTGCTCGTGCTGGTGGAATCGTCGCGGACGAGTGCACTGTAAAAACGGTCAGTGGGCAAAACGAGGAGGGGTGGTGTTGGGTGTGCACCTCTGTACATGTGGCTGACCCTACACTACACCATGTCCTCGCTTCATGCGCTTCGGCGGACTTGCGAACACTAAAGAATAATGTGAGCCAACATACTAATGGACGAGACGTGGGTGAGACGTGCCTCGCACGCGGCGGCGAGTCACCGTGTCCATTTGAGCTGGGCTCGTGCTATCGTGCTAGCGTCGCCCGATGCATGCATGGGGCAAGTGAGAAGCGCGGCCGGCGGTGTACGGCGTGTTTGCCTGCAAACACGGTCCTGGAGGAGGCATGTGGCATCGGTGACGACGGCAACACACCGGGGCAAGCACTTGCGTGGGTGCATGGGATAGCTACGGCTGCATTAGCCCATGATGGAGCCAGAGGTGCCTTCGGAGCGAAGAAGCAGGAGACATCGCGTTCGGCGCAGCGACGTCTCGCTGTTTCTGGCATGAAATCGGTCCGATTCCAAGCCAGACCTCCCGAACTTCGCTTCAGAACGCGCCGCGACTGACTCGCATGCCCGACTCGTGTGCAACGTGGGGACAAGCGGGCGTGTGCGGGCGTCACCACAGACATGTGCACGCTACCTCGTGCTGCAGGTGCACTCATCGTGGAGCTCGCGCTGCTGCACCACGGGCTCGCCGCGCTCGCGCACCACGTTCTTCGGACAGCCCGAGCAGCCATTGCCGCCCTACGAGCGCCAGAGCTCGAGCTCCACGTCGACGCATGCTAGTGCCAGCAAAACTCGACGGCGGTAGGGGGGGAGAGAGGAGGTGGGACGTCCCACGCGCACGTCCCGCATCCGCATCTGCGCAGAGCTGGAGGGCGGATGGAGCCAGGTGTGCACATGTGTCCATAGGTCCTCCTGCACACACGCTTGCGCTCCTGCACCCCATCCCCTTCTCGAGCTGAACACAGACGCCCGCAGCTGCACACACCGCGTGAGGCGCATATTCGCGCCCACGACGTGCATGCAGCTTCACACGTGTCCCACTCCACAGCACATGCTTATCAAGGACACCTGTGCCGAGTAGGAGGAGGAGCGGGCGTGCAGAGACTAAAGGAACTGAAAAAAAAAAAAGGTTAGTGGGTGAAGGGGCGGAGGCAGATGGGTGCGTACGCTGTCGCAGTGCGCGCTCACCCTGCCCTGTCCGATGCCGAAGCACCCCCAGCTGCACACGCTGCGCGAGGCGCGAATTCGCGCCCGCAGAATGAGCACGGCTTTGGCTGCATCCCCGTGATCGTGTTCCGTGGCCAGCGCGCCGGCCTCTGCCTCATGCGCGTGATCGCTGTGTTTGCATGGTCAATTAATGCGACCTGAAGCCGAGAGGCTCAGCCTCTCTGCTTAAGATCCAAAGACACCGCTCGGTTGGGACAGCGGCTGAGCGGTGACTTTGCGAGTATGCGGGTGCAGGTGGGCGCGAGGGAGCCGCTCGGCTGCCAGCAGGATGCGCTAGCCACCCTACGGGTGTGGGTCGCGACCGTGAGTCCGCGCGCAATGTAAGGGTGACAAGGGGAGGATGGCAGGATGTGCCTACGCCGTCAAAAACGGAGGGTGCGGCAAGACCCCACAGCAGTTGGGGGCCAGCAAGCGTGCAGGAGAGAATCTGCAGTGGATATAGGTCAGCACTACGAATGTAAAAAGGTACAATAAATATATGTACCTGGGCCCAGGTAGACAGCAGACTCGCGTACACACATACCTCGGTGGCATTGGTTTCACGGACGGACGCGGACGGGCACGTGCTTCAGAGATCATGCACAAGGCACCGTGTGAGCTTGAGAGGGCACCGACCGCAGCAACCAGGATGCTGGCAAAAACGCGACCTAAAGTCGAGCAGCCCTGCTCGACTTTAGGTCCAAAGACGCCGTGCAGTCCTGCGTGGCATCTTTCCTCCATACGGGGGGAGATGGGAGGGGGGGCGCGTCCCGGAGCCTGTGCGGACTTAGGCTGAGGATATGAGGAAGCGACGAAGGGGAGGATTGAGGATTGGCACAACGAGAGAAGAGCGGCGACGACGAGATGGTGGCAGCAGAAAGCGACAGCGGCACGTAAACAAACCAGCTCGTGGCCGCGGCAGGTCCCACGCCTTCAGATAGGCTCACTGAGATTAGGTGGGTGGGCGGCGATGAGATAACACAGTCACACCGCAAAAGGGAACTTTTAGATGTGGATGAATATGATAAGGAAACTTAAGATTTAAATGTTAGAAAAAGTTGACCTGAAACGGGAGCTGAAACCATTAGTTTAAGTTGGGCTGATATTGGTGCTGGAATCAGTGATTTTTTAATCATTTTCTTGACAGCTGAAATATTTAGATTCAATGCAGGACTGAAACTGTCAATGAAACAATGGGTTTCAATTATGGTTTAGGACGAATTTAAACCATAGATTTCAATTATCTTGAAACTGGAATCTAAAATAAAGGATTCAAGTGCCATTTTTGCGTCACAGAAACAATAAGTTTCGGCATCAGTTTCGGCCGATCCGAAATCGGACCTTAAACAATCAGTTTCAGTAGCATTGAAATCTCCGGGGGGTGGGA
This sequence comes from Mycena sp. CBHHK59/15, assembly GCA_029204085.1. Lineage (NCBI taxonomy): Eukaryota > Fungi > Basidiomycota > Agaricomycetes > Agaricales > Mycenaceae > Mycena > Mycena sp. CBHHK59/15. The sequence continues at coordinate 77,351 of JARGXW010000043.1, read as the reverse complement.
TTTCAGTGGTACCGAAACTAATTGTTTAAGGTCCTATTTCAGATCAGCCAAAATTGATGCCAAAACTTATTGTTTCTTCGACATTGAAATAAAAGACGAATTCTTTAGTTTAAATTCTAGTTTAAAGACAATTGAAGTCTACGGTATAAACTAGTCCTAAACTACAGTTAAAACCCATTGTTTCATTGACAGTTTCAATCATCCTGGGATACAAATTTAATCTAAATATTTCAGCTGCCAAGAAAACAATAAAAAAATCAATGATTCCAGCACCAATCTCAGCGCAACTTGAACTAATGATTTCAGCACCCATTTCCTTTTTTTTTTTTTTTTTTTTTCTGGAGCGTTTGGGATAATGAAATTCAGTCTGCAGAAGCATTCCAAAGGTCATCCGCTGGGTCTACCAGATAAATCTAGTTAATGCCAGGGAAGTTGTCCAGGGAGGAAATGCCATTACGCACAAGTACCATAGTGTGGGACTCCAGCCATAATAAATTTATCCTATCCCATTTCTTGGATCATTCAATGTCAATGGCTGTATACCCACTAAAACCCCCACTGTGTAAGTCCAATCGTCCGGCAGAGCAGCTTCGTTCATTAGTAGACCACTCCATGTTCTTAGGACAAGATCTTTATTCAGCGCAAGATTACCAAATTTCATTTTATTGGTGAGGATTCGATCTCGTCCTAGTGCGGAATTCACAGATTTCAGCCATCGGTTGTGAATCTCAACATCTGTAATGTTACGGTGTGGGTTCTTTAGAACCTTATCATTCCGGATGTTCCAGATTGTGTGCCAGGCTGTGGATACTAGAATGGCAAATAATCGTCCCATAGCAGGGATCAATTTCCCATTTGAGTGTTTAAATTTAACTAGGTTGCAACCCAAGATAAGTCCCCAGCTGAGGGGGGGCCAGTTAGAATATTTCATGGCCCAGAGGTCCTCGGTCAGTCGCCAAATTAATTTTGCCCCTGAGACATCACATTCCATCGCAATGTGTTCAAGGCTCTCCGGGACACCACATGTCAGGCAGACTGCAATAGCTTCAAGATTGTCAATGTGTGTCCAGAAGTCACCGACTCTGAAAATGTTGTGAATCAACTTCCAAAATAATTCACGGTGAAGTCGTCTCAGATTTGTGGAACGTATAGATTTCCAAATCATTTCGTCAGTAGGAGTGTAATCAGAGACTTCATGCACGGAGCACCAGATACGATCTAAGTTGATAAATGTTGCCTTCCTGAATGGTTCTGAGCATCTGCCCTTAATGACTTTTGTAAAGATTCGCTGTGAGCCTTGTGAGATTAGAATACCCGGGCAGCTGAACATCAAATCAATTTGGGTATCAACCTCCAGTGGAGGGTATGAATGAATGCCTGCGGTTACAGGGAAAGTAATCATTGTCTGCTTGAACTGTGTCCGTGCAACACACTCATTCAGCACCCACCGTAAAGGGTTCTCTTTCGAGGCCCACCCCTTCCCCATAGCCTTAACGGCACCCATGGGGCTGTAAACCCTTTTTTATATATGCATGGGCTTGAGAGTCGGGAAGGGTCAGCAGGAATCAACTTAAGCCTGCATCACATTTCAGAAATGCAGACCGACAGAGGATTTAGTACTCTCCAGCCATGTGGGGCTACTAACCGTCACATGCCACGGCCCGCCACCCACCAACTCTAGGGCAGTTTCCCGTTGCCTGCCTAGTTGCTTCGTTTGAGGACTGGCACCTCATACGGATCCGCATCCATGAAGACTCTCTGTCTCGCCGCACACGCTACCGCCATGCGACTAACCACCTTGCACAAAGTGCCGGGCACAGGGTGTCCTGAGACCTGCCGGTCCATTCGGATGGTTTTGATAAGCAGTCCCCTGACTTATTTTCGCCTATCCCACAAGGGGACCCTGCTGGGATTTGGCTAACAGCAGTTTTTACGTCATACTTGGGACGTGCTCTGCTCGGGCAGTCAAAGCATAGTTTAAGTGTCTTCCCGGACGTGGAGCATGGCACAGACCAACATTGCTCCCCCAGATATGAGCCAGAGGGGACTCCATTATGGATAATGCAAGTGGTCCACCATAGCCAGGCAGCGGGTCCACTATTTGAGGCATCGGGTCCACCATTTTTCAGGCTTTCCATACCTGTCAAGCTTTCCATACCAGACGGCCAGGTAAACCATGCACGGGGCATTGGATCCGCTATTTTTCAAGCATTTCACTACCCCAATCCAATAGCAGGGCATCGGGTCTGCTATTTTGCAAGCATTCCATACCCTGATCATGAGACGATGACTTGTCACAGTGGATTGTCGGCTTCGAGACCCGGATCAAGAGAGTCATGTGCCGGCTACTACAGGCCCGAGAACCGGATGGTGACGTGTCCCATCAACCATGTGACCCAAGATCCGAGATTGACACGAGAGTCGATAAGGGGGGTCCCGACGCAAGCAAGGCAAGCAGCAGGCAGCACAGACAGCTTGAGGAAAGACCAGATAGTCCTGTGTGGAAAGATGATGTGCTGCTCAAGAACCCACACCAAAAAACCACTGAAATCCCTGCAGAATACGGCTCAAGAGCCCTGCCAGAGAAAGAGTGATGGTGGTATGAGTCAAAGCTCCCGTCAATTTTTTCTGACATCTAAATCTCAAGTTTCCTTATCATATTCATCCACATCTAAAAGTTGCCTTTTGTGGTGTGAGTAGATAATCTCTAGATGGGCCCAGAACGGCAGTGTATCCCATGGGCGGAAAAAATCTGGTTTTTCATGGGACACGCAGTCCGTGGATGGCCCCTTGTAAAACAGCGTGTCCCATGAAGTGCTCAGGTCTTGATCCATCCATGGGACACGCTGAAGAACTGCCGCAAGCGAATCTGTTGATTAGCGAGAACATGCGCTGATGTTGAGGAGAAGTCGTGGCATTTGCCTTCTTGTGGGAGCTTCAAGTGTCTGAGATGTTCCAATTTTTCGGATAGTGCACCGCCGACATAGATTTACCGGCCACAAGTTGAACGAAGTTGAGGCGTACCGCACTCCGGGGCTCGGGGGCCATGCGATCACGTGTGCTTATCTCATCACGGCATCACCCGGTGCGTGTCCCATCTTAATCTAAGTGTTGCTTTGGCTGAGGTGGCGAGCGGCCCCGGGTGGGAATGCATTTATGCAGACACATGAGACAATGAAGTCACGGTACTGTGGGACTCGGCAGAACACTGCCACTACACCGCCAACTGGGAATTTTGTCAAGAAAAGGTTGGACACATGACAGAAAACAAATGTCTACCGTACACCGCAATTTGTTGTAGTTATAAGCTGATTCTGAGGTCCAATTCGTCGGGCTCATTATGACATCAGTTTCAATGTAAGCCAAACACGCACATCTCGACACCAGATGGGCATCGGCCATTCAACCTTGGATTGAGCCTCATGCTGACCCCGGCGTCCTGTTCCTACTTGGACATGCATACAATGTCTGGTTCTCTTGCCGTGCTGCCCATGCCACTCACTGTATTCTCATCTTTTGCTTTCATCACCCTCATCTTAACGGCGACATCGGATTCGGTAATAAACGATGTCTACTGTGCCCGCAACTACGAATACCATCTCCTCTGGAGTAACCTTCGTAATAAATACTCAAGGACTGGGGCCCTTTGTGAGTCCTGCTTTCACAATTCTGATCCATTTCCAATTTTGTTCCCAAGACATTCAATATCAATTTGGCTGGTGCTTCAACGGTTGAGCATCTGACTTTCAACGTTGATCCTGCATCCAACGGCTCGGATGCTGTACAGAATGCAACTCTCATCGCTCGATCCACCACTGCTCACCCAGAAAGCAGGAGTGGGGCCAATGTATCCTCAGCTTCTATTACTACTACACCCCTGGCACATCCCCAGCAGCAATTCTTACAGTCACATAAAGTTGCGGACAATGCAAGTCAAGAAGTCGAGGTCCCTGAGATGCCACAGAGCCCGCTCGCAGATTGTTCCGATACAGAAGATGAAGACGAGCTCATCGACCAGCGCCATGCAGCCGAGCCGGTTGCTATCTTCAGTCGGTGCACATTCCGTTACTATGTCTATTCAATATCCTTAATTTACTGTGTATTACAGCTTGTGACACCATCTCGGAAGCGTAAACTGGATTTAATGAAGTTAGAGGACTAAATTTCATCGTCATGGTTGTAATAGGGGCAGTCAGAGTAGAGGATTCTGGAGGGATTAAGGCAAGGATTAAGGATGGATTATGGAATTTTGGAATGCCCATAATCCTCCATAATCCAAGCATAATCACGGTATAATCCAAATCTACTCTGACCGACCCAGAACTGCAATGAAGGATTATGATCAGAGGTTTAATCCGTGATTATGTTTAAAGCCATAATCCACCCATAATCCTTGCCATAATCACAATCCCTTCCGAATCTCCTCCAGAGGAGCTTTGAGGATTCTGAGAGATTCTCCCATGCTAAATAAATTCAGAAACCTTCCATAATCCCGACCCATAATCCTACCAGAATCCTCTACTCTGACTGCCCCTAATATAATTCTGAGTTATTGAGACCTTTTAACCTTCTTGCGTCGTCGTTTCTTGGAAGCCGCTGAGGGTCCTGGTACATCATCATCGTCAATATCATCGTCTGAACACTCATCTCTTGCCCCGTCAGGCTCATCTTGAACTTGCCCCGCCATGTCCTTTTTCAATGCCTTTGCAGCCATAGTTGCTTTCCTCTTCTCCTGTGTCCATGCTCTTTTCATCACCTGTGAGGCTCGTAAGCCGGTTGCAATGCCATAATGGTGAGCTCATCGGTCCAAATAAATTGGTCATGGAACTGTCAATGCGATTGGTAGGGCTCGACGAAGTAATGTCGCGTTATGGTGGGCTGCCATGTTGATGAGACAGTGATCATCGGCTCCGTGAGATATGAGTTGAGTAGACTACGATGTTTCCTGCCTTTCCTGTACCACCGCACGAAGCACTGTTGGCTGGCAATCCACCAGTCGGCAATCATGCTGGGCTGAGGACCGGAAGAGGACAGCCTGTACAAAGAAATCAGTCAACCAGGCAATGCACATTTTACTGTGGATAATCTCACATTTGACAGGACTGTGATGCTGTGGAGGTCAGTGTCAACCAGCCTCTGCAGGACTGGCATCTCAAAGTCCGGATGAAGTTGTTCAGATACAAGAAAGTGTTCCATGGTAACAATGCCACTGGGCACGCCGTCAACGTCACCATCTTGCGCAAGAAGCTCAGTGATGCGTCCGATTACTATTGAATTCTGCAATGGAAATATAATGAGCATTGGATGGGACTGGCAAGCGGAATCTTATGTTGCTGTTGCATGCGAAAATACAAGACCCTTTCGAACAAATGTCCCCGGATTGGGCTGTAACACTGAGTGCAGATCGCCAACGAGCAGAGCTGCAAATCGCAAAGGTTTTGTTTGCTGAAGCAGACACTGTGTCTTTCCAGCGCATTGGCAAAGACTTCTTTTTCGCGGCAAGGCACATGTTCCCTGCAAGGGATCAGAGTCCAAGGTTCGTTCATTTGGCAAGAAACTCACCGGCGACCAATTTTCGGGGAGGTACCCATCCCAAATGACGTCCCACATAATTTGGTCTCCGATGCACTCAACAACATCGTGGTAGTTGAATCGGAACTCAGTGGCTGTGACACTTCGAACGTCCTGGCCGATCTGCCACCCAGTCTGACATCATATTGTTTCTTCAGCTATTATTTGATTGAGCCTAATGATTCACTCACGGTGGCAGGAATAACATCAAGACAATCTGCACAAAGGACTCCCCCATGTTTTATCCATGCCAAAGGTATGACACATTTACCGTTGTCGAGCTCTGCAACTTCTTCGATATAGAATTGGCGTAAACCTCGAGAATACATTGGTGTTAATTCGGACGGTTTAAATTCTTTCCATTGTTCAGCTTGCCAGACCTCTGAGATTGGCCCAGATGTTTCTTCGGGATAGAAATTGAGATGTTTGACAACTTCGGGATTTGCAAAGTCCTGATGTAAGGAATATTCATGCTAATGTAAAATGAGAGATGGAATGTAGTTGGCTTACACGTGCGATGGATTCCCGGACATCGTTGACAAAAAATGTGTTGCCAATGCTCGATGTGTAAGCTTTTGGTTCGCTGCCACGAAGCCCGTGAAGATGATCCTGCATGCGTCGAAATCCGGAATATGAGGGTACATTGGTAACTTTGCACTCATTCAAGATCCATAAAATCATTTTGAGCTGGTTGCTGGACATCCGAAGCCGTGGAAGATTATCTAGAATGTCGAGTAGCATACTATACAACGGTGTTGAGCCTCCAAGACAGCTCGACATTGTAAATTGACGTACAACTTTGTTTGGATACGGTGAATACTCTCGATTGATTGGGATACCGCTGAAACAAGTCTCTTCATCGTTCTCATCGTCCTCTGTTTCCAACCCTTGAGACAGGGAATTAGAATCGGTAAAAGGAAAAGAGGATCAGGAACTAACCAAGATCTTTCAATGCATCAATAGTGTTACCGAGCAAATCCTCGTCGTCCTCATCATTTTCCTCTGTTTGTGACAGCATTTTTTCGACTTGTTCTCGCAATCGTTCTCGCAATCGTTCTCGCTCTGTAGCTTGCTCGTGTGCAGTGCAAGTGATAAATGAGGGAATTACAGGAGGATTCAGTCCTGTCACCGCATATTCCGCCCATCCGGGACTTGGTGAACAGTAGCCATCATACATTTCAGCCCGAGAAGCCGGAGAAGGATCTACGCTGGACTTAATAGGATCGGCAGGAGCACTAGAGTAGGTCTCATTCAGTCTCTGACTCCTTTCTGCTTCTTCCTGGTGACGCTGGTGTGCATTTTCGACATGGGCTGAATGTTGGACAGACTCCAGATGGCCCTGCAGCGATTTCTTCTCAATCCACTTGCCATTATTCATCGGATCCGCTTCTTTGCAAGTTAGGCATCGCACTTTCTTCGTTATTTCGTCCTGCTCAATCCCTGACATATGTAACATAAAGGTACACATCGATAAGTCAGCTGAAGATGTTTTACCTGCTGGTAGCGGCTTTGCAGCCCGTGGCATAATAACTGAGTGAAATAAGTCCGATAAGGAGATTCTAAGTGCGCAGCAAGCTATATTTCAAGCCAGAAACAGGTCCAGTGTGGTGGTTTAAAGCAAAGTAGGCCAGGCCCAAGCACAACACGTGGTATTATTGTCTGACTGTGACATGGCCGAATATGGAACTGTGAACCTCAAGCTCAATCCAAGTCTGCCGTTCATAGGCCCAGAGTGAGGAGATGCATGAACGATCCAGAAATGTTGCATATTTTTGCGTTAATTTCTCAAAGTACCCCTCGGCAGTTGTGGTCATAACAAAATCTGAGTCTCGCAGAACAAGCCGTAAGCGAAGATCACGATGTGACGAAGTCACAGACGTGTTACCTTTTCTGGCCACCTCCGCAAAACTATAAAGGCTGGCGCACATTGACAACAATGCCCACTCTTCCCCATGGCCAGCACGTTCACTGACAAAAATATTGATCCCAATCTCCTTGCCCTGGATCCAACTAACGATATCTTGGCATGCATTCGCAATAATCGGACCACACCGCCAGTGCTTGATCCACCTCCAGCGCTTCCCTCTGGCGACGGCGATGACGTAGACGAGGACGCACAGATGCCTCTGGTTTCGTTACTGCCACACTCCTCCAATTCCAACAGCGCATCCTCTCTGGTGGCTTATGGACACTTGGTCAAGCACAAGATAACTCTCTCGGACACATCCTCGGTGGCATTCGACCAATTTTGCCAGGTAGATATTCGATTCCCTTTCCTCATCGTCACCATGCTCAATGCCCCTTTGAGACTCACTCGGCCGATGAGAGACAAGTCTTGCCACTTGCGCACATTCTCCAGTTACTCGATCTATCCAAGAAAAATGACAAGGGCGAAGTGTGGACTATACCCGATGGTCTCATGGTGTGTAATGCTATAACCTCCTCGCGTTTTCTTTGCTGATATGGTGTCATACAGAAAAAGATCAGTTCCTATGTTAAGGCTTTCGTGTTCTCACCAACGACAACATCGTATCGCGGGCTCGATGTTAGTGAACATATTATGGTGCGCACTTCTCTCTCCTTATTGTCTTGACGGTAACCTGTGCCTCCGATAGCAAGCCATGTGCGAGTGCAAAGTTAACGGCCTCCCCGAGGAGGATGATCTCGTTGCCGTTGATCTTGTCTTGGTGAGGATCCGCGACAAGGGGACAACCCTTCGGAATGTTTACAAGACCAAAGTTCGTGTCTCCAATTCGGAATTCCTCAATTCATTAACATTTGACGCATCTTATCAGGTTAAAGAGTCCATGGCTAAGAAATCACCTATTGCCAACATCGCAGCCGTATTTCACAAGCTCCTCAAGAATATGAGTATCAAGCCCACCCTTCAGTTCTACCAACACGTAGCATTGATCGTAAGTCCAGCCACTCATCTCTGGTCCCTCCCAATTCATCTTTCGTTCAGCGTTGGTGCCTCTTCAAGTATCCGGCCATTTCCGATAAAGACTTTTGGCTGAAAGTGGACGAGATCATTGCCAAATTCCGCAAGGATAGCACCACCGATGAAGAACTTAATCTGTGCGCATCTTTACTGTGTCTATTACATAAATTTACTAATCCTTTCGCAGATGCCTTAACACAATTTATGAGGACGACAAAGCCAAGTACGGAGATCCGTCGACCACCGATTACAAACCATTGATGTCGAGACCATTCCTGGGTGGCAAGCCACCCTCATCAAACATGCCAAGAAAGTCCAGCCGGCACCAGCAGGCCCTGCACAGAAGAAGCGTATGATTGGCGAGGTGGACGGCAGCGGTTCCGAGCCGGAGCTGGGGGACTGATGAGGTGCGGTGGCATTCCAGTTCAATACATGTATTCATTATTCCGCCCCGATAAATTGCTTTTCCCCACTATTTTGGGTTCCCTCGAATGGTCTATACTGCGGGGCCACGCGATATTATATTGAGAGCAGCTCGATGGCCCAACAATCATGGTTACGAGGTACGGGTATACATTCATTTGGGATGTGTTGTGATGACACTAAGGTCCCCCTTCACTGCATGAATAATGTTCTTCTGCTCTTCTGAAGTCATTTCTCAGATATCAGGTTGAGACTGTGCGACAGTATTAATGTGACCTCCAACGGTCGGATGCATCATGCAATGTTTTTTTTGAAGAATGCCATCCAAGCATCAAGCATCAAGCAGACCTCGAAATGATTTTCTGATCACGGTCATTTTGCGCCCACATTGACTCCGTATCAACGTCCGGATCAGAATCCATATTGCTCATCGCATTGAGGTAGAAACATCGCTCCCGGTTTGCGGTGTACCCACCAAACCCTCCCGCGGTTCTGTGGGATTTGAACCCACGAAAGTAACTCGTCAGGTTTACGTCAGCCGGGAACTTCCGGCTAGGACGCGTGGCCACCCGCTCAACCACACGTTCCCCGCCACGTAGTTCTCACCTTCCGCCACAATGTCCACACCAGTGCTAAATCTCCCTCACAGCCCGCCTTCCACTCCTCCTCCCCCTGCACAACCCCCGGCTGCCAATAGTCTTGATACCCCTTCCCATCAGCGCCTGGCGTCATACGCGCAGTACTCGTCCAACAGTGGGCCTTACCAACAAGCCGCCTATGTCCAAGCGGCGTCCGAACTCGAAAACAAATTCATCTCTACAAGTGCCGCCCGCTTTGTCGAGTTCTATTTCCGTACGGATCCCGGCACCGGCTCTCCACCGCAAGTGGACTATGACGCTCTTTCTCGTATTTCCCAATACAAGAACGAGATCAAGATGTATGAACCGCTGGTACGCCATTGAAGCCATTGAATATCCTCAACTGCAATATCTTATCGCGAGTAGATCGCAGCCCTGGAGCCCGCTGTTGCAGAGAACTGGTCCTTCGTAAATACCTCAGCCCACCTCGATCTCGACTCCAAGTTTCTCCTGAACACACCGGTGAAACCCGATATCGCTTTGTATGGGTCAAATCCCCCCTCGAACGACAACATGTGTCGATCTTGTGATGCGGAACTTTTCATCGAGCTAAAAACCGATCCCGCCGACGACCCCCTCGAAGATACAGACAATGGAGTCGTCCCCAGGTCATCTGCGAGGGGACGGGATACCAGGGGGCAAGTCATAACCTACATGAATGCAATACAGGCATCCCAGCTGCGTACGCACAGTTTCGGCGCTCTGATTATCGCCAACCATTGCCGTCTGTTTCGCTTAACGAGGAGTGCGATGGAGGTTACGAAACTCTTCGATTATACCACTTCGCCCCTCCTCGTGCGATTCCTCTGGCGTCTCTCCCACGCCTCCCCTGATGTGCGCGGCCTTGACACCACCTTCGAAAAGATTACCGCTGGAGGTCCACGCGATTCGCGCCGGGCGCGGGAACTCATCAATGCCATCGGGAAACCGCTCTGGAGCGTCACCATCGGCGACCACTCCTTTTATGTCTCACACCCCTTCACGCGTTCCCACCATCTCCCCATCGGGCGCGGTACGCGCTGTTTCGTCGCGGCCGAGACCAAAACCGATCGGGTCTGTCTTCTAAAAGACACTTGGCGAGTCGTGGGTTACCATCCCGAGGGACAAGTCTATGCGCGGTTGAAAGAACAACAAGTGCAGAACATTCCGAATGTGATTGTTGCCAAAGATGTGGACGATCCCCATCACCACTGCAGTGTTGACGACTATCCCTTTCTCTGGAGCAAATTCAAGGAGCAAACGATTAGAGACCACCAGCACTATCGGCTGGTACTCGACGTTGTTGGACGGCCGTTGGTGGAATTCGGATCTACGCATGAGCTAGTGAAGTGTATGCTGGACGCCCTTCAAGGTAAGCCCTCTCACGTATTGATATTATGTTCACTCGAGTCTACAAGCGCACTGCGACGCTTGGACCAAAGCTCGCGTCGAGCACCGAGATGTTTCGGTTGGCAACATAATCCTCGTAGTCGACAACGGGATTACGAGAGGGTTGTTAATCGATTGGGAACTATCTCGATACGAAAGCGACGGTGGCGCCAGGGCATACGAGCGTACAGTGCGTGTTTCCTCTCGGTTAAAACCGAGCCATTTCTGATTCATCTCAACAGGGCACCCGGCAGTTCATGTCTGCCCGACTCTCCTCAGCCACCGAGCCGCAAGCACGCGAGTTGGCAGACGACCTCGAGTCCTTCCTCCTTGTATTGCTTTGGGTAGCGATCTCATATGCTCCCGGCACTATGACCGCGAAAGCACGCGCCGACGAGCTCCAGGTCTTCGACGACGCGAATCCAGCCACGAAACGGCGACTAATAAGCAGTGGAAAGAGCTCGGTCGCATATTTCAATCTCAGCTCGCCCCACTTCGAGCATCTTCTAGGGAAGCTCCTGGATGGATTCGAACCCAGATATCGTGTGCGTCTCCGTCTAGATCCTGGCCCACCCATCTCGACAGTTCACCTTGAGAGCCACGGCTGGATGTTGGAGATGCTGCGGCAAGCTTTGGAGGACGAAACCTGGTGGGCACTAAAAGATGCTGGAGAGGCGCAGCCAGTAAAGAGGCCAGAGGTTACGGCGCTCAAGCGCAAATCTGAGATCCCGGAGTATGGGGAGGTGGTGCTCGAAGCGAGGCTTGAACAGGCGGGTGCCGAGGCTGGGTCTGCAAGCTTTTCCTGACTTTTCCCTTGCTTTTTGACCTGGCTGGTAGTATTTGGGAAATGACATGGTTGGTGCTATTTACCCTTCTATTGACCTCCATACAGCCAGAAAAAATCGCTCAAATACTAAGATGCATTGTATACCTGAGATGGAGCACTTTATAGAAGGTTTTGAGAGTGCTGGGACATACAAGAGATGATGTCGACCCAAGTGTGACATAGGAGTGTGACTCGATGGGGGGTGTTTGTATACCAAATGCCCCAGACGTTCAGGTGTGATCCAAGTCCATCTTTTTCTTATCATTTATTCAAACTCCGCCAGATCACACCGAATGTCTGGGTTACCGAGACAGCTGAAGCGTTGGTAGCACTGGTAGCCGTCCTGCCGGCGACCAGTAGCTCCTGATGTGCGCGTCTCAGCAGCAGCATTTCTCTTTTTCCTTTCCCCCTCTTTGCGTTGTTATAACCTTTGCTGACGCATCCCTCCTTTTAGATTCCTCGGACACGAATATAATACCACCCTTCTCGCCGCCCACACACACCGCCTTCGCCGCACATGCTCGGCTCCTCTCGTGGTTCGTCGACGCGCCCGCGGTGCCGTTCGGGGGGCCCTGGCGAGGAAGGTGGCGGGGGAAGGATGTAGGGATGTAGTTTAGGGGGCTGTTAGGTGGGCCTTTTTCCTTGTGGATTTTATTTTCGTTCTTTGCTTCGTACCTATCAACGCAGACTTTCTTTGACGATACCCACTTTCCTTGTTACATCCACTCCGTCCCACTTGTTGCTCGTTCTCTTTCCTCCTCGCCTTCATCTATGCCACTCCACACATCTACTTATCTTCACTCTCTTACTTCGTATCCATCGTACACACCTTCCACACACCCTCATCCTCAACCTGCATCCCATATACATCTCCTGCGCCCTCCGTCGTCCTCGTCGCTTCCAAGCGTGGATGACGTAAGCGCGGCCTTGTCTTCTTCACTCTTCAATATGAAGGTGAGTGGCCGGCAAGCGGCGGGGCACAAACAGAATAGGGAGTAAATCTGGTGAGAGAACAATGAGAGAATAAGTAAAATGTCACCCTCCAGGAGGCCCAACGCTCGCTCGGCCGCCGCTTGCGCGTCGGCCAGCTCGCATTGGGCTACGTCATTGTTCATCAATGAGCGCGCGGCAAGAGGGTAAGGGTCAGCAGAAATGACAAAGTGCATCATTATATAAGCCGAATCCGCGACATTTTCGGTCCACAGGGCACAATCAGAACTAAAGTTCTGTTTGTGAACTTTACACGTCATCGCGCACCCATATCCCTTGCGCATGCCCCCTACGAGCAGTATGGGCACCATGCACATCCTCTCCCTGCCTTCGATAGCGCCGGCGGGGGTGTCGTCGTTAGCGGGGTGCTCGTTTGTGTCGGCGACGACGACTGCTACTATAATTTTTGTCGCCAATTTGGATACGGATGCATTCGCCTACATTCTCCTTCTTTGCCATACCTCTCATCCTGTTCTTTTTTGTTCCTACGTCGTCTTTTCTCTTCTTTTGCCCTTCTTTTCTGCACTCGTTACCTTGGCATGAAAAATCTTATACTGATTCTGGATTTCTAGGGTGCTAGTAGACGCCTTCCCCGCCTGCGGCTTTGGCGTCTCCGTCGCCACCGACGGGACACTCCATCAGACAGAGATCTACGCTGCCTCCCACTCGAGGACACAAATGGTGAGTTCTTCATTTTAACAGCACAATTTGTTCTAAGACTGTCAGGCGTATATTATTCTTTCCCTTTGGAAACTCCAACACGCCTCCAAAGCATACCGTGTCAGTATATCTGGATGCGAAAACCAAGAACTTACCGGAGGGCTGGCATGCCTGCATTCAGTTCGCTCTTGTGATTTCTAATATCCATGATCCCACCATCTACACCGTCTCCCATACGCCTTCATTATGCCCATTCACGTCGACCGAACTCACGACCGTGAATGTTAGATGCACAGCATCGGTTTATCGCTGAGGAACCGGACCGGGGTTTCACTCGTTTTAGTGAGCTCCGCAAACTCTTCCACACACAAGAGGGATACAGTAGACCGACCATCGAGGAGAACTCTGCGGATATTACTGTTTATATCCGTGTGCTGGAAGACCCAACCGGAGTATTGTGGCACAACTTTGTGAAGTAAGTGAAGCGGATTTTGTAAGTTAACTCCCTCACGTTTGTTTTCTAGTTACGACTCCAAAAAGGAAACAGGGTTTGTCGGCCTCAAGAACCAGGGGGCAACGGCCTACATGAACTGCCTGCTACAGTCGTATTTTTGCATGCATTATCTTCGACGAGTGAGTCATGCGTGAAGGATTTATGCTTTTCCTCATAACCACCGTTAGGCGGTGTATCAAATCCCTACGGAGGAGGATGTACCCACGGAGAGCATGGCACTAGCATTGCAGCGAGTGTTCTACAACCTTCAAATATCAGAGCAGCCTGTTGGTGCGTATTGAATTTTCTTTCTTCAACTGACACTTATTTTCTTTATAGGTACGATGGAACTGACCAAATGTGTTCTTCAGGACAAGCTGGAGTCTAAGATGAAGGTGTATACTGAGACTTGACCTCCGGCTTCGTGCATTCCTATTTATTTGATTTTCAGGGAACCAAAGCCAAGAGGGCGATAGCCAAACTTTTCGTGGGGAAGATGAAAAGTTACATCAAATGCGTGAATGTTGATTACGAGTCTTCGAGGATTGAGGACTTCGACGGTACGTGTATGATCGATCCTCAAATTTGTTGCGCTCACCATAGGCTAGACATTCAACTGAACGTTAAGGGAATGAAGAACTTGTAGGAATCCTTCAAGGACTATGTGGCCGTTGATATGCTTGATGGCGAGATAAAACCCTACAAAGTTTGTTTAAACAATTTGCGTCTCAACGTAAAACCCTGTTTAAGCAATGATTTATTTAATGGTGTTCATCAACGAGGAGAACATTAGGATGAGGGGTTTAAACCGTGGGATTGAAAAACGGGGTTTAATCAGTGTTTGGATCAAAATGGGATCAAATACATCCCACGAGCCATTGACGACGGACTAGCAGATCCTTTCGGTGCGCAGCGACATCCAGGCATAGCAGCCACGGCGCACCATTTTCGATTCAACATTGCCAAACCCCTCCAAGCTCTGTTAACGTGCGGCGGTGGCACGTAAAACACCGCAATTTCATTGATATTTTGTGGCCCGGGGATCGTGGCGTCAGTCGTGGCACATTGGCGGAGGGATATTTGGTTGGGATTTCTGCTCGGCAGGGACACAATCATAGTTGCCTCATTGCTCACATTGGGCCCTTGCATTGAGCTGTTGTTCCATCGATACTGTGAGGCATAGCGCTGCGCCCGCCGCAGTCCACCATTCTATGAAAGGCACAGCACGCGCCAACCAGCGGTACTTGGGATATTTTTTGGTCGATTTCCGGACCTGCGAACTAAATGCAATTTGAACATGGGGATTCACCTGGGATTCACTGTAGTATGCAGATTTCGATTGATTTGAATTACGCACAATGAATGAATATGACGTTGAGCTGGTTCACATTTCATGGCCTGAATTGTTGAAATAAGCCCCAGAGGAGAACATCACAAGGAGATGCAGAGGCCAACGACGGGGAACTTCGTTGTAATCCGGTAGTGTACATGCTTGTAAGTACACTACTTTTATACTATTTCTCTGGTGCAACCGTTACCAGGAAACTTAAACGGCAACAGTGAGGTTGCCCAAACCACGGTAGGTAGTGACCGAGCTCGCAACAGCTCGCACAGCTGTGCACAGCCACTCCAAATCCAACATGAATAACTTCAATTTTTTTGAAATCTATGTGCTGCACTTGATCCAAAGTACAGCACTTGTGCTGTGGAATAAAACCCTACAAAGTTTGTTTAAACAATTTGCGTCTCAACGTAAAACCCTGTTTAAGGAATGATTTATTTAATGGTGTTCATCACCGAGGAGAACATTAGGATGAGGGGTTTAAACTTTGGGATTGAAAAAACGGGGTTTAATCAGTGTTTGGATCAAAGAGGATTTAAAGAATGTTCAAACACTGATTAAATACTGTTCAATGGGACAAATGTAAGAATTTGAGGCACCCAGGGGAGTTGAACTTCGGACCTCCCGGTTTCTCCGCAAATGGAAGGGAGATATCAATAACCAGTACACCATGCAACCAATGTAAAGGGGTGGAGTATTACAGCCTTACTCATGTCTGATTTGAAAACAAGAATGGCTGTTTTAAATCTCAACAAGTGTCGTTGTATTACTTCCGAACTGTGGATTGAATTCTTTTCAATACCATGTAACCATAGTATGTATCGAAAGAGAGCATGGCAAAGTACTTCCAATACTTCAGTGCCTTTCTGTATGCAACCCCCGTAACAGACAAGGAAATTCAACGACTTGATGCTCGAGTTACTGACTACAGATGAAAGACAAACTGATGTCCCCTTGCAATTTTGGATGCTTTGAATGCATTGAAGGGAATTAGCATGTGAGAGCTTCTGAAGTGACCTTGAACTGCTTAAATATCACGGCTGCTCAAGGTGCGATGGACTTGTACTTTGAAAGAGTAACCTTTGCCTGTTTTATGTTCTTCAATGCATTTGTGCACCCATTTGGTAATGGTCCCATAGCTCGATCTTACTTCACTGCTTATGAATTGTGTACTCAATTGGTGTGTGTTCGAATCCCACCATGGGTGTTCCTTTTGCTTCATGTTTTCAACCCGGTTTGAACCAGGATTAAGTAAATCATTGCTTGAAAAGGGTTTTACGTTGAGACGCCGATTGTTTAAACAAACTTTGTAGGGTTACTGAAGCATAAGTTCGAGCTTCTCTTGCCCTTTGAAGGCGGTTACTATGAACATAGACTTCGAGGACAGTTCACTCTCGTCTTTCGTATTCATTTTCCCCGCTCAATTATTTGCTTTAGAAATCGGTCTTGACGCTACCATTGCAATTGTTACCTTGAGGTGGACTAGATTCAATTTAGTGTCTCTTATTAAACTCGCTTGATTCGCCCACTTGAAACAGATTACCGTAGGTTCGTATCAATTCCATTACCGCTTTTCTTGGCATACTGAGCTGGTGTGTTCGGATATGACCTCGAATCCCGAAACTATGAAACCGTGGACTCAGGTACGTTCTTTGTCATTCTATTCGTTTCGCCTATACTGACCTGAAGCACCTAGCTGTCACTATCTTCGGTATTTATCTGGGACCAGAATCAAGAGGCCGTCATATCACTTGTTCATTCTGATTGACCTTTGACCTTCCATATCGATTATGCATGTCCTTCATTGATCGTTCAACTCGGATCCACATGCATTCAGAGTCGTTACTATGGACGTGCACCAGGAGATAGATAAGTCAGTTGCGGTTCCTTTCCTTCATTGTCTTCAATTGACCTCGCTTGCTTAGATTTTGGCCTCGCCATGCTCTCGAGGCCATTATTATGCTCGTATACTTCGACGTACGTTCTCGTTTCAAATTCAATGACTTTGGCTTGCCTTGTCAATTCGTTCACTCGCCCTGAAGAGTCTTGAACAAACGACAAGACTACTCTCGAAGGTTGAAACTATGCTAGTATGATTCGAGGTACGTTCGGCTTATCAGCGGGAATGAACGTCAGCTCACTGATATTAGATGTACATGTTCTCAAATTGAGTCGGCCCGCAAAAGGTTCGTTTTGACTACCTTACTGGCTTTCTTGCCATACTGACTCAACGTGCTAAGATATGGCATCGGCGCCTTCAGACCTCATATCTTGAACGGCGGAACTAATAGTATAGACCATTGCGTTTCCCTTATGATTTCTATCCATTCATCTTTACTGACTCAAGTCTCAGAGCCGTGTGTGTCTTTGAATCCTTTTTCACGCAAGGTTTATTCGGACTGACTTCCGATCCTGTATATCCGTGATAATTTCTTCCTTCAGCCCGGGGTTGGATGCCTCTGAAGGAGGTTACGATGAATGTACAATTGGAGGTACGTCTCTGCCGATTTCATTCAACACTTCATTGACTGATTTTACCTCCTAGCTATAGTAGTCCTCGGATCGGCCCCCCTATCCGATCGGGATCCATACGTCAGCAACTCAAGCGCATAACTAGCACATTGCTTCCGTGGATCTTCTTTCTCCTCAGCCTTCTGCCTCTTTGACAACTTCAGGTTCGAGGCAGGGTCCTCACCAGATCTTTTCGTCCTGGACTTGCTGCCAGTGGATGGCGCTGTTCTCGGTCTTAGCTCCCAAGAGGGGGGAGGAGGACTAAGAGCCGCCTTGGCCTTCGAAGTCTTTTTCGAAGGCACGGTCGGAGGGGCTGCCTGGCTCGAGCTGGAGGACGCCACAGTCGCTGTCCCGAAACTCTCGTCAGAACTATAGGTCTGAAATATGACCTGTGCGTACCGGCGTTACCACGGACGAACTTGAACTCCCAGAATGCAAAGAAGCTCCATCCAATGGAATACATTCTTCTTGCCCGGCCCATCTTTGGAAAGGTTGTCGGGGCTTGTGCGTTCGCCTACATAGTTGCCGCCACGTTCTGTACCACAGAATGGCGGCTGTGTTGTGCCATAGCCACCGTGGCTATACTGCGTCATAGCCACCATTCTGTGGTACAGAACAGAGTGGCAACTATGTAGGAGTTACTCAACTGAACCACAGCAAAAAAAAAAAAAAAAAAAAAAAAGAAGAACACTTGACCCCGATACATGGCCCGAGCCCGAGTCGAACTACGTTTAACCATCTTGTCCGCTATAACGCGCAGGCATGGACCGTCCACCACCACCACCGAGCCGATACCCCGCGCTTTGCGTTCTCGATCTACAGACTATCTGCTGAATTGAAAGCGAAAGCAATTTTCAGTCCAAGGAATACATCCCAATCTCCGATTCCCCACACTTCAGAAGTGATGCAAGCTCGAAGTTGACAAACGACGCGAGCAGGCAACAGAAGAAGACGAAAAGCCGAACGGATTTCATTACGGCTCGGGCCTCGAGTCGAACGGGGGCTCCCGAGTTCTACATCACTTTACTCTCTCTATAGTGCGCAGGCGTGGACCGTCCACCACCGGGCCGGTAGCTCTCATTTTTGGTCCTCCATCTCAGGTGAATCCAAGGATTGAGGCGAGTCCGGGTCTGTGCCCCCCTCCGAGTCTGAATTGTGCTACTCAAATTCGAACAGACCACTGCCCGAAAACCGGTAGAAAGAAAAAAAAAAGTAGTGAACTCTGCTAAATTTGAACCGCAACTTGAATAAAGACGAAATGGGGGGCAGCAAAAAAAATATGTTCACCACACCTGGCATGGCTCGAGCCTGAGTCGAACGGGGTGCCTGCGGGCATGTTACGCCTACGCTACTCCCAACCGATCGCAGGCGTGATCTCTGCACCACGGAGCCAATATCCCACTCTTTTTTCCACTGTTGAATTTTCAAACTTTCGTCCAGATCCGATGCCCGTCGCGTCCTGGACAGAGATATGTTCCAAATTTTTGTTTTGTGTTTTATGTTGGCGGATATATTTCATACAACATCCCCTGAGGGTTGAGCATTATTCCCACTAATAAGAAGAGTTCTCCGAGGCTGTCCAATCAGGACCCCTGACAATACCTTTGGACCCTAGGGCCCGCGCCGGACAAAAATTTGAGATTTTGGCCCGGAAACTTACTATATGGCGCTGGGAACCTGGGCAGCTTAGGGTGTTTGACCTGTTCACAACTCCCTCCAGGATTTTTGTGAATATCCGAAAGTCCCAGATGGTAGGCGCGCATTCTGAGAACAGGTTGAGCCTATTTGGGGCGCATTTGGGGAAGATTTGAAACCGCAGTGAATTTAGTTCAGGCGAAACTCCCGAACGGGCAATTATGGGGAAGCTGGGCACCCACGCAAATCCATTGTTATCGGCTCATTTAATGCCATTATGCTGCTCTATGATGTTCAAGGGATCCAACTACAATATTTGAGATGGTAAAAAGGTATGTTGGACCTAGACAAATGGTACAGTTGAGTGCTCCCGATGCCAGGTGCATGCAACAGGATCCAAACTGCTGATCAAACGACTGCAGCGCAACAGTGAGAGGGTGTAATTGCCCAAAATAAGCTTAGGAGAGCTTCATAATAAGTCGATCAACATATCCAGGCCCTTCGTTCCACTCCTGAGTCGAACTGTCGAGAACCCGGCATTTAGACATTGCTACTAGTGAAAATGGGGTGATTTGGTGCATGGTCAACGTTGAGAGAAGTATCAGACAGATATAATAGCGGTATACGTTCGATATTGAAGCTTTATACATCATAATGAATCAGGTGGAGGTCTAGACCCGTAGGGTCAAAGGGCTGTTTGATATACACGTCGCGGCAGTGGGATACTTGAAGGCAGATAATGTTTATTCATGAAGGTTGAGCAAGGAAAGAGAACTTTTTGGAAGCACTTGATGTGGGATACTAGTGCAATACATTCGGCGATCAGAACGAGCCAAAAAACTGGTGAATTGGCCAAGGATTGGTCGAGAAACAGGTGAGATGGCCGCTCGGCGTTAACAAAATGATCTTCTCACCATCCGGCCCGCCATCAAACCAAACACAGCTTTCGAACAACGCATCATTCGGCCTCAAAATTTGACATGGGTGGTCCTCAGGGGTCGTACTACCTCCCACAAGTCCAAATCCTCACCATCCGATACTAGTGATCCTGATATTTGGCAAGTGCCCAGCTTCCTTGTGTGCCCAGCTTCCTAGTCAGATATAGTAGGCCCCAGCCGGACAAAAATGAGGGGTTGGAGCTGGGGGTACCTAGGCCCAGTGTCCGGACAAAAGCATCGACTCAGGTCGGCCTGGCAGACAACATGTTGCTTCCGTGGTGCAGTTGGAATGTCTTCGACTTTGGCTTTTATTGTCCTGCCTTTTTGGTGTATGTTCGAGCCTGTTGGGCGTTATTTCTTTTAATTTTCACACCCCACACATTTGGATATTGTTTGGAGCGAGAAGGTTTAGCGGGGATTCGGAGTAAATATATTTGAAACATTTCTAGAGGCTTCAAACAGCACGAAATGCGATTCATGACATGCTAAAGGCCCCTAGAAGCTATATCTACGTCCTAGAACAAAAAAAAAACGAATTTGGGTAGGATAAGTCCAGACTCTCGCTCGACTGAGTAATGACTCAGCCGACTAACGATCGAATGACTAACGACTAAAGCCAACTAAAGGGGGGCCAGTTAGTGATCGCTAGCTGATTTTTTCTTTTTTTCAACATCCGGCACCATTTGGGCCAGATTTTCTTTGCATACAAGAAGGTGTGTAACACAGATGAACATAGTTCTACGCCAGATGCAATTTTAATGTCCTGACGGGGTCAACGAAGCAAAGTTTGAAAACTAGCGATCACTAAAACCAAGCGTGGGAACTTTAGTCGGCTAAGTCAAACGCCGGAATGACTAACTAGTAATCGATGACTAGCCAGCTAACTGTTAGTCAAGCGAGAGTCTGGCTAAGTCCTGTCCAGACAAAAATCGGCCGATCGGGGTCCGCCGGGCCTTAGCCTCCAAAGGGAATGTCAGGGGTCCTGTCCAATCCATGCAGACCACTGGGATTCCCAAAGAACATTATTTCACACCACGTTCCGTTCATTTCAAGTACACTTCTCTGTTTTGCGCTCTATTATCTCCTACTGAACGAGGCCCAGCGAATTATCATGATTTCAGCCCAAACACTGGCATCGCAGATATAAAAAGATCGGAA
This sequence comes from Mycena sp. CBHHK59/15, assembly GCA_029204085.1. Taxonomy (NCBI): domain Eukaryota; kingdom Fungi; phylum Basidiomycota; class Agaricomycetes; order Agaricales; family Mycenaceae; genus Mycena; species Mycena sp. CBHHK59/15. Next base: position 55,857 of record JARGXW010000043.1, on the reverse strand, counting down.
AATACCGTCGTTTTTGCACCCTTGGCTGTTTGCAAAAAATACACCTTGTGTCATGTCAGAATCACCTCGTTTCAGCTTTTTTGTGAATACAGTCCTAAACCAGGAAGCGCAACGATCAGACTGTTTCATGGATATTTGAACCAAATCTCACGCACATTACTCGGTCCAAATTGTATTCTGGATCGGATTGATATCTAGTCCATGGCACAATTTACCTTTGGGGGCAACATTGAGTAGCTCTCGAGAACGAGGCAAATCTTTCCGGCACCCCAAATATGCCCAAATAACGTAGAAGCGCAACACTCCGACATGATCGATTGTAGTTCTGGGGATATGCTTTTTGGTGGTTTAACCTACATATCTGTAATCAGGGACGCTGAAAACCCCCAATGCAATAAAATTGTCATATGCCAGCACTGTGAACACAGAAAGAAGGAAAGGTCTGGTAGTCAGGATCAATGGCTGTGAAATGCGACCACAAACATCGCAATTTTGAAGGCTTCACAGGAGCTTTTCGCACAAACCCTTTTGTGGACAGGATGACAAGATACCCTACTATACTCGTATGATTTTGGACCTAGTCTCAAGCCTCAAAGGTATGTAATTCCTAGTGTTGCGCTTCCACGTGGTGTTGCGCTTCCCGGTTTAGGACTGTATAGAAACCGTATTTTTCGAGCAGCGAAAGTTCACGTGGATGCGAAAGTCCGCACGGTGTGAAATGTCTACTGGGTGCGAATAGAATGTGATGAGTGATTTCGCCACATCCTGGACGATAGGGTGAGCCATCTCCTTCGCCTTTAACATGTGTGGATAGAATTCCGTGATTGCCAAGACATAGGCTATGTGCCCAAAAGGCGACTGAAATGGCTTCTGGAGTGACTCGAAGATGAGCTGGAGATAGGGACTGAATCCTGAGACGGCCTGCGGCTTGTTCTGCGTCTTTACGGTGATCTGAGGTGGTTTTTGAAACAGCATAATCCTGGAGCTTGGGAAGACAGGAGAAAATGTCGGGTGCCAGTGGAACAATTGTGTCGAGCATCGCAGAGGCGTAAGCAGAGCGGAAACAGTGTGGGCAAAGGATCTGACACATGCCTGTACATATACCTCGCTTTACGCAGCTGGGTCCAATCAGAAGGCGTCCAGTTTGAGTAATATTTGCTTTATGTCTAGTCATTTGGCCCCGCCGGACTTAAAACATCCAGGTTTTGGTAAGGCAAGGGTGCTGAGATTTGGACGGCGAGGTGAAATTCGTATTTCTGAAGAACATCTGTCTGAAGGTCATTACACCAGAAATGGGTGCTAGGAGAATAAGAGAAAACTGTTCCCATATTGAGAATGTACTCAGCGGAGCCCAAATCGATACACAGAATAAACAGGATCAGTGTGAAACAGAAGCCGAAGGGAAATTTTGAAGGAACTGAATGAATTTAAATTGCGCTCGTGGATGGCCCTAGTGTTATAAGAACAAAAACACCGAGTGAACAAATTCCCAAAAAGAAGTCTCGTTGCAACCCCACCTACCTTGACATTATTTTTAATTTACCGCTCTCGTTAAAGATATATTGTTAACTTTAACTTTCGAAAGTTGATCTGATGCATTGGGAGGGTAGATAGGACCCATATATGCTCCCCGTTAAAATCCCAGCTCATCACCTTCTTTCCTCGCCGAGATATGGGCAATATGAGAATTTCCTTTTTGGGACCATAATGCATCCAGTTTGAAAAGTATTTTTCCCGGCTCGGTTGTTTGTCGTAGAATCTTAGTTCATCACTATTCCAACCTACCCAGACTGTCAAATGATTTTATTTCATCTTCCTCTCGGCAGAGGAGGCATTTCCTTTTTGGGGAACTAGATGCATTATGCATCCAGTTAGGTTATGACCGAAGTAGATGCATCATGCATCCAGTTAGGTTGTCGAACCGAAGTAGATGCATCATGCATCCAGTTAGGTTGTCGAACCGAAGTAGATGCATCATGCATCCAGTTAGGTTGTCGAACCGAAGTAGATGCATCATGCATCTAGTTAGGTTGTCGAACCGAAGTAGATGCATCATGCATCCAGCTCAGTACATCAACTGAACTGGACACATCCAACCAAAATTTTCCCTTACAGGGATTGGGTGTATTCTAACTCATCTAGAGTGAGGTGAATGCATTATTATTCATGCAGTCAACGAAGTGGATGTATTATGCATACAGTTGACTGGATGCGAGTGGAAGAGGAAGAGAGACGGAAGAAGGGAAAAGAGAGACAGGCCACGGAGGGGACATATGACGAAGCAGCCTCCCAATATTTGGCCGGGTGCTGACAAATCCTGGGAAAATCTCGCAGTTTGTCAGCCGTTGTTAGGCTCCGCAGTTGAGTGTGGGAAAAGACAAATCTGAAAAAATTCTAGGAGGTAGATCTGACACTTGTGATCACTTTCTGTATATATATATTTTTGATCCCATCTGTCCCTGGCGTGGAAAACGCGAAATACGTGACCAGAGCCGGTGTTTTGGGCTCTCAGGGAGTAAATGGCTGATATCTCAACAACTGCTGGGCCGTTTGCCTTGATTCTGGGAGCGTTGGAGAGCGGCTGGGGAGCTCTACAAGTGCGACATGATAGTATATACTGTCCAGCCAAAAAAGGAAATTTATTTTTTTGGACTCCTTCTGTAAGTGGATGAACCAGAATCATAAGTACATCCTAATAGGGTTACTAGGGGACCCTTGGGTCATAGGCTAACCCTAAAAAATTAGGGCTAACCCTAATCTAGGGTTACATTTGGGGTCAGGCAGGGAAGCTGGGAGTGAGACAGCTGAATGAATAGTTAGGGCAAGGCGGGTCCTGCACGCCCCCTATGGGGGCAGGGGCCGACTTGCCCTAACTATTCATTCAGCTGTCTCACTCTCCCAGCTTCCCTGCCTAACCCCTTGAAGATTAATTAATTGCTTTCCAGAGGGAAGACAAAACTCACACAAAGTCACACACTTGTCAAAGCTGGGCAGGCTTTGCCATCAAAACACATGCCTGTCCTTTCAAAATCTGAAAACTGCTGTGTCTCAGCAAGTATCCTGGAATTTGCACTCTGATATGTGCTGATTGATTGAAGCTGTGTCATGAGCTAAATAATCCGTAAAATCACAGGCTGGATAAAAGACAGGTTCCACAGCGGCCACAGTTTTCGAGTCAGGACTTGTTTGCTAAGTTCAAACGACTCTTGATGAAGGTCAGTCCATTCCCATTTATTCTCCTTTCTCAGAAGTTGAAAAAGCGGATGTGCGAGCCATGAATAAAATGGGACGTATGAAGAAAAATGGACCATTATGCCAAGGAACTGCTGTAGTTCATGAACATTCATTGGTTCACTGAATTGCAGGATGGCATCTACTTTTTCTTTGTGCGTGGAAAGACCAAGTCAAGAGACCTTTTGACCGATCAGCAGCAAGGACTGATACACGAAATGGCATTTACCTGGAGATAGTGTGATGTTGGCTGCAGAAATTGCAGAAAATACCTGATCAAGGTGCTGAAGATGTTCTTCAAAGGTGAGCGAGAAGACAACTATATCATTGTCATAGACTAGCACAATTATCCACAGAAACTGGCCAAAGCATTTTGCATTACCCTCTGAAAGACACTGGGGCCATTGTGGTAGCTGAACGGCATCCTCCAGAATTGCCACAGTCCACGATGTGTTCTGAACGAAATTGCTGAAGAATCAGACATAGTGAGCTGTGTGAATCCAGAGAGCATCAAGTGTTGTAAGCCGCTGTGAACCCAGAGAGTGCTTGCAGAATATCATCCCGTCGAGGCGGCGGAAACTCATCCTGAATTACCATTTCTTGTCAACTTCCTACTCCATGTCAACGTCTGGCTGGATGTTTGCATCCCAAGGGGTCCTCATTTCTGTCTCGAAGTTGAGTTCGACCTGTGCACTTCGCTGTCTGGTGATTGTTTCCCTCCGTTCACGACGAGGGGGACAACATGGGCTCAGATCCAACTTGGTAAAGTCAATTCGTCGTAGAGGAGAGCTAGTTGGCTCGGTCTCCTTTGCCAACGGCAACCCACTCGGCTCAGGTGACGGCGATGGACCTGATCAACAGTGAGCATCCTTCTATTCGGCCATGTGCGAAAATTATACAGTACTTTGTATCATCCTCTTCCTCGCCTGTCCTCTGTGCCTAGGCAGCTCGGGATTCATGGGCTAACCCTCCCGCAAAACGACTGGCTCTGCGCCAAGGTTAGTAACCATCATTGTGCCTTCTTTGAATCACCTTACCTTCCATTCTTATTTCTCATTTTACCTCCACTTTGTGACCAAACGTGCCATCAGTCCTTTGTCCAACAAGATGGGGAATGGCCTCACCTTTTCTGCTGTCAATTTCTCTGAACCCGTACCAGGAAGGTGCCGGCGGCTCCCGGTCAAACCGGTCATCGTTGTGAACTGAAAAAGAACCTCGTTAGCTTGTCCTTCAAGTCAAACTTCAGCACTCACACCTCTCCAGGGCCTGCAACCCTGCTGTCCTGCGAAGCGTTTCCAGCACCAACTCCCAATCCACCTCTGACTCTGCAGTGCTGCGGAGCCCATCCTCAACGTCAGCTGCTGCCATTTCCTCCCTTGTCCACATGCTGGTCCACACCGCCTGCCTTGGCCTTTTTACTCGTTTCATAGGCGCCACATTGTTGACTTGGTCATATCAGTCAGTGAGCAAAAAGACACGCTGTCTCCGCTGGACAAAAAAAAGAGCGGCACTCACCTTCTGGCACTGGAGGATGCTAATCCTCATCCTCTGAAGACCTGCCTCTGTTTCCTCTTTGGTAGGTGATTTAGATGGCTGGACATAGGAGGAAGCAAGATGTGTCTACTGAGTTGTGATACCACGTAGCGGGTGGTGCTAACACCCCTGATTGGTGCTACCTCTTCATAACGCATCCACTTAGGCTAGAGTACGCATAACACATCCACTTAGGCTAGAGTACACATAATGCATCTACTTAGGCTAGAGTACGAATAATAATGGCTTAGTATAGAGTACGCATGACACATCCACTTAGGCTAGAGTACGCATAATGCATCTACTTAGGCTAGAGTACGCATAACGCATCCACTTAGGCTAGTGTACGCATAATGCATCTACTTAGTCTAGTGTACACATAATGATGGCTTAGTATAGAGTACGCATAACGCATCCACTTAGGCTAGAGTATGCATAATGCATCTACTTAGTCTAGTGTACGCATAATGATGGCTTAGTATAGAGTATGCATAATGCATCTACTTAGGCTAGAGTATGCATAACGCATCCACTTAGGCTAGAGTACACATAATGATGGCTTAGTATAGAGTACGCATGACGCATCCACTTAGGCTAGAGTACGCATAATGCATCTACTTAGGCTAGAGTACGCATAACGCATCCACTTAGGTAGAGTACGCATAATGCATCTAGAGTACGCATAATGCATCTACTTAGGCTAGAGTACGCATAATGCATCTACTTAGGCTAGAGTACGCATAATGCATCCACTTAGGCTAGTGTACGCATAATGCATCTACTTAGTCTAGTGTACGCATAATGATGGCTTAGTATAGAGTATGCATAATGCATCTACTTAGGCTAGAGTATGCATAACGCATCCACTTAGGCTAGAGTACACATAATGATGGCTTAGTATAGAGTACGCATGACGCATCCACTTAGGCTAGAGTACGCATAATGCATCTACTTAGGCTAGAGTACGCATAACGCATCCACTTAGGCTAGAGTACGCATAATGCATCTACTTAGGCTAGAGTACGCATAATGCATCTACTTAGGCTAGAGTACACATAATGCATCTACTTAGGCTAGAGTACACATAATGCATCCACTTAGGCTAGTGTACGCATAATGCATCTACTTAGTCTAGTGTACGCATGACGCATCCACTTAGGCTAGAGTACGCATAATGCATCTACTTAGGCTAGAGTACGCATAATGCATCCACTTAGGCTAGAGTACGCATAATGATGGCTTAGTATAGAGTACGCATGATGCATCCACTTAGGCTAGTGTACGCATAATGCATCTACTTAGTCTAGTGTACGCATAATGATGGCTTAGTATAGAGTATGCATAATGCATCTACTTAGGCTAGAGTACCCATAACGCATCCACTTAGGCTAGAGTACGCATAATGCATCCACTTAGGCTAGTGTACGCATAATGCATCTACTTAGTCTAGTGTACGCATAATGATGGCTTAGTATAGAGTATGCATAATGCATCTACTTAGGCTAGAGTACGCATAACGCATCCACTTAGGCTAGAGTACGCATAATGCATCTACTTAGGCTAGAGTACGCATAATGCATCTACTTAGGCTAGAGTACACATAATGCATCTACTTAGGCTAGAGTACACATAATGCATCCACTTAGGCTAGTGTACGCATAATGCATCTACTTAGTCTAGTGTACGCATGACGCATCCACTTAGGCTAGAGTACGCATAATGCATCTACTTAGGCTAGAGTACGCATAATGCATCCACTTAGGCTAGAGTACGCATAATGATGGCTTAGTATAGAGTACGCATGATGCATCCACTTAGGCTAGTGTACGCATAATGCATCTACTTAGTCTAGTGTACACATAATGATGGCTTAGTATAGAGTATGCATAATGCATCACATAATACATCCACTTAGGCTAGTGTACACATAATGCATCTACTTAGTCTAGTGTACGCATAATGATGGCTTAGTATAGAGTATGCATAATGCATCTACTTTGGCTAGAGTACGCATAACGCATCCACTTAGGCTAGAGTACGCATAATGCATACACTAGCCTAAGTGGATGCATTATGTGTACTCTAGCCTAAGTAGATGCATTATGCGTACACTAGCCTCAGTGGATGCATTATGCGTACACTAGCCTCAGTGGATGCATTATGCGTACTCTAGCCTAAGTGGATGCATTATGTGTACTCTAGCCTAAGTAGATGCATTATGCATACTCTATACTAAGCCATCATTATGCGTACACTAGACTAAGTAGATGCATTATGTGTACACTAGCCTAAGTGGATGTATTATACGTACTCTAGCCTAAGTGGATGCATTATGCATACTCTAGCCTAAGTAGATGTGTTATGCTTACTCTATACTAAGCCATCATTATGTGTACACTAGACTAAGTAGATGCATTATGCGTACACTAGCCTAAGTGGATGCATCATGCGTACTCTATACTAAGCCATCATTATGCGTACTCTAGCCTAAGTGGATGCATTATGCGTACTCTAGCCTAAGTAGATGCATTATGCTTACTCTAGCCTAAGTGGATGCGTTATGCGTACTCTAGCCTAAGTAGATGCATTATGCATACTCTATACTAAGCCATCATTATGCGTACACTAGACTAAGTAGATGCATTATGCGTACACTAGCCTCAGTGGATGCATTGCATTATGCGTACACTAGCCTAAGTGGATGCATTATGCGTACTCTAGCCTAAGTGGATGCATTATGCGTTCTCTAGCCTAAGTGGATGCGTCATGCGTACTCTATACTCAGCCATCATTATTATTCGTACTCTAGCCTAAGTAGATGCATTATGCGTACTCTAGCCTAAGTGGATGCATTATGCGTACTCTAAGTAGATGTGTTATGTGTACACTACACTAAGCCGTTATGCATACTCTAGCCTAAGTGGATGTGTTATCCGTACACTAGACTAAGTGGATGCATTATGCGTACACTAGCCTAAGTAGATGCATTATGCGTACACTAGCCTAAGCGAATGTGTTATGCGTACTCTATACTAAGCCATCATTATGCGTACACTAGACTAAGCCATCATTATGCGTACACTAGACTAAGTAGATGTATCATGCGTACTCAAGCCTAAGTGGATGCATTATGCGTACTCTATACTAAGCCATCATTATGCGTACACTAGACTAAGTAGATGCATTATGCGTACACTAGCCTCAGTGGATGCATTATGCGTACTCTAGCCTAAGTGGATGCATTATGCGTTCTCTAGCCTAAGTGGATGCGTCATGCGTACTCTATACTCAGCCATCATTATTATTCGTACTCTAGCCTAAGTAGATGCATTATGCGTACTCTAGCCTAAGTGGATGCATTATGCGTACTCTAAGTAGATGTGTTATGTGTACACTACACTAAGCCGTTATGCATACTCTAGCCTAAGTGGATGTGTTATCCGTACACTAGACTAAGTGGATGCATTATGCGTACACTAGCCTAAGTAGATGCATTATACGTACACTAGCCTAAGCGAATGTGTTATGCGTACTCTATACTAAGCCATAATTATGCGTACACTAGACTAAGCCATCATTATGCGTACACTAGACTAAGTAGATGTATCATGCGTACTCAAGCCTAAGTGGATGCGTTATGCGTACTCTATACTAAGCCATCATTATGCGTACACTAGACTAAGTAGATGCATTATGTGTACACTAGCCTCAGTGGATGCATTATGCGTACTCTAGCCTAAGTAGATGCATTATGCGTACACTAGCCTAAGTGGATGTGTTATGCGTACTCTAGCCTAAGTGGATGCATTATGTATACTCTAGCCTAAGTGGATGTGTTATGCATACACTAGACTAAGTAGATGCATTATGCGTACTCTAGCCTAAGTGGATGCGTTATGCATACTCTGGCCTAAGTGGATGCGTTATGCATACTCTAGCCTAAGTGGTTGCATTATGTGAACTCTAGCCTAAGTGGATGCATTATGTGTACTCTAGCCTAAGTGGATGCGTTATGGGTACTCTATACTAAGCCATCATTATGCGTACACTAGACTAAGTAGATGCATTATGCGTACACTAGCCTCAGTGGATGCATTATGCGTACTCTAGCCTAAGTAGATGCATTGCATTATGTGTACACTAGCCTAAGTGGATGTGTTATACGTACTCTAGCCTAAGTGGATGCATTATGCATACTCTAGCCTAAGTAGATGTGTTATGCTAGCCTAAGTAGATGTGTTATACCTACTCTAGCCTAAGTGGATGTGTTATTCGTACACTAGCCTAAGTGGACGTGTTATCCGTACTCTATACTAAGCCATCATTATGCATACACTAGACTAAGTGGATGCATTATGTGTACTCTAGCCTAAGTGGATGCATTATGCTTACTCTATACTAAGCCATCATTGTGCGTACTCTAGACTAAGTAGATGCTTTATGCGTACTCTAGCCTAAGTCGTGTGGATGTGTTATGCATACATTAGATTTTAATCTCGACAAGCAATGAAATGTAAGTGGGTATAAGGCAATGCTGTGAGTGGAACCCACCTGGCGCCTGTTCTGGTGCTTGTTCATGCCCATGGTGGTGGTGGTGAGAGTGAGACAGGCGAAATCTCGCTTAAGCCGCACTGAGTCAGCTGACACTACGGAGCCAACAATTACGGCACTTTTGCCAAAAGGCAGTGATTTTAGTTCATTTATAACCAAGCGTTATGAGGCCGGCGCGGTCAATATTTTCTGGTATATGCATTCATTGAGATCCCCAGGATCCCTCCACAAAACCGCAGCCGACTAGCGCGCGCCGGGAACACAAGCTCGAACGATCTCTACGAGGTCTCAGAATTCCGTCCCACCCGGGGTTCATTTATTTCTGTCGTTCATAACCAAGCGTTATGAGGCCGGCGTGGTCAATATTTTTTGGTATACGCATTCGCTGAGATCCCCAGGATCCCTCCACAAAACCGCAGCCGACTAGCGCGCGCCGGGAACACAACCTCGAACGATCTCTACGAGGTCTCGGAATTCCGTCCCACTCGGGGTTCATTTATTTCTGTTGTTCATAACCAAGCATTATGAGGCCGGCGCGGTCAATATATTTTGGTATATGCATTTGCTGAGATCCCCAGGATCTCTACACAAAACCGCAGCCGACTAGCGCGCGCCGGGAACACAAGCTCGAACGATCTCTACGAGGTCTCAGAATTCCGTCCCACTCGGGGTTCATTTATTTCTGTCGTTCATAACTAAGCGTTATGAGGCCGGCGCGGTCAATATTTTTTGGTATATGCATTCGTTGAGATCCCCAGGATCCCTCCACAAAACCGCAGCGGACTAGCGCGCGCCGCGAACACAAGCTCGAACGATCTCTACGAGGTCTCGGAATTCCGTCCCACTCGGGGTTCATTTATTTCTGTTGTTCATAACCAAGCATTATGAGGCCGGCGCGGTCAATATTTTCTGGTATATGCATTCGTTGAGATCCCCAGGATCCCTACACAAAGCCGCAGCCGACTAGCGCGCGCCGGGAACACGAGCTCGACCGATCTCTACGAGGTCTCGGAATTCCGTCCCACTCGGGGTTCATTTATTTCTGTCGTTCATAACTAAGCGTTATGAGGCCGGCGCGGTCAATATTTTTGGTATATGCATTTGCTGAGATCCCCAGGATCTCTACACAAAACCGCAGCCGACTAGCGCGCGCCGGGAACACAAGCTCGAACGATCTCTACGAGGTCTCAGAATTCCGTCCCACTCGGGGTTCATTTATTTCTGTTGTTCATAACCAAGCATTATGAGGCCGGCGCGGTCAATATTTTTTGGTATATGCATTTGTTGAGATCCCCAGGATCCCTACACAAAACCGCAGCTGACTAGCGCGCGCCGGGAACACGAGCTCGACCGATCTCTACGAGGTCTCAGAATTCCGTCCCACCCGGGGTTCATTTATTTCTGTGGTTCATAACCAAGTGTTATGAGGCCGGCGCGGTCAACTTTCTTCGTTATATGCGTTCTTTGAGATCCCTCGTAACCCTCCACAAAACTGCAGCCGACTAGCGCGCGCTGGGAACAGGAGCGCAACCGATCCTTGTGAGGTCTCGACAGGAATTGCCCGTTTGATTCGGGCCCGTGTCCTGATGGTGTGTTGGACCATTGTTTTCTTCGGCCCTTTCCACACTATGTATCTAATCCTGGAATATGGAGCCATATTCCGCTTAGTCAGCCTCAACCAGATTCCCTGGGCCAAATTGTTAGGTATCTGATCATGGAACATGGTGCTTATGTACTGCATTACATGCATCATGTACCCCCCTGTCATTGCAAAATTCAGGGTGTGTCATGCATCCTGCAGCCATCTGTCAAAAGTACTGATGGTGATCTTGAACCAAAACCTGTGGATTTTGAAAAAAAAAAAAAACTGAGGGGGGTGTTACCAGGAAGTGCTTGATCTCTGGATCAGTGAATAGAATCATGTCAGCTGATGGCTTGATCTACGCTCAAGCCGCTGATGACCAGTAACAGCCCCCTCAAATTTTTTTTTTCAAAATCCACAAATTCCCCGGGTATGAAACCCTAGGAAACATCTTACATGCAACAAAAACCGTGTCTATGACTTACAGCGGTGGACCGAAACCTGGGGGAAAAAAGCCCTGCCGCGGGCTGGCGTGCCACCCGATACTTTCGGAATCGAAAAGGATTAAATACACGCTGAATTCGGCCTCATGTGAAAGAGCCGGTGCGAGACGTGGTCTGGGCTCTCCAGAAATTGCTGCAACTTTGTGAGACTGGTTTTTAGATGCAATGCATGGGATCCCCGTCGAAAACGAGGTTGTTTCCGAGGCCCGATCCCTTTCGTCATCGAAAAAGATTAAATACACCCTAAATTCGGTCTCATCTGAAAGAGCCGGTTCGACAGGTGGTCTGGGCCCTCCAGAATTGGCTGCAACTTTGTGAGGTGGGTTTTAAGATGCAATTCAACAGATCCCCGTGGAAAACGAGGTTGTTTCTGGGGTCCGATACCTTTCGGAATCGAAAAAGATTAAGTACACACTGAATTCGGTCTCATGTGAAAGAGCTGGTGCGAGAGGTGGTCTGGGCCCTCCAGAATTGGCGGGGCTGGGGGGCCCCCTCTTTCCCCATGTCGTCACCTTCTCCGATTGCAATGATTTTTTTTTGGAGATGGTCTCTGACCCAAGAAAAGTGCTCTGCCAAAAGTGGTAAGCAGGGTAAGGTCACATGGTCATCCTACTAAGGAAATAAAATTTGCGGCAACTGGGCCTTAAATGCACATTCACCCACTTGTATAATTTTTCTTCTTCTTTTATCAGGACCCTGGGTCTCATATGTGGCTGTGACCCAAAAATCTCAGCAAGACAATATCAGATGTTCCCAGAGCAATCACGTTTGGGCCTGAGCCTCCACTCTTCTTGCATTATTGTACAGACACGTCACTTGGAAACCACTACCCACTATTAAATGCTACGTATCGCCATCCATAGGGTGAGGAATATCCAATACATGATAAGGGAATCGGTGAGGAGCGTGTTGGCCTTGAGAGTTCGGCTCTTATCAGTTCATATGATCAGCCCCACAAACATCGAGTTGTAGCCCAACTCACTGAGATCCAATCCCAGGCGGTTAGACACTTGGCATAATTCCTTGCATGACAATCCTGTGCACATATGTTCCAGTGTAGCATTGTGAACTCGACCGGGGAGCCCTAAATGAAGGGAAAGGAGGGTGAGTGCACGCAGTCAGCTGGTCCAGATCTACAGCCTTCAACGAGGGTTTTACTCTTCGGACAACAACCCCGCACCTTGACCCTTCCCCGATCACATATCCAAAACCTCACAGCCACGCCTCGGCGCAGAAGTGCCACGGCAGATCACGCGAATTTTGTGCGCGGCGTTCTACGCGGCTTAGAATGGAATACAATGTGGATGGGGCGACGAAGTTGAATGTATTGAGACTGTGGGCAAAGCATCTTCATTCTACTTATCAAACACCTCCTGCCTATCCGCCTCGACTTCGTCTGCCGTCGAAAGCAAATCCACCGCCCATGCTGCGCGGGCGCCCAGCTCCCCGTCAAACAACGCCTTCTGCGCCGCCCCTCCCGCCGTCGCCAACAACGTCTTGGCGGTTTTTTACCCGAACGCTGCCCAGCGGAACAGCGCGCCAGCGGCGTACTGCGTCATCGAGTACCGAGTCTCGCCCTTCGCGATTGGTGTGTTGCCGTGGTCCACGGCGCTGGAGAGGATCGCCATCGAGGACCCAGATGGGAACTCAATCACGACCTTCAGCTGCCGCATGTATAGGTGCCCGCCATTCTTGTGATTGTAATCGCCGCCGGACGTGATGGGGCAGCCGCCGTGTGCGAGGTTATGGCTATCGCGATGCTCAGCCGTAACGGTGTCGGGGCCGAGGTTGAACGTCACCGCGGGATAGACCGAATTGTTGAACGGCCGGCAGAGGCCAGGTTGGTTTTGTTGGATCCCTTGCATCGTATCCGCCATGTAATTCCACAATTTAGGGAAGTAGCGCCCGACCCCACCTGAAATTCATTAGCACAAGCATGATAAGTCCAAGAAACAAAAAAAGGAACAGAAAAGAAAAGAAAAAAATGGGGGCGTACTCGACTGGAAGCCGGCAATCCGTTGAATCGCCCGGTTCTCCAGGAAATGACGCAGGAGGCGTCGATACTCCTTGGTATGGACAAGGTTCCCTGGCCGCTAAAAACAAAATCAATACCGACACCCTGCAGAGCAAGAATTTACCCACCCGCTGCCCGCTCCCCATCGAGAAAGCCTCGCTCATCAGGTCAAATATCCCGCGTCGGTGCGACCGACTTTTGGACTGAAAGATCCCCCGCTTTCTCCCTCGGCGACGCACCCCTGCCATGATGCGCTCCATCTCCTTGATGACATCGTCCCAGTCCTCGCCTTCGGGTCGTCCGAGCAGCACGGCGATGATACGCCCCTCGGCGTCCACGATAAGCTTGGGATCCCTGGAAATAAATGTGAGCGACGCGCAGGCATGACAATAAACCAGCAAAATTCCACAAACCTCCCATTCCACTCGATGTGCTCGCAGCCTTCGGCGAGCAGGGCATCGAGGCGCCAAATTGGCCGACGTGCGCGCCGGTGACCACGCACGCGTTTCGTTGCTCGAGCACCTGTCCAGGCGCCATTCGACGACGCCTGCACTTTTTTGCGTTGAATGCTGTCTCGTGCCACGGCTGTTCGCGGTACGCCTGCGAGTGCGCGGCCTTGGGTGCGGGCCCGAACTGCGCCGCTTGAGCAGCGCCCTGTCGCTGGCGTTGCTGCCTCTTCTTCTTCCCCTCCTTCTGGCGGCGTTTCCATGCAGGATCAGCACTGTTATCCGTACACTCAGCCTCGGCGCAGGGGTTCAGGAGATAAAAGAGGTACGTACACTGCACGAGGAACTGGCGAGGGCGATCGTGAGGGTGGTATGTCGGAGAGCGGCGAAGATCGCCCGGAATCTGGTCCCGGGGACGACGCGCGAGAGGCAGGCGCGTCGGACAGGGGGGAGAGCGGCCGCGAGAACGGGCTGGGTGGGCGTGAAGACACCTCCGCGTCCACATCCTCCCATTCGTCGTCCTCCTCCGCGGTACCCGCATTGAGCGCGGCTGCTCTGCGATCGGCGGCGGAGATGGCGCCGTGGAGATGAGGCGCCAGCACCAGCGTGGTTTTCAGGCGAATAATTCTGATTTCCTTGTGACAAGAGAGCGCGTCCGCGTCGGGCTGTTGCTCAGAGGATGCAAGTCTCGTGGCGCTGCGCGTTACGCGCTGCATGGCTTCTTAAGGTCCCAGAAAAAAAATTAGCGATAGTCTCCCCCTCTGTGGCATGCACGGAACATATTGAAAACAGAAAGAATGAAAGGTGTGAAACGAAAGAAAAAAAAAGGACTGCCACCCATCCACCAGCATCGCGTGGCACCTCCATAGGGCCTGTGGTAAAGCCCAGTGTGCCGTGCCACATCGATTCTGTGGATGGGAGGAGGCCGAAGATTGTGGTAAACAAAAAAGACGCGAAAACGCGTGAAGGAGCTACCCCCGTCCGCGACCATCGCGTGGCACCTCCATAGGGCCTTTGGTAAAGCCCAGTGTGCCGTGCCGCGCGATGGTCAGGGCACAAGGAGGGCATCCAAGAGTGAAGGACGAAGGAAGAACAGCCCACATACCTAGTGCCAAGCTCCCTCCCTCGACGTCGACGCGGTGGATGTTGTGGCAAAAGGGAAGATTCGAAGAAGAAGAGCAAGTTGTTTGGTCACAGCCACGTGATCGTGACGAGTCGTGACCGGCATCCCGGCATGTCAGCGCTCCATCTTGTGCCATTATTCTAACACTGTCTGTCGAGATGCTTGAGAAGAGTTGCCTACCAGCCTCTTCCGTGATTTTCAATCTATGCGTAGAACTAATCTAGTACAAATCCAAGTATCCGAGGTGTTTCTAGCCGAGCACCTCCTCCCTCCCCATTCATACATCTTTCTCTGCGTTAATTTATTCGGGGTCCAATCCCTCGATGACATGGCCTTGGGGCTCAACACTGGCGGTTCGACAAATTGCAGTCTCTCCTTCTCGTAGCTGATGTCTTCGAAGTTTTGACCAATTATACATGTCTACTTGGTTTCCACCCATGCACTTCGTCATTACCGCAGGAGCCTCAATCATACGTTCAACCGTTGATCAAGTTGTTGATATGCTGTACCCCGCATTCCTCTGGCTTCTCCCCACTCTGTCGGTTCGCTCCATTCTTTCGCTCATTGGCTTTTAATCTCTATATTCTCCCACACCACGGGACTTGTGCCAGATGTCTCCTTGCCAGAATCCGCATCCAAACTAAAAACAGCGCAAACCGCACCAAGATTGGACGGCCCGCTTCGAACCAAGCTCGGCATTGGCGAGGCTATGCGGATACGCATCACCCAGCCGCAACACAGTTGGCCGAAGAAAGACTAC
Source organism: Mycena sp. CBHHK59/15 (assembly GCA_029204085.1). Classification (NCBI taxonomy): domain Eukaryota; kingdom Fungi; phylum Basidiomycota; class Agaricomycetes; order Agaricales; family Mycenaceae; genus Mycena; species Mycena sp. CBHHK59/15. The sequence goes on along the minus strand of JARGXW010000043.1, from coordinate 40,114 downwards.
ACGTCTCGGGGGCATCTGCTCTGGGTCCCGCAGATGCCCTTCCTTTCGCGGAAGAGGGAGTGAGTTTCGTGGCTTCTCATAATCCGCACTGAATCGCACATATACGCCAGGTCACAAGGATATATCAAACCGAGAGTGCCCAGACAATGGCTATTATCATGGTATGGACACTTTCTTGGGGATTAAACTGTGGTACACTCCGCCACAGGCCAGCTTTCCGCACGTTTCCTCCCGGCATTGGTCGAGGCCTACATATATGTGCCGCACATTGTTCGTCATATGGCACAATGCTACGAAGTGTTCTCCACCCTGGTTATTTTGAGAAGCTTATGCGCGGCTTTCTCGGCCACGACCTGTACAAGTTGCAAGCGGAGCATCTTGCTGAATTGGATTTCGGTTTGGATGTCGTACGCTCCTATCTTATTTCTCTGTTCACCAAACCCAGCAAAACTACCAGGATAATGCGGAGGGAATGGAGATCGCCATAGTCACTTTAGTATTCCTCATGTTTTCTGCGTTCACAGAGTGCTCTGTGGCGTTCCGGTAACTGACACCACTTCATGGTCACATAGATTCGGACCACTATCGCTGCAACGTTAACCCTCTACCTGAAGCACCGAAGACCAGGTTTGATCCCAATGTTGAGATCTGTACAAGATATTTATACTGGTAAACTTCAAAACATATATGCTCCCCGGGGCGAAATTTCCCCCGATTGAATACAAGACACATGCAAGTAGGTTGCATGTAGTTACCTCACTCCATTCCTAGCCACCTTCTAGGCCGTTTTGAGAAACACCCGCGAGTACTGGCACTTTCTGGCCTGTAACTTGTGCTTGCTGATTATTTCACAGCGGTGAGTGGTTCTTGACGGGTCAACTTACGAGCGACAAAGTGCTCGGCGCCGTTGGGCGGATGATGCCCTGGGTGACCTGTGCAGGATGCACCACAGGTTGCTGGGCAAAGGGAAAACAGAAAGGGTGCCTCGGCTGTGGGCACTGCGAAACACAGAGGTACTGTTTCAAAGGGACGATCACATCGTGTATCAGATTGCTCTTAGTGATTAACCGTCCCCAGAACATCAAAAGGCAGATTGGCCTTGTAATGCGATCGCTTCTACTTCTTTCCTCAATGAGTAACACTTATCTCTAGTACACTAGCACTCTTGCTTTGAAACCATTTATTGAGGGACCTATGGGGTCTCATTCTTTGGAATTGTTACATAAATAGTAGGCGGCATTATTGTATTTACGGGGAAACCGGCCACCCGCCAAAATACAGTGTTCCCGCCCGTACCAGTGGGCCCCGATGCATCCCAGATGGTAATAAAGGTATTGTCTGAGTATTCTAAATACCCAATCTTTACATACAAGCCATACTACGGAATGTACCTTTGCGTCTGAAGCAGCGTGGAACCACAAAATTATGGTTGTCGGCTACCGCAGTGACGGACACAATCCAGAGCACATAGAAAGCCAAGATATGTTACAAGCACGTTGATAGGAAGCAAATAAACATACTTGGACAGCTAACCAGTTCTCGAACCCCACAATCACGCCAAAAAAATGAGGATATACAGAACCCGACACAGCGACACAACTGTCAAAAATCAGCAAATCCGACACATCCTGCAAAACCCGCACACAAATCAGCAAATCTGACACATCTTGCCGCAAGTGACACGATCTTCAGGAAATCCGACACGATTCCAGGAAATCCGACACAAATCCAGGAAACCCGACACACCGCTCGGCTAACGTGGCTTGCCAGTGACTGGCCGTCACTATTGATCCGCTATCCTGCTTTCTTCTCCCCTCCCACGTTCTCGCCGCTGCAACGCCACGCAATGGCGGAACTCGAAGCGCTTCTGACACGCCTCCCCGACACGGTTCTGGAGCAGTTTCGGGATGAGGCACGTCCCTTGATCTTCTGACCTTCCATTCAATGCAGGCTGAAAATCTGCAGTCATTCCCCACAAACTTTAGGACCAAACACCCGCAATTGTTCTCCGACACCGCCTGGGTCGACCTTGATGACCTCAAGGAATGGCTCGGTCACCGAGAGGATCTGAATCACCTGTTGTACCCCACCATCAGTGAAACGTGTGTAATTCAGTCCGAATGATCTATGCCGTTGATTTCATCCAATACCCAGGAATGTCCCTCCGATTGTTGTCGACCCCCGATCGTCCTCTGGCATGGATGGCAATTTTGGCGATGTTACGTTTGATCCCTACCACCCTGCCAATTTTTATCAGCCTCGATCCACCACACCGTCATCTTGCTACAGCTTCAATCCATATGATGAGTATCCAGCCTCAAACTACTCGGGCCCGAGTTCCGAAGTCGACTATTTCAGTGCCTCCGGATTTTCGACGCCTGTGTCTGGTCTGGATCTCTTCAACGAGGACAATGTATCCGAGCCAAATTTGGACTGGGACCCATCGCTCGCCTCATTTTTCGACTCGGTTGAGGCGAGTGCTTCGGGTTCTGGTTCCAACCCTTCATTTCTTGAGACAAACGGGATGACGTCCACTGATTCTCACGTTCCATTTTTGATTCCGTCCGCAGATTTTTCGTCACCAGAGCCTTGGGCTGCGCCTTGTTCTGGTTCCAACGTCTTGTTCCTCCCAGCGAATATTCTCCCTTTCGACGAGTCAGCTCTGGAATTCACTGGCACAAATTATGGCAAAATTCAACTCACTCCAACGCTCCATTTATGATCCGCTGCGCAGATCTTCCACCGCCGCCAGAGTCTTCTGGATTCGATGCTGATCACCCAAGTTTGATGACGCAGGAAGAGATGGCCGACGCCAGCGAGGCAACCTCGGACACCGTCTGGCTTGACAAGGACGTCTCGTCCGACTTCTACATCCCACCTCAACCTTTTCCTGTCACCAAGAATCTCAAGGTGGTTCGACTCGAGCGCGTCCATGGTATTCCTTCGCAATTTCCCGTTCCGCGTGTGCCAACCGCATATATCGTCAATTTCTCATCTGTTCGAGACAGCTACAAGGACGCGAATGGTGAGGTGCCAAACCTCGAAAAGATCTTGAAGGATTAGGTGCACATTTTCCCTCTGTGCTGCAAAAAACTCATCGCCGTCGCCAGGACTGCCACTCTTGAGATGGGACCCCAGGCGAACGGCAGACAAATCGAGCTCCGATGGTGAACGGGCAGCTGTTTGCAGCCCTTGGACAGCTCGGGTGCGTTCAATGCCGCCGTGCTCGACAGAACTGTCAGGGCGTCATGTTCTGCCGTTCGATCGAGGAGTCCCTGATCGATGTCGAGCGCTACGAGTTGGATTCACATGCACGGGACGCGGTCAATAACGCCCAAATCATGCAGCGTCTCAGTCAGTGCAGCATAATTAGGACAAGGCAATCTGGTAAGCAATTTATTCCGCATCTTCTGCACGACGCTCATTCCGATCACTGGCAGCTATGTGAATACCGTCAGGGCCATCAAGTGTACTGGAAAAGATTCCGCGGGTGGTGCGTGCACCGGGTACCAGGTTCTCAAAGAGCGGTGAAGGCTAGTACGACCTCATCAACTCGAGTGTGGTCACTGAATGAAATACAGGAGCCCACGAGCGGCCGAAAGTATTACTTTGCATGCAGCAATCGTTCCAACTCGTGGAAGATCCATTCTGGAATCCAGATTCCTCCAGATGTCGACGAGGATTTATGTGTTCGCCTTTTTCGCGGGGAGTTGATCACCGAAGGCGAGCTGGAATCAACTAGCGAGCCTTGCAGTCGCATCATGGGCAGCGGATCTGGAAAGAAAGGGAAATCCGAGTGCTGTCCGTCTTTCCTCAGTTTTAAACATTCAACCACTTTGCTTATTTTCCCCAGCCTTTCCGCATCTCAAGGAGGGTAAAATATACGCCGTCCCGATGGACAAGCGCAAATGGGAGGCTGCTAGGACTATACTCGTTCCTTTGGACGAGGAAACCGTCCCCATTGCAATCGTAGTTCCGAAACATCTCCACCCCCATACACATCCGCCTCCGCCAGCCACAAAGGTCCCTACTGACGTCAGGCTGCTCTACGAGCGAGCGATTCGTGCGTATGGGATATCCGTGGCAACAGTAAACAAAGTCGAGCAGGGTGAGTCGGATTCGCAGCGTGTGGGACTCGAGTTGTGCTCACCAATCCTAGCATCATCTACCATCGAAATCATGGGCGCGGCCCCGGGTTTAGTTCACCCTTCCCTCCTGAATGTCTCGACAAAACAAACAATCATTGCAGCTCTGAAACGCCGTGAACCCGGCGGCGACAAATCTGGATGGGAAGGTGAGTTTCTTTTTTCACGTCTTTTCTTAGCTGAAATCGTATTTGATCCAGGTCTCTTTGATCTATACAAGGCCGATCAGGCGAAGGAGCCAAGGCAACGTTATATCCATTCATTTGATTTCCTGCCAGGCCGCAGTCCGCCTTCAGCTGTAATCACAACCTTCGAGACTGTTCTCCTACAGTGCGTTCAATGGGTGCGTAGCCTCGACCAAGATACGACGTTCCAGCGCATGAAAGCGGGTTTGTTGAACGAATATGAACTCACCGCTTTCTTCGCCCCGCTCAATTGACGTCTGTCACAGTTGCTTGAACCTGTCTATTCTCACCTGCTTGTCGCCTAGTTTTTACCTTTGGGCGCATCTACATGGATGCAAAGGATGCAGACGCATTCGAGTTGCGTGGGACAAAATTCACGAAGGGTTTTTTGCGGCAGTAGGGAAACAGCTAGCCTTCAAGGTGTGGGACCCAGAGGGTTGGCTGGTCACGGTTTCCGGTGATATGGAGGCGGTGCCGTGGATCGGAATGGCCCGCTCTTTTATCAAGCGCATGGATGCTGACAAGCACCCAACTGTGGATGAGTTCTTGTCCAAGGTACTGCATATATGTCGCCGGCACGCCCTTGAGTACGTCTGTCCGATCGAGTCTTATTCCCGCCATAATTCTTGCTTCCAGGGGTTTACGAAAGAGCGTCAGGCCTCATGTCGACGAGGACCAATGGTGACGCTTCGAGGGTCTTCTAGTGCTCAAGACACGCTTAGAAGTCGGGACTTTCAGCGACTGGGTCTTTTCACTCAATATTAGACAAGTTACTGGTACGTGCTAACCCTCTGTATGCTTTGACATGGTTTAAACTCTCCCAGCGTGGTGGAATCACAAATTGAATCACAAGTGGATTCTCCCTGGACTGCTCGAATGCCTCTCGGGCCTCTCTCACGAGGACTGGCTCACGACACCTTCCACATCGAACGGTAACGAAACTCAGCATCACTGGACGAATTCTCGGACTGGAATCGGTCTTAACGCACGAGAATGTATTCTGAGGTTCTACCCGACACTCCTTCAATTTATTCACTAATATTCTGTAGAGCGGCAAAGGCCGATCATGCCGTGGGCGACCAGTTTGAAGTGTCTCTGTCCAGCGGTGTCATGGCCAGTAATCGTAACGAACTAAGCCATAGGACCGCGCGTAACGCCAAGCGTCATACCAGTGCTATCAAGAAAGCTAAGCAAGTGGCTACGGGGAACAAAAAGATCAAAGAGCTCAAAGCCGAGCTAGCCATACTCATGGCAGAGGCGAAGGTGAGCTCATTTCACCACGTTTCAGATCAATCTGAGCAGAATACAGACTAGCTCGTCGGGCGTTGTTCGTGTAACCCAGAAAAGCAAGTCGAAATCTCTCGGTACTCTCCCTCGTCTCTGTTCCCGCCGATCACGTATTCACTTTCATTGGTGACAGCTAAAGTTGCCACGGGCCGGCCCAAGCAGTCGAAGAAGATGACTGCGGACGAGATGGAGCTAGATGGCGTTGAAATGATCTCACTGGAAGGTATGTGGCGCTCACTGATACTTTCTCGATATATCCATTTCCCCAAAAGTACCAGTTGAACTACACATCCAACCTGATGCGCTGGAGCAGGGGAACGATGTAGATTCAAGTGAGGCATCTCAATCCGAGTCGGGGAACCTTGACGTCGAGGTAATGTCCATGGGCGACTCGGACATTGTTGTCCCACCAGTTGTTTCTGGTGAGGATTCAGTTAACTCAGGTGCGACACCAGTCTAAACTCATTGTTAGTTCCCACATCCGCACCTTCTCCCGTCCCCCCTCCCCACTCCACACCACCGAAGCCACCGTTTTCCACTCGTCGCTCTTCACGAAAGTGGGGGGCATCCAACACGCATGAGGATGCTCCCGCGCCAAAATTCAAGAAGACAGAAGCTGCTGTCGCACCCGAGCCATCAGACTCCGAAAAAAAACGGTGAGTAGCACGTTCTTACCACCGCCCGATCTAACAACACCCTTTAGTCCGAAGCGCAAGCCCAAGGCATGGAGTGTCAGGCACACATATGACCAAATTTATACATGGTTCGAATTCCTTGCTCAATTTCCGGAGGAGTATCGAGCATTATACGGGGATACTGAGCCCATGTAGTCGCTGGAGCTGCGCTTAATACATTTGATGCGTCTCCTTCCGGCCCGAATAGTAGGGCAGGCAGGAAATGCCTCGGCGAGGAATATTTCAATTCAGCTAGCGCTCTGCACCAAACAGATGCAATTGTGATGGCGGGCCGGCGGCACCCGGAGATGGCACATTTGTTCCGCCGCCGAATGTGCCGCCTCTGGGCTAAAGCACGGCACATAGGCCCCGCGAGCGCAGAGTTGGATCCGATGCGGCATGACTCCGGGACAGCGGACGCGCGTCCGATTCGGAGGCACACCGAACCGAGTACGTAGCCTTCGGACTCGGGGCGCTGCACATGAATTGGACCAAGCTCGCGTCAGCGGAGTGCACAGCTCGGTCACATAGCAGGCGCCAGCGAAAAGGCCCCGGGCCGTGTGAATGCGGGAGAAATGCACCTAGTCGGCCAACTCGGAGATGATCGCATCAGCGATCAAGTATCCCATCAGTTCAACTTGAAGAGCGTACAAGGGAACGACTCCGGGGTGGAAACCTTGGCATGTGTCGGAATTGATGGGACTCAGGTGAATGTGTCGTATCTCTTGAGCTGCGTCGGAATTGCTGAAGGTCTGCCGCCGTGTCACTGTGTTGGGTTTTAGGGAACCTCAAAAAAATCGAATCTGTGCGCTTCAGAAATCAGGTGGTTTGGGGTATCGGACAGTGGTGAAATAGGAATCAAATGTCCTAGCCTTTGGCCGAGAGTTATCCTTTATTTTATTTATGAGCCATCCAGCAGCGCGTTTGACAAGCTATATGCTGGGTTCTGAGCCAAATGGGAAGGAAGACCTGTGGGAAATTATCAGATCCGCAGCATATCAACTAGAGCATAGGCACTGATCCATTGCTTATAATATTCAATGTCCCTCTCCGTGGATTGAAGGAGCATAGCCAGGACGAAGTCTTTTCTGTTCAAAGAGAAGGTGCGAGGCAGGAGGGAGGAAATATGCTGTTCACTTGAAGTGCGAATCACATTTCCGGCAGTGTGTTACTGAGTGACTCGCTTCGCAGTGCCGAATGATGGATAGGCGCTGAACTGATGGATAGGCATTCATCCTGGCGATAGGCATTCAAGTGCTGAATAGGTGTTCAATGAATCCCTATGCTACTACACTTGTACGTACTCAAAGTGTACCACATCACACTTCTATACTTTGAGAACTGCTGTGAGAACTGCTGTGAGAAGAGGCCCTTTTCCTTTGGCCATTTTCTCTAGTCCCTGCTCTGCCTCGCCTTGCTTGAACGGTTGGTTTGCCTCGGCATCATGTGTCCCAGCCCTCCTGCCCCTGCCATCGCGAACCGGGGGTGGGGTGAGGGTATGCGTACTGTGCTCATCCCCCGACTGACCTTGATCTTGAGAGAAGCGACCCGTACCTGGCGGGTTTGGGGAGCGGTCAGGGTTCTGTTTCTTCCATTGCCTCATGCTTTTGACGAACAGGACCTGTTTGCCGAAATGCAGACTCATGCGCAATGGCTGAAGCGGTGGCGGTTGAATTTTGATCATCTGAAGAACACAGTGACGCTCCACGTATATCTTGATTTTCCTCTGTCTCGCCGCCACTAATCGCTGATGCCAGCGCTTTGTCGGTTATCGGGACGCCCTCGACTGTCCCTGCCTTGGACCGACACGCAATATTATTGCCCAAATGAATCGTGCCGCATATGGTACCACGTCGAATGCTGCCAGGACTACAGGGAAACCAATCACCAAACACAAGATCAACCCCAAGGACAACGACATCCGCCACATCCTCCAAATTCCCGTGTCGCGTGGCTATGGCCAGAATGTCAACAACGAAGACAACGAAGACAACGATGACGACGATGACGACAACGACTCCGACGTCTCCACTGACTCCGAGTTCCGGGACAAGCACTGGTTTGTTGTGGGCTGGTGGCGCCTCTGGCACTACTGCCAGACCCTCGAGGAGGGGGGGGGAGGAGGAGTTTCCCTCGAACTGGCAGGAAATGGTGCTCGAGGAAGACTGTCGCCCTGTTTCCAGTGGTTGGCCCCGGGATGATGAGGAGAAGCGCAAGGAGTTCGCAGAGACTCTGACGAAATTCCTCCTCGAGGAGGATGAATGGGAGGTGCACGTCTGCCCCAAAGGCCATAAGATGCAGTATTCGTTGCTGGAGTAGTCTGGTGGGGTGCTGCTTTTTCTTCTGTACACATCGAAGAAGTCGGGGGTTGCCATTTTTTGCTTTTTTTCGAGTTCACGTCACTGTTTTTTTTGTAAAAAAAAAAGAATTATTCAATTTGGTTGTGGCCTCTGTACACAGATAATATTGCATTGTTCACATGCATTAACGTTTCGACATTTTAGGTAACCACAGTATAGGTAAGCTGCTTTGCAAATAACATGGAATTTTCACTTGTCAATTATAGGGATGTCAGGACAATCCTTCACAATCCTTATCCATAAGGATTGGCTCTACACTAGCAGCAAGTTGGATGTATGATATGGCACAGATAACACCCCAGATACTGTACTTTTACATTCGAATCATCAGTCATGGGTCACCGGGGCGGTTGTCGATTACAAATCACGGTCAGTGTCACGGGTTGAATTGAAATTGTGGTTGGCGAAAATCACGTAAAGATTTTCATTCTACTACAAAATCAGCTGAAGGGCCTGCAACATTCAGTATGTATTTTTCTACCCTCTCCGGTCCCTATTCCATCGAAAGTCCTTGTTCTTATGGTGTGTTCTGTCTTCCATGACACTTTCAAAAAATAATTCCTGATGTGCCCGAGTCTTTCCTGAAGGCTGTCAAAATTTTGTCCCTGTCACAGTCCCTGTCGAACTGTTGAACTAGTTGAAAATGTCACGGGTGACCCCCTGTCGAGTTGAATGTAAAAGTACAGTAGTAGTTGAACTCAACTGAAACCTGGTGCAAGCCAATGATAGTAGTCGCTGTTCCATTTTAGACACGGAATGGAATGAAAGTGACACCTGAGGGCAGAAGAGTCCCGAGTATATACCCAATTTGGGGAACAAATAAGCGCGAAAGTCCTATTATCAGCGACTGCCTACCGGGCCAAACTAGGTAGCGGGCCACTTGGATAATAGAAGGTGTTGCGATGTAGAATCCTGAGATTCGGTACTTATGGGATGGAATACGACCTATTAGGACACCGTATGTCAAATTTGGAGGCAGCATGCTGCGGCGATCAAAAGCTGTGGGTAGTTTTGCATCAGGATACCGGCGTGTGAACATCATTTCTTATTTCCTAACAGCATTCGGCTCTTCTTTTCCTTGTTTCTCCGCCAATTCCTCACCAATTCAGAAGCTTGGGGGCTCGTCTACATCCCTTGGTTAGGGTAAATGACGGTGCCCTATTCTATACGCGACAAGTGTTCTCTCTCGTATCCAGGACCCTCTAAGAAGACCACGAGCTGACCCCGAGTGGCACAATCCGGCCACCAGTATAGCGAACCACCCGTGCATGCTGCGGACCTAGGGCTTGAGTGCTGTATTTGAGACCACTAGCCGTGTATTATCCCATGTTGATGGGCCTTTAACCGCCCGACTTCCCGGTCACAGCGGGCTTCTACCCAAAACTACCAAATTTCAGTTGTGTATACAGATGGATTTTTTTGAGGGGTTATGGGTATGTGGATGACATCCTCTGCAATGGGCTATGTTCAAATACATTCTATGGAGCCATTTGGGCCTTAATTCAGGGTGTCGATGCGATCTGTGCCTTGTAGGACAAGCCATTCAGTCGACACCGTGTTTTCACCCACCTACGGGGCTGCGAAGGGAAATAGTTACGGTCCTCATATTCCTCGGGTGTACAGTTTGTCTGTACAAAATAGTGTACTTACATCCTCTGAATCATTTGGGATGCATTGGGGGGAATAGTATCGCCGCCAACGAACAATTTAAGGGGGTGGCCCACTAGCCCGTTTCTTGCCGTTTTGGGGTACCGCCGGAAAATAAATTAGGCAAGCCATGAAGTCGTCCTGTAAATTCCGGGAAAAAATACCAATTCACTTCTAGGATACGGGCCTTCGTTCCAGGGCCCACAGACATGTATTCTCTTCACTCTATGTACGGGCCCGAGGCGAAAAATGCTAAGGTGGCCCGGTACCCAGTCTCAGATAATACTCACGGACTGTATGTAGAAATGAGGATACTAGTTGGTAGCTGGTGTTGTGTGTTCAAGTCAGGGCTGATGAGTACATGGTTCAATGGAGAGGTGCCAGGGATGCCCGGACAGCCTTATGAATCTGTACACGATTCTCGCCAATCAATTTTCATCCATACCCACTGAACCTACATGAAAAATGAACATTCAGATCTAGCATGCCACAGTGGTGACTTCAGTGGCTTCACATAGTGAAGTCGGGTCCATCGCTTTTATTCCAGCTTTTGCGCTGACCTCTGCCGATCGTCTCTAGGTAACTTTCCGAGCGTTCCAACTTCCCAATAAGCTAGGTTCAACAGATGAGGTCTCGAAGGTGGCGGGGCCCGTGTGTTGGAGTCCAGGGGAGGTCAATGACACTGCAAAAACAGCACCGTTGGGGCTAGGAGGGCCGCCAGGTGAGTTTTGGGGTGAAGATGGCAGAAGTGCCTATGTTAATAGGGGATTCAAGTCCGATGGTGCCGGCAAAATATTGTAGTCTCAAGTTTCCTTACATTCCAAACCTCTTGGGCACTGTTACACAGTATTCATTCATTTTCTGTATCGGGCGCGCGGCTGGAAAACCCCCGTGGTCCAAGCTGTGATTTGTGATGGGATCAAATTCCCTTTTTGGACATCCCCTCAACCACCAAAGGAACCCAAAGCGGAAGTAACAGCGGGACTGTGTGGAACTTTTCTTTGTCACCGTGATGCGAGTTTTCGATTGAGTGCAGCAGAGTACATTGCAATGGATTTTGTATCGGCTCTCGCTACTACAATCCAGGTTGGGGATAATTTCCTTGACCGAGACTCTGGCTACAGGTAGAGAACGACCCTTTACGACAGAGTTTAGGTGGTAATTGCACGAGTTATAAGATTGACATACACAACGTTGGGCAGACCCTTGTAGGTTGGGTGAAGCAGAGGGTCTCGAAGGGCCTTCTCTTGCCTGTAACTCCGCACAATAAACATATGATTAGTGGTATCTGATACTACAATGATGGCTATGCATGTCACCGTCAGGATATCAGTTGTTTTGAGCACCTTCTCAGCTTTTTTATTGCTGGATGACCCAGACGATGCCATTTTGGATTTTTTCGAGGCAGATGGAGAAGATTCCGCCAACACTTTGGTTTGTGGACAAGGAAATTGGGACTCGGGGAGGGCGATGTGGTGAGGTTGATTGAAGGAGATGAGGAGGATGACTATAATGCGCAATGCTGGTGAGTTCTGTCATCTGAGAGTGGGAGTCACAGTAGAGCAGACATTTTTGATCACATGGCTCACTTGATTTTCTGGGCGCTAATGCTGGCAAACTTGTCGTCTTTTGACGCTCATCCACTTCAACGCATGTCCCTGCACACTCTTTCGTCTCATTTGATTGAAGCGACTCGAATGAGCTCCTGAGGATGTCGAATGAAGCTTGGGTCTCGCGAAGCCAGCCCTGGCCAAGAAGATGGAAAATTGAGATACTTCTTTGAAGAAACCTAGAAGGCATGGTACATGTCAGTTATGGGAAGGGGAAAAGACAGGTGGATATGAGCCACTGAGTCTGACAATCTATGGACTCGTTCCCGAATTGCGCATTTTTCTTATGTAAACACCTGTTTTTGATGTGCTCTCACTCAACATGTGGCCCCCCCCTGACTCGTTAATTTTGCGACATGGGTAGGCTATTTTTTCCCAACAAGGAACACATCTATCCATCAGATTGAGCCACTTCGCCCGACGATCCATTGACTCATTCCTGAGTTGCGCCTTATTATTTTGTAAACACCCTTTATTTTGGCTTGCTCTCTACCTGTTCTCCACCATACTCTAGGTAGCTGGTCAGTGGTGAATCAGCCGTGTGTGCATGGTGGTGGTGGTGGTCACCGAACATGATTGGCAATCGGGTTGCTTGATTTGGGATGCAATTTGCGGGGAGTACCAGGCATACAACAGCCTTTCCATCAGTGTCCTCGATATTTCTGGAGAATATTCTGACAAATTGTCTTGGCCGTACTCAGGGGAGTCCTGACCGATATACCCAGCTCTAGGGTGTTTCCAGGACGGAAAAAATGGGTGATCTTAGTTTGGCACACGGCGGGAACTGGGAAGTGTCGGTTGAGATTCATCTATGGGATCTCTGACAAGTACAATCCGAAAGCAAACCCTTAGCAGCACCTCCACTGGATGGGAAGAAGAGAAGAGAATACCTATAAATTCAAGACGACCGTACATGTACTGTCAGTAAGCATGAATTGTGGAACAAGTATGGGCGGGTAGATGGGAGGGTCAGGAAGGAAAGTGAAAAGAAGGGGGAACGAGAAGACACGGTAATGGGAAGAGAAAATGGTTTGCTGATGTGTAGCACGGGCAGTAGGTCGCGCATTTGTAATGGGCATCATTGTTGCCTGTGCACCTCAGGCTGTGGAGATTTACTCAACAGCACAGTAACCTATTAAGTTTGCTTAAGCAATGGGCATCTCAATGTGAATCACAACTTAAACACTGATCTGTTGAACAGTGACTGTAGGTACAGGTGCTAGGATGAGGACTTATAGGGAGAGGTGTTCAACATGTTCAAATAATCCACATGAACTGCCATTTAATCCGTGAATTACGGATGTTCGATCAAACAGTGTTTAATGCCAATTTAGGAAGTTCTTCACAAAAAGAAGGCAGAGGCAGGGTTTGAACTAATGTGCATCTGCAAACTTATAACTGAAATTAGATTAGGAAGATGGTGAGCCATCTGAAAGCCCTGTCCAATTGCTCCAATAGTCATTTCATACAGCCCAGAATATTCTCACTAGGTGCCCAGCTGGCAGGGATGTATTCCACCAAGTAATACAGAACGAGTAGGGCCGGTGCATTAAGGCATTGGATAATCCCATCCAACATCCTTCCTAGGTGGTTTTTTATGCTGAGAATTGTCCCAATTTTTTCAGGACCTCAATTCGACTCCCCGCACCGCAATGGCTATTCCAGTCATACAGACCATGGCTTGGCAGGGAGGGGTGGCGACAAATATATTGAGGTCTGATATGCTTCCTGGGCCATTCTTTTTGCTGAGAATTGTCCTGATTTTTTCAGGACCTCAATTTGACTCTCCGCACTGCAATGCGTAATCCCAGTGTACCATCCCTTGGCTTAGCACAAAGGAGTGAGGAAAAAAATATTCATGTTTGATATGATTCCTGGTTGCTCTTTTATGCTGAGAATTATGGTGGTGTCCCTGGGGGACCGTTTTGAATCCCTGTGGAGCATTGCCTAATCCTGATCTACACACCTTGGCTTGAGTGGCCAAGGGGACACGAAATATATTATACCCCACATCTATCCTGGCTGAATTTTTATGCTGAGAATTATCAATTTTTTTTTCAGGACACAACTCAACTTTGCACTGCAGTATCTAATTCTGTGGTAAGCCCCAGGTGGTTACGGAGCCTTGTTATGACACATGACACAGACAGGTATGTGGCTGAATCTCAGAGTGGATACAGATCAACACAGACAAAGCTGCCTATAGAGCTATCCTTCCACAGACACTGAGCAATGCTGGCTCCTTGTATGTTTTACCGAGTTCACCTAACCAAGTCAGACACAGTGGATTCAGAGAGGTATATGATATCAGATCTTGGTTGGTACACCTCTGAAAGGTCATTTGTAACGAGATATGCATTATTTGCAAGTGCAATAAGCCAGAATGTGATACGAGTTGAAGGATATGAGAGGATCCGAGCCCAGTGTTCTTTTGCCCAAGGTACTCATTCATAAAATATATTGAGTTAAATGATATTCTTCACTGAAAGGTATCAGAATATGACAGGATCCCTTCAGTCGTGGCAAGGATCTCCCGGTTCAGTGTGCGAGTTGGAGGTGGTGGGAAGCAAAGTGTACATCGTGGTTGGTGATGATGATGATGATGATGATGAATTCACTTTTGTTACTGTATGGAGCTGGTAAGGGCTAAGACAGTAGTACATACTGGGGTTTTGGTAGGTAAATGTACAGTGGTTTATGGTTTAACTTGTGTGCATGATGGGAGATCGACGATCAGGCCCTGTACGCATGCAGTGGGATGCAAGGCATGTCAATGGCTTCACATGTGCCCAACTCCTGCCACTGAAAAATTGCTATTGAGGTGACGAGTGGTTGTGTTCACCTGTAAAACCAAGTGTTCATTATTCTTATGAGCATATTTGAGGAAAAACAACCTAACTTGGGCTAAAATTGCTGTCCTATGCCTGGAGGGGAGCTTGATAACTCACATACACTGAGAATTGACTCCAGAGCACTGGGTATGAGTGCGGGCTCAAAAGCCATATCAGCATCCGTTTGAGCAATGCAAAAATGCCATCTGATGGCTTGTATGGCTGCAGCACAAACACTCTATTTTGTGTTTTACAAGCCAATGAACCACCGTATTGAAAAACACTCCTAGACGACTCTTATAGAGTTCAACAGGCTCTACAATCCCAGGTAATGAAGCATATTTACAAAAGGTAACATATTAACATCACTGACCAAGGCATACTTACTTCATTTCTTATGTGTAGTCCATTGCCTACTTGGCATATCCTTGGATTAGTCCATCTCCCACTACGCATATCCCTGCTCCCATTACACATATTCCATCCCTCCATGATTTAAGCCATGTCTGAACATGCATAGTCCATTGCCCACTATGCATATCCGTGGATCAGTGTCAATTGGTGCTCAATCCATGTCTCCCACTGGGATTGGACCATCTCCCACTTGGTGTATCCTTAGATTGATCGGTCCATCTCCCACTATGCATACTCCATCCCTCTATAATTCAAACCATGTCCAATCATAAATATTCCATCTCCCTCTATGCATATCCATGGATTAGCGTCAAGTGGTGCTCAATCAACCAAGGGAGATGTTGGTGTCTGCACAAAATGGCCAATATCTCTGGAGAAACTTGGCCGATTCCCTCGAAAGTAGGACCCTGGGGCGTGGGAGAACATCTGATTTGCACTTGGAAGCCCAACTTCAATGATCTAATGAACAATTGTCTATTCATGCAGGCAAAGGGCCACAAAAATAAGCAGAGGAATGTATTCAGAGGTACAGCACACAAAAGAAGCAGACATATGATTTCAATCTGTGAGAGTAGAGGGAGGTATACATTTTGATTTATTCAACTGCTCGAAGCTGTGGCGGGTTCCTCCCAGCAAGAATTCGGATCAAACTCGAAATCCATCAAGTTAACCGTATACATCTGTCTCCCTCTAGTCAGTTTCACCGTGCTTAGTATTCTAGTATCCTTAATCTAGGACGACTCACATAATTTCAGTGGGCCTTGATTGAACTGGCCAGGAACACGGATAAACAAATCAAGTTGCGAAGAGCTCATCCAATTTGGCGCTGCAGACCCCACCTGGGATGAGCTTGTGTCGGCCCTGCCCTAGACTCGGTGGTCCTCGAAATACTGTGCCTGCACCCTCCCTTTGTGGAAACAACTCAATTGCCATCAAGTATGAATATTCCCGGATTCATAATTAATCCACTAACATTGATTCATTTCTCAGGCTATAGTCGACGATGTAATCCCAGTCTCCGAACCCATCACTACTGCGTCGAGACAAGCTGCCAAAAGAAATCACCTTCGCCAAAGGGTCCATCACTGTTTCAATCCGGTGTACGAACAGTTCGGAACTTTTTATGCAAGTATTATCATGAATCAGAGTTCACAGTCCACACCACGTCCTACTACTGCGGCATTTCCAGGATAAAAACCCTCAAACTAAATACTCACTGGCTTGTCACGTTCGGAAAACTTCCATTCTTCTGCATGCATCATTCAATCACGACCTTTATACAATTGTGCCATGTCAAGCACTGGGTATGGTACATTTATTAACCAAGAAATGAGTGACGCATCGTCGCCACACCCCATTGGATCATCAGCTTGCTACCGGTGCGGATAAATCAATTGTTTTCCCAGGGTAATCCGAGTCGTCATCTGACTACGCAAACACGTTAATATAAATAAATTTTGGACACCACAAAAGCGCTCACCGGAGGTGTGACGAATTGGACCGCCGAGACAGACGGTGGTCCCTGAGCATGGGTGTGCTGGCTGTTGGTCCCATCAAGACTTCCCAGCTGGATCGCGTTGAATTCATTATCCAACATCTTGTTTCGGATGTGCTGCCGCATATTGAGCCTAGTATAGTGTGTTAACAGGAAGCATGAGATGAGAGGATCAACTTGTTCATGTTGCGATGTGGAAGTGCGACCAGCTTCGCACGTCGCCTTCGAGTCCCGAGCCAGTTCCACGTTCCAACCAAATATTCCAGCACACCGGGATCAAGTTTTGTTTTGTTCTTACACACACTCCTTCACGCTCATTTTACCATTACTGACTTATATATCTCATTATCTACAGACTTTTTACTTTACCTCCTACATACCACCAATGCGACGAGTTCAACCCAAGTCTTCGGCCTTCTCGGACTACGCTGGGGATCGAGCCGACAGTGGATTGGGCACCCACTTGTCAACGTCTTGGGGGGACGTGCTCTCCCTATACGTCTTTGCGTAGTTCCCGGATGGTTCGTTGGATGGAAGTTGGATTTTAGCTGAGGTTTTCCCCCACGGACTATTTTAGATATGCTTTGTTTTCATATGTTAGGATCGGACCTCTTTACGGGACTTTCTCCCTTTGTTCTCGTACCACCACCACTATACATCGCATTTCTGAGCATCTACGCACGAGTCCACGTTCATTACATCGAGATTAAGCTGAGTTTTTCATTATCTTCATCCTACTGATTACTCTACGCCTAGTTCTATTCTGATTCATCTGATATTGCCATTTCTCTGCACGCCTCGACCCATCAGCCAGTACGACCTTGACACCACTCGGTCCCCGAGAGGACCAACCTTCTCTTCCACAGTGGAGCCCACCGCGAGGGGTGTTGGTTTTCCGTTGCTGGCTTCATAGCTGAGTGCTGCAGTTTCTGAATTTTCGCTTTTATTTCCCCTTTCACATTCCTCCATGTTACACATTTCCACGCGATGTCTCTGAGCTACCCACCGTATCCCTACGCTGCCATGAGCCCGTCGAGCCCTTCAACACACATCGTTCGTCTTCAAATTCCCATGCCGATTCCGCGCACGCCGAATGCCCCATATTTTGACGAGCGCGGAGTCCGAGCTTTCCTCATGCTTATTCTTCAACACGGTTCTTGCGCAGGGATTACAGATGCTGACGAGCTTGTTTCTTTCATAGTGCGATATTCCTTCGACCGAGTGCGAGCTGTTATTCAGTACATCCCCGAGCTGGACGAAGACACGCCGAATCGAACTTGGAGCGCAGCCGAGCAGCAAATGCTACTTCTCTACGGATCTTCGGACGAGGAGCGCCGCGTTTCCGAGCAAGAACTTCTGGATTTCTGTCGAGAACATTCCGCTAAGTCCTCTTTTCGTAGCAAATCTGAAGTCGAGCAGTACTTACGCAGTTTCCAGTTGATTGCAGCGCCACTTTTGAAGCAGCGAGACATTACGATTGTGCAACGCGATTATTATTTTGTGAGCGGCATCCCCCAGCGCGATCAAGAACTGGTTCATTGTGCGCGTCCCCGAGTCTCAACGTACGCGTTCAAATCCGATTTCGTTAGCTGACACGTTAGGTATTCTTTACGGCTACTTCGACCCCGATGCGCTGTTTCCCGACCTTTGGAACGAGCTTGGTGATTTTTCTGAGCCTGCTGAGCCGCTTGCCCCGCCGACTACGCATCATATGGTCCCATGCCCGTCGCTTCCCGTTTCTTCTGCGCCGTTCTACTCTGGTATTCGACTTTCAACATGTCCAACACTCCCCGTGCCGCCAGAAGACGCTGTGTCCGCTCCTAGTCTACTGCAAATCAAAGCCTCACCCGATTCATCTCCTGCGTTGTCTACGACTTCTCTACTTGCGTTTGAACTACCTGGCTTGCCCGAACCTGAAGAACTGAACCTGCATTCTGATAATGGCGACGATCCACTCGAGGACTTTACTGCCGACGATCTACAGGAGGACTCGACCGCCGACGAAGAACCCAAAGTATCCCCCTCTGACGAGGAGCTACCTGAAGATATCATTGAGCTTGGTGAATGCGAACCTGATTTTGTTGAGTACCAATACAAGGGAAGTCCAGTAGACTCCTGTGAAGAGTATTCGATTACTGACCGTGTTTCTGAGTTCTGTTGGGCTCTTGACGAACTGAAATATTTATCAGCGCGCCAAGATGTCGACCAAGCTTCTGTAGCAGATATTGCAAGAGGTATTCTAGCGGAGCTGGAACAATGTTTGACGAGCGCATCATGTGGATACGTCGGGCTACAGATAAGTTCCCACAGCTTTTTCAATGGCAATGATTCTGGTAGTGTTTCAGAGATGAATATTGATGCGCTGAAGCCGACCGACCCTTGGACGACACCTACAGAGATTGACGACGACTACAAGCACTATCTCGCGGGTCAATACGACAATATTGAGCTAAGTTTTTCAGATACTTCTGAAGTTTCTTATTCTGGCGAGATCACAGAGACCGATAGCAGCAGTATTTTCGATTCCGCGACCGAGTTCGAAGCCGATTCATCGCTAAGTTCATATTCAGAGCCAGACGATGCTGACCACATTTTCGATATAGATGGAGCTTCACTTGAGCACACCAACGTTCAGCAGCTCGACGCGCCCGAGTTCGATCTGGAAGCCATTTTGGAGCTGTACACATTTGTTGAGCCTTCACAGCTGAGTATTCCACCTCCGATTGCCAGCTTCAATCCGTGTTCCGAGCCCGATTCTGTCACGGATTTGTTCCTAGAGTTGTTTTACAACGGGAAAAATTCCTACAACCTCAGCGCACCGTTTCCCAACGACGAGCCGGATCTAGTTCCCATCTACGAGTCTGCAGATATTCCCGAGCTGAGTTGTTTTGTTCTTTCCTCCACGCATTCAGAGTTTGAATCCACGACTGATTTATTTCTGGAGTCGTTTTATGCCGAGAAAAATTCCTCCGAACTCAGTGCTGCGTTTATCAACCACGAACAGGATGCACAGGTCGATTTCAAGTTGTACTTTACTCATGACATGGCTGAGCTGAGTAGCATTCCTCATTCCACTCATTTATCCGCGCCTTCCGAGCCCGAGTCTACCACTCATTTATTCATAGAGCTGTTTTACACCGAGCAAAAATTCCCTGAACCCCGCGATGCATCTAGCGACAACGAGCGCAATCTGGACCTCATCCACGAGCTGTACTTCGATGCAGATACTCCCGAGCTGAGTCAACACTTTACATTCATTCATTCTACCTCCGATTCTGAACCCGCGTCGATTACTGACATGTTTATTGAGTCGATTTTGAGCCAGGAGCCATCCCAAGCCATCGATTGCGAGATTATCGCATCTGCGAATGAGCACAATTCAAGTTCCTCCACACACGCGAATTTTGACAAAGACCTGTGCACCATTATTGAGCTTTACACTGAGCAAACCGAGTCTTTCAAACGAGCTGAGTCCCAGCCTTTCTCTTTGCGCACATCTTACGCCCACGATTTCGTCCCAGAGTTGCTTGTATCACGCACCAAGTCGCACGCGCACACTCGAATCGAGCGTACAGACGATCCCCCGAGCTATCAAGAGTCAGTACTTACTTCCGAGCCCAGTTTTGCATACGCGCGCCCTCGAATCAGAGCTGAGTCATTCATACATTTACTTTGCCATCTATTCTTCATCGCGTTGAGCATCTTTCTCGCCATACTCCCACATTTTTATTCTTTGATCGTGTCGTTCTTTTCCGAGTTGCATGCTGATCACAATTTCGAGACTATACCCCAGAGTTATTCGATATTGAAGCGCGATCTGCACGGCGTACATCCAACAGCAAATCAAGATTCCAAGCAACTTTCCCATTCGATTTATACCAAGACTTTCATATCCGCTGAGCCGCATCCACCCGATAAGCACCTTCATTTTATATCGTCTCACATACCCCATATCCCCACATTCATTTCCATTCCTATTCTGAAGCCTTCGTTTAGCCAGGATTTCGAGGGCGAAATTCAAAGTATCCCCCTCTGTGGAAGTGCGACCAGCTTCGCACGTCGCCTTCGAGTCCCGAGCCAGTTCCACGTTCCAACCAAATATTCCAGCACACCGGGATCAAGTTTTGTTTTGTTCTTACACACACTCCTTCACGCTCATTTTACCATTACTGACTTATATATCTCATTATCTACAGACTTTTTACTTTACCTCCTACATACCACCAATGCGACGAGTTCAACCCAAGTCTTCGGCCTTCTCGGACTACGCTGGGGATCGAGCCGACAGTGGATTGGGCACCCACTTGTCAACGTCTTGGGGGGACGTGCTCTCCCTATACGTCTTTGCGTAGTTCCCGGATGGTTCGTTGGATGGAAGTTGGATTTTAGCTGAGGTTTTCCCCCACGGACTATTTTAGATATGCTTTGTTTTCATATGTTAGGATCGGACCTCTTTACGGGACTTTCTCCCTTTGTTCTCGTACCACCACCACTATACATCGCATTTCTGAGCATCTACGCACGAGTCCACGTTCATTACATCGAGATTAAGCTGAGTTTTTCATTATCTTCATCCTACTGATTACTCTACGCCTAGTTCTATTCTGATTCATCTGATATTGCCATTTCTCTGCACGCCTCGACCCATCAGCCAGTACGACCTTGACACCACTCGGTCCCCGAGAGGACCAACCTTCTCTTCCACAGCGAGCATACTGTTCATGTATACTGTGGCAGGCGTGAGACAACTCGACTTTCCCACGCTATTTATTTCAAACACCAACGGCATCGATCATTAACCGGCTGGAGCCAACCCCGCTACTCCCACCACCATCCCTGCTGGTGACCAATGACCTGGGGCACTACTCGCCGATTTCCTGTGCGCTAGTCACTCTGCTTTGGTTGCTAGTTGCTGTTTGCTTTGGTTGCTACTCACATTTGTCTCGGTTGCTACGCGCTGCATCATAGTCGCTAGTTTGCTGTCCCGCTGCTGCCGCCCCACCACTACCTGCCGCTACTACCATTCGCCAAGCTGTCCTGCCACCCTGCCTCTGGCTACTTTCCGCCATGCCAGTGCCACCACCCATGTCACCCTCCTACCAACACCACGACGTCCCTCCCTCGCCAATGCTGCCCCTCCTCGACTACAGCTCGCCTGCCCACTGTCCTTCCCAGACAACTTTTGCCTGCTCAACCTTTGCCTAGTATTGTCATCCCTCCACTCTCTCTGCCCCAACGCGCTCCCGCTCACACCTCACACTAGTGCCTGTCCGTCGCTGTCTTCTATGCTCTCGACCTTCGCCATTCTCCCCTCCACGATATCTCCCTCCTCAAATCATTGTGTTCCCGCCACTGCACTTTCAATCACGATGGCCTCTGCGCATGGCACGCTCTTGCTGTATCCGCCTCGCATATATTCACCACTCTCAAGTGCATTCTACTGCTCTCTCTGCAAACAACACCCACTGATTTACTCGGCCACCGCTCTTCTCCAAGCTCTTGACATCCATCCCTACCCATGCCGGCGCTGCGAAGAACAATCCGTGCCGTCCTTCAATACACACCACCCATTTACCCCCATGTACGCTGGCGTGCATCTCGAGGAGATCAAGGTATTCACACACGGCTGCATTCGCAGTCTTGCTGTATGCTGCGATCTCTCGTACGTTGCTAGTTGGTCCGACTCTCAGGACTTCAACTTTCCCGGGACTTCCCTGGTGAAATTGTCTGCCAAGGCTCCGTGCGCTGCGTTGCCATGGGGGTCAAGACTTCCAGATTCTCTATTTCCTCCCAGGATTTCCCTGATGAATTCCTCCTTGATGGATGAATCCGACACCACATGACACCTCATCCCTTCACATTCATTCTCCCAATCCATTACATTCTGTGGCACTGCGCGCCTTCCCATCAGATCTGCTCTTTCACCCCCCCCCCCCCCCCCCCCCGATGCATTCTGTTCCTTACTCGTCCTCCCTAACATCCTGCAACAACGCTGGAACTAATCTCTCTGTCCTACTAGTAACCTCGTTGCATTTTCAATCTGTGTGCAATCAACCTCCGGATCCCTCATGCAGCAGTTGCAGTGGATTTAACCACACAATTGATTTACTCGGCTTCTCTCTACGCACAACACCCAACAAGGACAGTCCACATGCCGATTGTGAGTCCGCACTCTGCAACATATTTAAATTCGCTTTGCATGTCTCTGCAGCGCCCCATGTTCCCAAAAGGGCTGTGTATGGGTGTGGCGGTCAAGGACATCTTGCACCATCTATTATTCGTGCGCAACAGACACGTGCTCAGTTCACATCTCCATTTCAGGTTCCTTGCATGCTCATAGTGTCGCACCTAAGCATTCCTATCCATCTTTCGCTCAACCACCACGTGGGATCTATTCCCGGGTGAGAAATCTTAGGAAGTTCCATTCTCATGCAATCACCCGAGCACTAACCACCCGGTTACAATTTGGTGTAGGTACGATTCCTTGCTCCAATTATTCACATCCCATTCATTTTCCGAATCACTCGACAAGTTTTCAAACCCGCCAAACTCATAGGTGCGTTATCGCTATTCCTCCCGGTTTCTTCAATTCCTCAGCTCCACGTCCTGCTACCCAGATGGCATTAAAAGGCTACCGCGTTTACCAGCGGGTGGGGGAGGCTGTAATGATACCAGTAGGCTGCGCACACCAAGTGCGCCTATCCCATTCCATCTGATCTCACATCTGGATTGTCCCTCTTAGGTCCAAAACTTGAGCGACTGCATCAAGGTCACAATCGACTTCACTTCGGTTGACAACATCGAGTGCTGCGAGAAACTCACGCAGGAGTTCCGGGGCATCAATGACGGAGGTAAACCTTGGAAGGTTGACATGCTGCAGCTCCGCAGTCTGCTGTGGTTCACTTGGGCAACCTGCTGTCGCGAGGAGGACAGACAAGAATCACAAGATGGATGCTGCCCAGGCGTTGAATCGCTGTAGGCACATGTATTCATTTCAATATGTGGCTCTGCACATGTATTCCTCATGACCGACCACATGTATGCTTCATCCAACGAGTGAATCGAACGAGGACTCTCTGCTTTCCTTCATAGTCTTCAATGATGAGCAGATGCACTCCAAGTACTGCCAGGCTTCAAATCTTTTCATTCAACAATTCCTAACCTTTCAACATGTAGAAATTCATGACTGTCTCTTAACTTGTACAAAATGAACGTGCTGATCGATGCGTAGACGGTCTTAATTGTGAGATGGGTGTTGAAGTGGGTTTTGGTAGTGTTTGGTTCAGAAGGGTCCGCCTTCCTTATTTGTACTCTGTCACATCTTTAGTCATGGTGTGACAATGTGACAGGGCTTTTCGCCTTCCATCTGGTGCTATATCTGCCTTTTCGGCTTCCATCTGGTGATCTCATTGCAACAATGGGTTGTACATGGAGAATGGCATACCCTAGGTGCAGGTACTTGTCACATGAGCGAATTGGCAACGCTGCGTGCTTCCCAGAACGAATGACAGAAATTGACCGCGGGCCTACGCCAAACTCTCCCAGGAATTCCCTCGAGATATTCAGCAGAGAAGATTGTACATAGTGAGAAGAACTGACCATAAAGAAAGATGCGAGGCCACCCGCTAGTCTTGATTGATCTCATGGGATGCAGTTTGGGCGCACGCGATGCAGAAATCTCCTGGGAGTTGGCTGGAAATATTCAATAGAGTGAACCATACACTGAGGAGGATCTACCATACAAGTGCGCGGAGAGAGAGAGTCAATTTTCGATGCTGCACCCGAGTCTTAATGGATGGGACACAGAACGACCCGCGCGCCATGCAAAAATCTCCTGGGAATCCCTTGGAGATATTCAGCAGAGTGGATGGTACACCAACAAAGACTTCCCGTAGCTACAAGGACACGGCGAGGGAGCCCATTGTGATGCTGCGCGCGAGTCTTACTCGAGGCACACCCACACGTGACACAAAAATATCCCCGGAAATATTCAGGGGATATTATTGTGCGATCGAGAACTGTGCGCTTACCTAGTCACTGGCACCAGTCATAAGAAGTGTCACGAATCAGGAGAAATAGATCGCAGCTCGGCGTTGGAAGACATAAACTGACAAGAAATATACGGTCTCCCTATCCAGCGTGATGTGCTGCGATACCCAGCAATACTCGAGGCCAATGCCATCTAAAGATGTCTCATTAGTTCACTGTGTGGCATCGTCTAGTATAGCGCTGGATCGTGCTCCATGGTCTCGCAAACCCTGGTGATACCCGGCGATGCCCGGTGAGCCCTTGTTTTCACTGAGTGTATAGTCTCTTATTTAATACACCTTCTCGACACCATCCCGACACTGCCAATAAATATCAAAACTAAAACTAGGTCTCCCCGTTTTTGGAATCCCTCTGCACTCTCATCCTCGTTCTTCTCTTCTTCTTCTTTGCCTTTGCTGCCAACGCCGCTGGTGAAAGGGTGGAGGAAGGTGAAGCCTGCACGTCTTCCTCTTCGTTGTACGCGTCGTCAGAGGTTGAGGGCTGGGTGGACGATGTTGAATGCCTAGGAAGTGAAGGGTGTGCTGTTATCCCACCAGCCGTGTCCCTATTCCAGTTCTTTGGTTTTCCCTCCAGCGTGCGGGCGGTTTTTTCAGGGCAGAAAAAAACTGCGCTGATGCGTCCCGGAGTGATGTGTTGAGCTGCAACTTCGGGTGGAATAGGTGAGGGTTCCCATGCATCAATGGCATGATACAGGTCTGCCGACATGGAGAAGCATATATCCCCTGGACCGTGCCTGACGATGTTTAGCTTGATTGCAAAGTTACAAAAAGGGGTGTGACACACCCATAGACGGCGCGGAGGTCTGGGAAGTGCATAGCACCGCCCACATAGTACCCCGCTGGGATCGACACCGTTGGCCCACGGTCCAGCCCATCTTGGTGTACGTATACCTGGAGCTTGAAAACGACCGCCCGACCAAGAAAGGGTCCAGGATCCGTGCGATCCCAGACACCACGGTCAAAGTCCTCTTTGTACTGATCATAGTACTTCGGAAAGAGGACCTTGAAACATGCGGCCACAATGATGGCGAGTTCTCCAGTGATGGTGAAGTAGACAGCATTCACTTGAGTCGCCCGTCCCGAGTTGCCAATCATGTCCTTGGACGGAGCGATGATGTCCTGCAAGGTGTCAGGTCAAGCCAAACCTGATAGAACACCACATACCCCTGCAGCTGTGCCTTGCTGGTGCCAGCAATGGACCAGATGCATTACACCGGCCCGCTCCCAAGTTCTGCCAACGGGACAATAATATGTCTTATCAGCCTCAAGCCCTATCCCAGGGGCATACTTCTCGGGGCCCTCCACATTCCGCGTCTCTAGTAGCTTCGCCTCCCTCTTGCGTTTCTGCTCAGCACGTCCCAAGGCTAGAGTCTTTAGCCGGGTCCCCATGGCACTAAGGTCAGGCGGGTCCTGATGGATCGTAGGATACTCTATGACTCGAGGGTCATGCGTGGAATCAGGAGGGCGGTGGCGGATGTCTCTGGGATCAGGTGCAGGTCGATGAAAGGGGCGAAAGAACACTGGGCTCATATCCTCTCATATCCTTCAACTCATATCACATTCTGGCTTATCGCACTTGCGTATAATGGATATCTCAAGTACAAAACCTGGGTGAGGACCTAGGCAAGAACCCTGGGTTTAATAGAGAATCTGGGTGAGAACCAGGGTGAGAACCTGGGTTTAGTACAGAACCTGGGTGAGAACCTAGACAAGAACCTGGGTTTAATACCCAGGTTCTGTACTACAGCCAGGTTCTGATAGAATTTGGCTCCAAGTCCTATTTATTTTAGAGAAATGGAGCTTAAAGAAAAAGAACCTGGTTCCAGGTTCTTGGATAAGCTAGATAGATAGGTGACAAAACGCACTCCGCCTGATGAACAAAGCCAAACCAAACCATGTTGTGGGACCAAAAGTTCGATTGAAAGCACAAACAGAGGATTAGATACATATTACCAGATTTTTGCTACTGGTTGAACTTCACAACGGGAAAGGTCGCCGGTAGGACACATGGTCATCAGAAAGATGATTCAGAATCTAGAAAGATGAGAGTCCGGACTGATTTTTTGGATTCAGCAGCCTTGGACGTCAGGCTGCGCATGGGCCGCCTACATCTTTATATTCAACCGAACTTCATTTTTTGTTTGTGAGTCACACGAAATGAAGTCACACATTGTTCACTGTTTTACAGGAGTATTTGTTACAAGTAGTTAGAAAGGAAATCAAATGAAAAATCACAGACAATACCGAGCATACTATCCGCACTTTCAGCCGTATCCCAAGTACCTTCGCTAATCGGATGACACATAAACGAAATAATCATCCGAGTCGTAATAGTACTCGTCGGAGTCGTTGTTGATGGCCACCCTAATCTGTTTCTGCCTCAATGCCTGAATTCCTATCGCCCGACATACCCAGCACTTCCTTTTGGTGTTGGTGCTCCAGGCTGCTTTGCAGAAACAGTTCTGTGGAAGATGGTGCCTGCACCCAATGCAACGCTGGGTGTAATACGTGGAGACGGCATCGAGGATTCCAAGAGGCAGAAGCGCATGAGGCTTGTAGGTGTCTCTGTCCTCAGGTTAACTGTCGATCCACATCCTGACGTATCTGAGACTTTGTTCTGGGAGATTTCCGTCAATGTAGCCCGCCTCTTCAAAGTGCGCCCATAGACGTGATATAAGCCCGATATCGTTGGCAGCATACATGAGCTGTGCATTTGAAGGGGGGTGGCTGGACCAGTCCATGTTCACGCCTCGTGCTACCCACAGATGAGTCTTTCGCCTGGAAAATCACTGAATACATACTTTTTATCTTTAGCTTTTCCTCATCCACTTCCACATTGGCTCGTCCAGGACTTGCCCCAACCCAACGAGCTTGTGCACCTTTTCCTAAAATCGCAAATTGCTCTGTACTTCATTCCGAGGCAAGTACGGGGACAGCCTGCCGATTTGTTCCTCTTCGTCCTCCCCTCGAAGGCGACGTAATTTGATGTCGGCAAGCTGGAGGTCCACAACATTCTGCATGGCAACATCATCCTCGTGGAACAATCCGCTCTGATCCATGCGACCGTCGAAGACTACCTTTCGCACTTGACTGGATTCGAGGAGATCGAAAATCGGCTTTAATCCCGACTTCCCGATGGCGACGACGTCGATAGTGTATGCTGGCTCCTGGTTCGTCGAGGGGTTCCAAGCGAAATCAACGAAAGACGGCCTGACTTCACTCCCAAGTGGTTTCCCTCACAATCGAGGAATAGGGTAGACGAGTCCTGAAGGCGTTCGATTACAGCCGGAAGCTCGCTCTCTTTATCGCAGAACACGAAACCGGCTTCCATATGGCTGGTAGGAGTTTGAGCAAAGGAGGGTGCTGGTTGGGAGTTGAGGGACTCGGGTGGGGCAAGGGGAAGAGGTGGAAGAACCTCATTGGCCCGACCGATATATGCACTGATTATCGTTGCCACCAGTTAAACTTCGGTTATGTATAGCGGGGAGATTAGTTGAGCGCCCCAGCGCCTGCTACTGACATACAACCCGGGGACTGCGGGCCAGGAGCTTATGTCGATGACTCGGAGGTTTTTGACCCCGCGAACCTTGAAGTCACCGTCTAGGACGGCGTTGGGATCTATCTTCCACTGAGCCACAGTTCATGGATCAATGAGCCCACACACCGTCATCCGCGCCCATGGCAGCTGTACAACACGCGTGGTGGCCTTGAAAGGGCTTCAAGTCAGAAATAAAACTCGGTCAAATCATAGACAAGACCATACCATAAACAGTCTGCAAGATATAATCCTCGATTTCGGCATCCGTCAGTACGCTCGCGTCAGGAAGCATGCGCCCCTCAACATGCACGGAAATATTTGGATGTTCGACCACCTTTAACGCGACTTTAATGGCCTCGCGGATGGACACGATGTCTTCCCGGCCGCAGGTGGCTTCGAATTGGTGTTTCCTGATACGCAGCGGGTCCTGTGGGTGATTTCCGGTCAAATGAACTACCCGTGGGACGAGGGATGCGCCTTCATTATCCCAGCGCCGAGCACGTTCTGGTGCTCGGCAATCTCGTCTCCAAACCCGCGCACGAAGCCGCGGAAGAAACCCGGGGACCAGGTGATTAGTACATCTGGTTCGGGGAGCGCGGGTGCGCTGTTCAAGGTCGTCATGAACAAAACGCCTCCGGCAGAATATAAATTCTGATGGTCCGACTCGGTCCAGAATTTGAGACAAGGGTCGTCCTCTGTAGTATAAAGGACGGTGCATCCATCGAACACCATGTGATTCTTTTTCAGAGTCCAAATAATGGCAACCTCATCGTGATCTATGCTTTATGTTGAGTGAAGAACATCAAAAAACACGATGTATGTTCCGAACCTTGGATATTTTTTCCAACACCGGGTAGATGAACAACCGTCTCGATGTCATGGTCAGAAAGCTCGTTTCGGTCGCCGATTCCTGAGAGCTCCGGGTTTATCAGACTATTAATTCGTCAAGGAGGAAAATCGGAATACCATGAGCTTGGAGACGCTCAGTAAAGCCAAATACATGCAAGCGAGACACGCACCAACTGAGGAGACTGAAACACCCCAGCACTGACGATCACTTCATGCCGGACAGTAACAAGTTCGGTTTTCAAGTTCTCCTTCCACTTGAAGTTACTAGCCACAGCCAACGCAGCATCGCACGCAATTTCTACGGCGCAGGCAACGGGCAGGCCCCCGGATCCGGCGTCGCACATTACAACCTTGGTTGCAAGGGTATCCAGAGCAAACTGCAACTTTCCTTGACTGGACTCCTTTACACGGACAAGATGATCCAGAACGGAGGATCTGTTGTGGTGCTCGTCGATCGTGAAGGTGGGAATCCCGACTCCGAGCGCGGCGACGTTGGCTGCGCTGTTGATGTCTTCAATGAGGGGACCTGAGGTCGCCAAGGTGGTGTTGACAATATCAAGTAGTTGAGCATCTAATTGAGAAGTGTTCACTGGGTGTTGATTCAGCGATATCACGGGTAATTGAACTTGCCTGCGAATTTGGGGTCTGCGAGAATGGAGGTAGGGTTGACGCTTGTCTCCAACCATCCATCGAAACGGTGATCTGGGTTCAATTTGTCGAGATACAGGTTGCTTTCGATGCGGTCGAAATATTTTCGCATGTTTTTGTACGACCAGGTCGAGTCGTTGAACATGGCGGCCAAATTCTCGAAGTCCTGTTCCGTGGCGCCAATACTGTTAACCATAGCATTATGAATTTTCAGAGTGTGAGCTATGGCTCGAAGACATTTAAGCGGAATTCTGCCGTTGATCCACCAAGTCCGCGCGCCCGGGGATACCTGCGAAATCAGTAATGCTGGCAATCCAGTGGCCTCTTGGGATACCCACCAAGAATCATTGCGCCTGAATTTGAATCCTGAGGAATATTCGTCATAAGTGTAGTTTATCTCCAACTGTGCATCTGCGGGCAGCTGTCGTGAGACTCATTGTGGCTACCGACAGGGGACACACCAACCCTCCACGGAGCGGCCAAAGTAGAATGGTATTGTCGTATTGAAGCTGACGACATCGTGGCCTGCATCGACGAGGAGGACTAGCAGCAATGTGATGCGCGGATTCAGATAATGTAGGCAGACAACTACGAACCAGAGACGCCATTTTCGGCCAAGCGGGCGGCGAGAGGTCCACCACCAACACCACTCCCAACAACGACGAAATCGAACTGGGATTGAGACCTGTCGGGACACGCTGGCAAGGAGCTTGCAAGGACCCGAACAGCAAGGAAGATGAATGGAAACAACCGGAGGAGATTTCTGGGGGGCATTTGGGGAGTTGGATTCCGGCCGCAAACGGTGCGGTCTTATAAGGGATATCAAAGGCCTCGGCTGAGCGATTTCGCATGAGTTGTCGACAATGCAGCCGCTTTTGGTAAACCCGTGGCTGGATGTGAGCTTGGGAAACATCTTCTGCATCGGTGACTGTGCCTTACATTCCAGATCGCCATGGTTCTGAAACTGATATATGGACATGTGTGTGCCCGGCGTTGACGGCGTAGCTCCCACCTCTGGCTTAGTGATGTGCGGGTCGGGTCGGGCCTGAAAGCCCGGGGTCGGGTCGGGCTTGGGCGGGCTCGGGCCCACAAATATCCTGAGCCCGACCCGATTGGCGGGTCGGGTCGGGCTTGGGTCGGGCTCGGGCCCAAGCCCGGGCTTGTAAGCGCATGCGGTAATTGTCAAGTCTACAAGCGGCTGCTGGACCGCCTCGCGGTCCGTCATCCTCTTTCTGAAGTTCTGGGGCTGAGAAGCCATAAGCGGAGCTTAAAAGGCTTCAGACGGACAGGCGCAATTTTATAGAGAGAGTACTGTAATGTAATATGTCAATTAAATATCAATTACAATATGATCATCATCCTCGCCTTCGTCCTCTTCTTCCTCATCCTCTGGCTCATCTCCTAACATTCTATCCCACAAACCCAACCCTTCCTGCTCCTCATCGTCTGATGCGGGGTCGAACATCTCAACGATGTCGGGCTCAGTAGCGGAAGACGGCATATCGGGAAAAATAATTTCATTACAGATGGCGCACTTCATAAATTGAAGGGCCTCGACAATGTCCCCTTTGAGACGGTTTCGTCGCTTCGAAATTGTGATACCCCCGGACGAAAAGGCGTGTTCGCAGCAGCAGCAAATATGATGGCTGCTGTCAAACATCATTGGAAAATAGGCGAGAGACCCGGGCTCAAGCCAGGGTCTCGGGCCTGACAGAATCTTGGGCCCGACCCTGAGCCCGACTGAGCCCGACTGTGGGTCGGGTCGGGTCGGGCCCACAAAGCCCGGGTCTCGGGTCGGGTCTCGGGCTTGGGCCCGACCCGCACAACACTACTCTGGCTTGCCTCTCGCCTTCGAGTTCAAGGCTCTGGATGTATACATGTAATGGTCAAGTTCCTTCCACCACTGGTCCTTCGTGACCGGCTGCGTCAATTGATGCGCTTCCTCTTGAATCAACCCGCACCGCTGTGATTACGGGGCATATGCCAATCTTCCTGCCAACGGACGGACTTTGGAAAACCGGCGCTCATGCGGCTGATCTATCTTCTGGAGGCGCCCACTGGGCGTATCAGGGACGAGTCGTGTGTTGTGGGTGGCGGTGGGTCCCGGGTTTCTATGCCCAAACCCAGTAGACCGTTTTTAGAGTTACCGAGGCCGGGCAAGCCTCGAATGTCCCCATTTGGAATTATCTGCCATTCTATCTATGGCTCCTTAGCTATACTGACGACATATCGACTATGGACCCACGTATGTGGTAGTATAAATGTCGATGCCCACAGGTCTGCGCTGTCCCACCCCTCCATATTTTTTTCGCCATGTCAGACCATGCCACCAACGCCAGTATCACTCAACCTGACGTGATATTGGTGGTCAGTCCTATCACAGCGTAAGATCAGTCAGTTCCCCACCTGTAATCTCGCTCATACTTGTTCAGGCTTGGGCCAATCGTGTTTCTGCAGAAACCTACTCCTGTAACTTCCCCAGGGATCGAGTTTTCATCAAGATCTTGGGTATTCACTCGTCATTTATGCCCAATCGTCACTCTCGCACTTACAAATCTTTCTTAGTATACACCCTGTTTGTGTTGGACCTTGTTCAGACAGCATTTGGGACACATGAAGCATGGTGGTACACGATTCAAAATTCAAAACTGGGGGAATGTTCCTTCCCTCCAATTCGCCCCCTGGACACCCGCGACCATCGCAATCACATGTGGCCTTAGTGAGCTCTTTTACAATTGAGTTTGATGCTCGCTGAAGTGACCAGTTTCCGCCCCGGTCCAAATATTTTATGCTTTGTAAGTCTCGGATCCGAGCAGTGTAACGACTCATGATCCCCACTCCTCAATTAGCCGAATCTGGATGTTGAGAAAACCACAGTGGCTCGTTTACTATCCGTCCTGATCGCACTGGTATGTCCTTCCGCCTTCTACGTCGGGTTCATAATTTGTCGAGCTGAAACACATTATCCTGCGAGCTGGGGCTTGCACAGAGTCTCACTGGAATTATAGGGTCTTGTCTGGTCTGGATTTATTTGACACAGGGGGCAAAAGAGATGGCACCTGTCATCACGGCAACCTGGTGGCACTCGCTCCAGACTCGCTCCGTCCTGGCCGCGCTCAGGTCACACACTTGACAGGATATGCCGTAAACCGATCTATATCAAGAATGTCTTTCACACGAGTTGGCCCCGGCATTATCTCGGTGTGTTCCAAATCAGGTAAACCCTTCCCGCCACTCAACCTGGCCATTTAAATAGAGAGATCATCAGATTTAATGACAGAGTACATGTAAATTATTTACGGCCTCTGCCCAGGGCCCAACAAACTACCATAAATCGTTTGCTAATGCCAGGATAAGTCTGTGAGGGTCTCATCCATGCGGATAAATGGGTAATGATGTGTTTAGGTTCAACAACCACCAAAGTCTTGTAAGGTTCCACCTCGACCAAAGCAGCCTTCATCCGAGGACAATGTTCGTATGGTGTGTTGTGGATATCAATAGGTCGATGAGGTGCCACAAAGATAAATTTTCTCAAGAATCCATGGAGAGGTATCTCCAAAATGGCCCTGATAACTCCCGTCATTGGGGCCACATCGGTATTGGGCTGGCGAAACTGGACCAAGCTGTTGGAATGGTGTGAAGAATGGCAGCTGTACGTCTTCCCATTCTCATGGTAGTTCTTGAGCCGTTTCGCATTTGGTGGAAGAACCATGGCCTGATACTCTGGGTCTGGATAGCTCAGCCAGCTGAGACTTGTTTCACCGGAAGAGTTAAGGTAGCTCAAGATTGACTTGTACTCCTTTGGAGTCATCTTTGGTGCTTTAGAAAGATAGAGGGCTATAGCAAATCCATCGAGTTCTTCAGGTTTCTTTGGCTTGGTGGTATCTTTGACATCTAGAATGTCTGCAAAAGCCTTTAACTGTGGATCCGTAAATTCCGAATTGTGAAGGTAAGCCATGAGCCGGCAGCGACGCGCCATTTGGCGTAGCATTGTGTAGTCCATATCATCTATTACATGGAATGAGACAGTGAGAACTTTAACTTGAAAGAACAACTCACAAAGGTGGCGGTTTGTCTTAATTCTCTGTAGCATTCCATTCATTCTTTCACCCCAGAACTCATTCAAACCAGCCATCGGACCCCAGTATTTGAGGATGGGCTCATTGTGCATGGCATAGTGGAGGTTCGGAGGCTCGAGACAATCTGGATATGTCTTTTGAATATGCTTGCGATATGTGACATAATGCTCTGTAAAGGCTGCTGCCTCCGAATCTGAGGTCTCAAAAGACGAGATAATGTTTGTTGACGCAATGAGATGGTAAAAACCATCAAGCATTTCTCGATTTGTTGGCTCGTCTTCAGTCAATGCTGTTTCGGGCAGAACCAGCGGTAAGATTGCGCTAAACAAGGTAAGGAACTGTTCGGCCTTCAGTTTCCCGTGTTTCTTCTCTCCAAGATTTTCTGGTAACCGAGTTACCCACGTCGGAAGGGAGACCTCTTTGATACACCTGCGAATTTTAGCAAGTGCATCTGTTGGTATGGTGAAGTTGCCATAAACAGCGGTGTCACCATATTCGGTGGCATCATCCATGTCCTCATCTTCCCACTCCTCCTCTTGGTCAAAATCGACTGAGCTCGGAACAGGAGTTGCAGGGCCAAAGGAAGCAAGAGATTCGCGTAGGCTCTCCAACTCATCGGGGTCATCCAAGTTATCGTTCAACAAGCTGCTAACTTCTGATCCGGTCCGCTCAACATCTTCTTCATCCAACTCCTCATAGTCTTGAATTTCAATCAACTCCTTGGCCTTCTGAACTGTTCGGCCTATACCCCAGAGGACACGCAATTGGTGTTCAAGTACACCTTCGAGCCAATTATGCATGAACCCAAGGATAGTGTATTTCACGGGATCCCAAAATGACTGAAGATGCAATGAGCACCACCGTACACCAGTCTCCTTTGCCTTTTGATTTCGGTCTTTTAAGCTCTCCAGTTTTTTCCAGTCCTTGGCATCTCTGCGTACTTGTTCTCCAGTGCGGAAATGCCACGACAAATGGTCAAGCCGAGCGTTCTCATCACTTGTGAGAAGACAAAACCAGCAGTATTGTATCGCAGAGTGGGACAGAAAGCCACCAGCCTCACGCGCTGCAGGTAAATCTGCAATGAGGGGGATAATTCGGGTCTGGACCAGGACCCCTTCAGTATGATAATGCGTGACAATTTTTTTCCCAGGTGGCTGATAGTTCAGAATTGTTTTGACAATAGGGTCCATGAGGTGAGTTAGAAGGACAGCATCAGGTTTGAAAGGAGACGGAAGGAGGCCAACAACAAAGACATTTTCCGGTAGATACCGGAGTTCCGGAGGCAGGTTCAAGCAGCATAGGACCACTGCTCCACAGGAGACATTTTTCCCTGAAACCAAGAGTAAGCAAGTTACGAGTAGAAACAACATTAAATTAACACACCAGATATTTTATTGCCATATGGATTGAACCAGTCAATATAGAGCCCAAATACCAGGTTATATTTGCTGGTGAGGTAGGCTCCGAGATCATGCCAGGCCCGGCTGTCCCGCAGGTCGTGAATGGGATCCCCTAGATTGGGTCCATCCCTATTTAGAGCCTGCTCCAAGTGGTCCTCAATCACCTTCTGCGAGAGGAAAAATTCCAACCAAGATTCGAATTTCTGTGTATTGAACATGGTATGTGGAACATCCTTGATTCCTGTAGGAGTACGGCGCTTCCGACGTAGATCTGCATTACACCTTCGGGCACGTTTAGAGAGCTTGAATGTGCACCGGGAGGGCATATCTGCAACATCCCCTTCATAGATAGTGTAGCACTTGGGACAACAAGTGGTCCGAACAATTTCTGGCTCCAGCTTATAGAGTTTGTGGACGGTACGAATATCTGCAGGAAGTTTGATAGTGGGCAGCTGCACTCCAGTAATGCCCTGGGCAATTAGAGAAGCCTGAATGAGCTGCAATGTAACCGCAAGGATGAACTGAAGAGCCTTGAGAACAACATTCACAGTATTTCGGCTAGCGCCGGCTGCAGCGTGAAGCCAGATGACCAGTAGACAGCAGAGGTCGAATACGGGAGAAAGTGTGGTATCCTGTCCATCTTGATCACCCCCCTCGGAGGCTGCCGCAGCAGGTCCTTTCCTCAATGAACAATAACAGAGGCTCCTAGATCCTGCACTTACCTCGTGGTTCTTTATCTGACGCTGTATCCTCGTCCGATGAAACTGCCTGTTTTGCCTTCTTTGCAGGAGGCCCAGCCCCGAACATATGTCGTTTCCGCGTCTGCGGATGACACTGCTTTCCGGGCTGCGGTGTTCCATCGATCACAACTGTATGCTTTATGCAGCTAGAGCAGACACAAATGGCCGAGATTTTGAGGGTCATAGGGAAGCTGTGGGATCTCCAAAGTACCACACACCAACACTTTTATCACCCGACAGTGATCTGGATATCAGTCATCTGTCTATCAATGAGCGGTCATCTGGTTTGGCATTCATGCTTGTCTCTGATGACTAGTCAAGAACGGCAGCAAGGTCACACATTGGTGTGAATTATTCTAACCTGATCCCACGATGAAACAGCATCATAGGGGGTGGCTGTGGAGCGACGGTTTGCATTTTCCGATCCTGAGTGGTCTCAGAATCCACACCCAGCAGAGCACCATGCACATCAGCGTCCTCTATGACCTTTTTTATCGCTAAATATTATTCGGTCCGAGGTTCAGGTTCAGGAGCGTGGATTACCAAACATTGGCAGTTGAGCACTGTGGTTCAAGATCTTGTGCGCTG
Organism: Mycena sp. CBHHK59/15; assembly: GCA_029204085.1. NCBI lineage: Eukaryota > Fungi > Basidiomycota > Agaricomycetes > Agaricales > Mycenaceae > Mycena > Mycena sp. CBHHK59/15. The sequence goes on along the minus strand of JARGXW010000043.1, from coordinate 3,576 downwards.
ATACTGGTCTGCGCCGCACCGCTGCCAACCAGTGAGTATGTGTAGTCGGCCGAGGATTCCGAACCACGGTTTGCATTGAGGTTGACGGTGTTGTGATTCGCGGTTGAGCGTCCGCTGGATGGAGAAGATCAAAGTCTGGATAGGCGAGACCGAGATCAAATAAGATCAAAATCTGATTATAGCCGAGACAAATGTGTCACTTATATCGAAATGCGATGGACCGGGGCTGGATTGGGCCCTGTGAAATATCGGGAGCCTATGGATGTTTAAAACATGAGAGTTCCTGATGTATAATATTTCTCCTTCTGAAGTTTCAGCAATACTATCCCCCCCGGAGAGCTCGGACACCTAAGCAAAATCAACGAATATCATGTCTTCTAAGACATTTCACAGAAATCTGGATAAACAGATCGACTGCAATCTGGCTTTTACGCCATGGCCTGTACGGAGAGCGATGTGCAGGCGGTGAACATGCTCAGTCCGAAATTGATGAGGGATCAAAATGATGTCGAATACCGGCCAAGAATAAACTTAATGAGACCATATAACAATTAAAATAAAATCTTTGGCATCAAAACAAGGCCCTCATTGAGTATTGAAACATTCTGAGCAGTGGTGCCAGCAGCGGGGTCAACTACTTATGCTCAGTCCGAAATTGATGAGGGATCAAAATGTTGTGGAATACCGGCCAAGAATAAATTTGGTGGGACCATATAACAATTAAAATGGGGTCTTTGGCATCGAAACAAGGCCCTCATTGAGTATTGAGACATTCTGAGCAGTGGTGCCAGCAGCGGGGTCAACTACTTATGCTCAGTCCGAAATTGATGAGGGATCAAATGTTGTGGAATACCGGCCAAGAATAAATTTGGTGGGACCATATAAAATTAAAATTCTTTGGCATCAAAACAAGGCCCTCATTGAGTATTGAAACATTCTGAGCAGTGGTGCCAGCAGCGGGGTCAACTACTTATGCTCAGTCCGAAATTGATGAGGGATCAAAATGTTGTGGAATACCGGCCAAGAATAAATTTGGTGGGACCATATAACAATTAAAATGGGGTCTTTGGCATCGAAACAGGGCCCTCATTGAGTATTGAGACATTCTGAGCAGTGGTGCCAGCAGCGGGGTCAACTACTTAATGTTCAGTCCGAAATTGATGAGGGATCAGAGATGCGAGTATTGCTCAAGACTTAAGTTTGGTGCACCATGAAACAGTTAATAAGTGCTCTTTGGCACAAGAAATGATGATAATGAAGTAGCCAGGATATGTGTGTTACATCAAAAAGCAAAGTAATTACACTGACTTCCGACTCCTGCTGCGAGTCATGATACCTGGTGATGGATCAATATTTTCTTGATTGTCCACACTGATCCTCCTCTTCTTCGGTGCAGCAGTCTTGGCAACGTCCCTGGACAAGGGACGCTTGCGATTAGATGGACCAGCGGAAATAACAGGTCGAGGTCCCGGTCGAAGGCCACCGGCAGCAGCTACCTTTTGTGCGGACCAACCACAGTCGACCAGCACGCGGAAACTGTAGAGGCCGAGTGTCGTCGAGTTGACATCCTCCTTGACATCAGAAGCAACCATCTCGCGATGCTACAATAAGTATGAGTCAGATATTTATTAGAGCAGACATCACAACCAAAATCGTACTGCTTTGCGCCAGTTTGGAGCCGGTTGAGCAGTGAAAGGGGAATAGGTCCTGAGATCGTCCTCGTCTGTGATGAATATGAGAAAATTGGGTACCCGTGTAAAGCCCTGGAGTCGATGACTATCCGCGCGAAGTGCGGTTTTCACAGAGGGGTGAACCAAAGGTGCAGCTGCTGGAACTGTGGAGCCGGTTAATTCTGAAGATATTGTTTATATAGATATAAAAAAATGCACCTTGCGCATGTCCGTCGGGCTGAATAATTGCATTAGGTTGAAACAGATTCAGCTCATGAGCCTTGTGCAGTTGTTCGGCAGTGAACTCCACCCGAATGCGTCTGTAGCTAAAAATGCCATGCAGATATCGCGCGTGACCATCGGTGTTCATGTGGAATGGGCGATCTCCAGACACATGCGGGAGTTTTGAACCGGGAAGTACAAGGTCCATTCGATTTTTATCGTAGTCGACAACAGTCTGTAAGAAGCGGAGCCAGAGTTTGTTGTTTTGACAAACATAGAGGGCAGGCATTTGAGGATGGATGAGCGCCAGAAGAAGCAGGTCGGTAGCCTCCTGGGCACCCTTGCCGTTAAAAGCTGTCTGATGTGTTTTCATGGACAAGAATATAGACGTAAAATCTTCGGGTCTGGCCAAAACGTATGCTCGCCATGAATCGAGCGCCCGTAGTGTGGCAGCAGGCTCTTGACTATAAACCGGACCATGATTACTGCTCCAGAGTGCGGACCACATCTAAAAATGGTATATTAAAATGCACAAATAAATCAGGAGTATAATACTTACCATAGAGCCAGGAGTTAATTGGTCTGGACCAAAATCATCGCTCATGCGCATCACATGGAATTGGATCATCGAGTTGTGGTCAACAAAGATTAAAGTGTATTCGGGTCGGATGAAGGCAGCTTGAATCGAGATTATTCGGTCAGACAACATACAGTCGTGATATTCATCGGGTATCGGAAATGCGAGGCTTTTGACACCTCTGGCGACAGGAGTTTGAGACGTGATTCGGTTGTACCACTCAGTTGGGATCCAAAAACAATGGCCCTCAAGGGCAAAAGTGACACGCAACACGAACTGAATATGATGTGAGATGGAACCTATCAGAATTTAAACATTACTTGCATTGGTACCGCTTTTTCGGTTACATATCGCAATTGCCAGCTCCTTGCCACGCGCCTTGGCTGATATGCGACCCTCGATATTCAAGCTATTGACAAATTCCGCTGTAGGCATGTCAGATGGCACCGAACACACCTACCAACTTCGATCAATAGACATCCTCTGATATAGAACCGAAAAAAAGCACCGAATGGGGAGGTGCGACTGCTGCTGGATCCGTGATATCACAACCGCGGCGGCATGAGCTGCAGTAATGTGGAGGCTGCAGTTTCTCATTTTTCTTGGGATTCTTGGGGGGCGCTGGTGGCGGAGGCAGACGTGGAAGGGAGTGAAAGCGATCGTCTGTGGGCGATGAGACATGGATCGTGAATGTCTGACGGCGACCCTCAACGCGGGAACAACATTGAGGATGAGTAACAAAACAACCTGGTTCAAACATTGAGGCCATACCATTTGGTGCATGAAGAGAACACACCAAAAAATGCCTCGTCATCCGATCTATCAATAGCAGCTGGGACTCGGTGTTCCTCCCAACCCACTTCGCGCTCGAATAGTCTGACTACACCCTGTTCCGGCATTGGGAATGTGTAAGTCCGCAGTGAGGTGGAGAGTGGTTTGAGTTTGAGGTAGAGAAAGAGCAAAGGTGTTGATCAAAACGAACCAGATTATGTAATGTTTGGCATCAACGTGCTTGGTGGGTACACGTGGTCGCGTCAGCTCTCGCGATGAGATCCACGAACGTTCATTTCGATGGTAATGCATATTCATTCATACATAACTAAAGTA